>CM055427.1:6564169-6615214 GCA_029228465.1 Salix viminalis
TTAAAGTAATCTGATTGAAAAATAAATAAAAAAATCATAAAACTTGTTTTTTAAAACTAAAATTAATGTCAAGATGTGATAGCTTTTTAATGTTAGATCATTAATTCAATGTTGGGCTTATATAAGAATAATTATGTGTTTGTGAACTGTCAAATAAAGTAAAGCTCTAATTAAAAATGATTTGCTAAGTATTTTTTTTAGGCAATTGGGTTTTTGGTGTATCTAATAGGGTGTGGACTTTTAATGTGTAGAGATTAAAGAGTTATTTCTATTTTAATGATGAGTTAAAATAAAAATATCAAAGCGTGAGAATGCCAAACAATATGAATACCAAAAGCTACCCAGTTACTTATATATAGGGTCATGGTCCCCACATTACACGTGTTATTTTCATTCTCATTTTGAAATTTTATTATCAGAGAGAAAATAAGGTTAAGGTAGAGAGAATCAGAGGGCTCTCAAAAGAGAACGTGTTAATCTGGAAGGTCATCCGTACAACTCTAGAGAGTAATTTTCAGAAATGGATTCAGGTACGTTTTCTCTTTATTGTTTATGCGTTCTTGATTATTCGACATGAATATAATTTCTATATGCTATTAAATTCTAGTCCTATCATTTAAATCTATGATCCCAACCCAAAATATTTTCTAGAAAAATCATGAAATCTAATTTTTAATTAATTGAAAAAAAAAAAACTTGTAATTTTGTGAGGAGAAGAGGAAAAAGAAAGTTTATTGTCAACAAATCACTCCACTGCTACCAGAGACGTAGGGAGTCTCGGCCACGACGACGTTTAGGTGTTATGTTGAATCGGGATTGTTGGATTACCAGCGATGGTTTGGCCAGAATATGGCGAGAAAAGGTGAAGGGAGCGACTAATGACTTTTGTTGGTGTTTCAGTCCTATCTTTTGGGGGGTTCACAAATTTTGATTGTTTATGTCATATTACATACACTTGTCTTTGCATCTTAATTTTAAAAATTGTGCTGCCATTTTTTTTAAATGATAGAGAAAAGGAAAAAAAAATATTTAAACTATAAAATTCTATCGTATTTTTTGAAAGAATTTACTTTCAAAAATAAAAATTATTTAACTTATATTCAGGATTTTTTTTATTGTTTTTTTAGTTATATTAAAGTTGATTGAGACAATTTACTGTTTTTATAACTATAAAATATAACTCAAAAACTAAAATTATAAAGCCCCCAAACATTTTCTTTATTTTTTCAATTCATTTTCATGCATCAACAACATTATAAAAAGGCCATGTAACATGATTCCAAACAATAATTCTTTCTTCCAAAACTTTGTAAACCCTATATCATACATTTCAAGATACTAAGGGGGTGTTTGACACTGCGTTTCAATAGCACTTTTGAAAAAAAATAAAAAAATTTATTGTTATTTTTTATTTAAATGTGTTTATAGATTATTTTCATGTGCTGATATCAAAAATATATTTTAAAAAATAAAAAAATATCATTTTGATGCATTTCTGAACGAAAAGCATTTCAAAAAACAATCGCAACCACTCCCAAATAGTCACTAAGATTCTTAATTCTCTGCATTACCCATCATAAACAAAAGAATAAAGATTCTTAATTATCTCTTGAACTTACATTTTCCCTCACTTGAATTCATTTCTTTGATGTTAATAATGATTTTACTCATTTTTTTAATTTGCTTTGATGCGAGTTACTCAATTTTATTATGATCTCATATCTTATATCTTGGATTTTATATGTTAATCTAAATCCATCAAATATATCATTGTCTAACTATTTTTTTTATTAATATGCGAGCCACTCAGAATCGGGATAGTTGGATTGGGGCGATGGTGCTTGAGGAGGGCCTCTAGGAAGAAAATATGTACTTGTAGAAAGATAGCGTGATCTCATACATGTGTTTACAAATGGCTGCTGTGCTAAAAAGCGGCAACTTGGTTGCAAGGCTATTAGGAAAGCCCATGTTTCAATTAATAACCCTCCGAGCACTAAATGGGCTTAAGGCCTATTGGGCCTCTTTGCTTTTAATTTCCTTTTACTCCTCCTCCTCTAGTATTCGTTTTCAGTCCTGATGAAGGTGGTGGATTTGAGAATAAACCAGTGGCTGCAACTGCGCTTCCCTCGATGAAGCTTGTTCGTGAGGCTGATAACTTTTCGACGGAATAGCTTGAGAAAAATAATGAAAATGGTGATGGGGGAACTTGCATGTCTGTCAGTTTATACTTTATACTGATTTCTAACATGAAGGCCAAGAGGCTGGCCTGCATTTATCTGGGGGTATGTCACTGATCATACCAGTTTTCATATACAAATGTTAAAAATGATTTTGATTTATATGATTTGAATCTTGTTCAAATAGATTGTTTAAACTGACATGAACCTAACCAGCTATAATAAATTATGAAGTTTATTCTCCATTAAATCAAGTGTTAAAAATAAATTAAAGAAAAACACATAAATATATATATATATATATATATATATATATATATATAAAACAAAGGTAATGAAATTGGAATATTCTCCATCGTGGACGGGTCGGAATAGAATCACCGACCTTACTTTAAAGAGGATAGATATATTGCACTCTACTTTTACTTTTCAGAACCTAAAATTGACTTTCCTCAGAGTTGAGAGGAACCCATGGGACGGGAATAAAATAAAAGTATTGGAGTTGTTTATAAATATGATTGTGGGCTTATTGATCCCGTTCCGTTCCGTACGGAGCGGCTGAACGCCCGTCAATGCAAAATCCGGGACAAAAAGCGGCGTTTTTTGTCCCCGGTCATCCCGACGATTCGGAAATTCGGCGGAACGCCCGGTTCCATACCGGCCGTTCCGTTCCGTACTTGTTGCCTTGAATCTGAAACACTTGAGGGCTGCACTCGGGTTCTCCATCAAATTGAAACACAAACTTGGATCAGGAAGCCTTATCACAAAAAGCACAACCTGGAACGTAATTGGAGAGTTGAAGAGAACAAAAGATCTGCTTCTTCAATTCAACTAATCCTAAAACAAAATACATGAAAATCAAAAGCAGAAATAAAGAAAGATGAAGAAGGGGAGGAAGGATACCATGCATCGGTGACTTAAAAGGAAATGAAGGGAAAAACAAAATACATGAAAAACAAAAGCAGAAATAAAGAAAGATAAAGAAGGGAATATGTTTGGCTTTGTAAAGGAGATGAATCGAAGGAGAGGGCGGACAGATCGATCGAGAAGAGACAAGAGGGGGGGTTGGCGGCAGAGAAGATAAGAAATGGGGTAGGGTTTTTTAGCTTTAAGTTTGAGATGGGGAACGAACGGGTGGGTGGGTTTTTATGTTAATTATTATTATATTATAATAATTATTATTATATAATTAGTATTATTATTATAATAATAGTTAGCATAAAAAAAATAGGGGTATTAATTTGATTGAATTATTTGTAATGAAATGTATTTTAATTAATTATTATTATATAATTAGTATTATTATTATAATAATACTTATTGGTTATTTGTTAATGTGTTCATTTTGTTTTTTTAAGTTTTTCTTACACTCGAAGAGAATAAGTAACATTAATTAACTTCAAATACAACAATCATAAAAAAACATTCAAATTACTTGAAAAACATACAATAAGTAGCTTAAATTTCCAATTTCAAATATTGCGGGTCTTTTAATTATATATTTTTTTAATTTAAATAAAATTAATAATTATATTGTTGGAGGGTTTTTTAAAAGTAATTATTTAATTATATAACTTACCCCTATTAATTGTATAATTAATTGCATAATTAAATTATATATAAAATAATTGCATTACATTAAAATAGTAATATAAAAAATAACTATCCAAAATGCCTTTTACCATTAAAGTGAACACCAAAGCCAAAGCCATTTTTACACTATTCATTTTCCTTTTCGTTTTTGTTGGAAAATTTAGGGTTTATTAGTTAATGAGCACTCATATAAGGCATGTTTAAATGAGGAGAATGAGCTTGGTGGAAATGACCAGCTATTGGAATGTCTTGTTGACGACTTTCCTTATGTTCCACAGCAAGATCAAGATCCTTATTTTTATATTAATGATGTAGAAGATGTTTGATGTATTTTTCTTTTATTTTAGAACATTTTACTTTCATAATATTTTGGAATTTTAAAGATGTTTCTAATTTTGAGATTATGTTTGTATTGTATAATTTAAATTTCATTTATCTTGAATTTAAATTATACTTGTTAAATTAATATTTTATTTTTTTTCATATATATAATTAAATAAATATGAGCGAGTACAAAAGCTGGAGCGAACGCTGAATGCACCGAAACCGGAACGTTCCGTTCCAAACACAAAACCGGAACGGTACCCGGGACGGGATCAATAACCCTGAAATTGTGAATATTTTTAATTTTTTTATTTAGAAATGTATTAAAATAATATATTTTTTATTTTTTTTTTACCACGCCCCATTATATACACCTATCACCCCACGATGTTTTACCTATTTACTGGGCTTTCAGGATATTTAGTGGATCTGAGGATTAATTATGATGCGTGTAAGTTGACTCAGACACCTCGACTATAAAAAAATATATATATTGAGGAGAAACCATCTTGTAGGTATGCTCCTCATGCGATCTCAAGTTCGAGCTCTATGACTATTAATATAATGATTATTAAAAAATTATATAATTATTAATTTTAAAAGTCATGTAAGTAATCGAGATTCGTGTAAATTAAACCGAATACTAACTTTAACAAAATTAAATCAAGGGAAGGCGGATTCTACTGTTTATATTAGTAGTCGGGACTGGAGGGATGAGAAAACTGTGCATTTAACTCTTAAAAGCACGTGCTATATACAAAGTAAAAAAGGATCAAAAAAATATATTTTTTTTAAGAGCTATATTAAAAAATCAAAATGATATTTATATGTTGACGAGTTATTTTTATATATTGATCAAAAATACGAAAGACTTGTTTAATATATTTTATATTTTTCTTTTCCTCATCAAAGCTGTATTACCTAATCACGAGCGAACCCCGAATGGCAGAGGCAGAGCCAAGCAACAACAGCGTGGTCGCAGAACCCAGATTAGTAATCTGCATAGGCGACATCCATGGCTACATCACAAAGCTTCAAAATCTTTGGTCAAATCTCGAAAGCCAATTCGACCCTCAACACTTTAATGCTGCAACAATTATCTTCTTAGGCGATTACTGTGACAGAGGCCCAGATGCCAAGAAAGTCCTAGATTTCTTGATAAACTTACCTTCGAAGTATCCAAATCAAAAGCATGTGTTTCTTTCGGGAAACCATGACTTTGCTTTTGCTGCTTTTGTTGGTGTCCTGCCTGAGCCGCAAAATGGGGTGTCATTTAAGGAAGGATGGAAGAAGTATGAAGAGAGTGAGGACAGGGAAGGGTGGTATAAAGGAGAAGGGTATGAGAATATGCATTTGCAAGGAAGAATGTGGGCTGGTCATATTAAGGCAAGATTTGATAACAAAGGGAATGAATTTATGGGCTCTGTTTATGATGCTGGTCCCACTTTTGCCTCCTATGGTGTCCCTCATGGATCTTCTGGTATGTCTTTTTTTTTTTTAAAAAAAAAAAAAAGCTTTCATTGAATTAAGTTTAATTGTCAACAGCTTAATCACGTCTCCATGCTTGTTTAGAAATGTATTGATGTTATTTGGTTTTCTGATTGTTAAATATGAAATAGGCTATTGTTGTCTATCAGTTTTGAACTGAGTAGATTGTGTTTAAGTTGTTTGATTCTTGGTTTTTTAATGTAAGAGGGTAAAAATAATATATTTTGGATTAGTATAATCGTCACTGGAGGATTGTAATCCTCTAATTCTTGCATTTTTTATACTTGAGATGGTTTTGAATTCAATACAATTAATAGTGTGGTCTTATTGGTGTAATTTTTTTTATCGAGACAGACTTAATGAAGGCAGTTCCTGATGATCACAAGAAGTTTCTAGCTGAGATGGTTTGGATCCATGAAGAGGTAAAGTTTATTTCATTGCCATCTTTATCGTTTAGTACTTTGGTCAAATCTCGATTTTTACCAGTGTAATGATGTGAGTTGCCAACAAAGGAAGATGATGAACCGAGTATATTACACAACACGAGTTCCATACTTTGCTGCTTGATTTGATCAGTAGGGAAAATTGATGAAGCTTGGTGGGTTTCAGAATGTTCAATGTTCTGTCAAAGAACACAACCCAAAAGCGTAAGCTATTAAATGTGGCTATGAGAATGGTTTTATATTATTACCCGGTGATTAATTTTATTTGTTGGAAAAGGATGGTGAGATTCGAATTTATAATCATTTGGTCATTGATACCATGTGAGATTCAAATCTGGAACCGTTTGGTCATCAAAACTTTAATATCATGTCAAACAACTATCTCAACTTAAAAGTTTAAGCTATTAGGTGAAGCCTATGGTTTTATATTACTCTCTCGACATTTTCTTTTCCAGGATGATGTGTGCATAGAGGATGAAGAAGGAATTAGACACTGTAAATTGATTGCCGTGCATGCTGGTTTAGAGAAAGGGAAAAATGTAGGCGAACAACTGAGATTTTTGAAAGCTAAGGAGACTCATCTCCCCAAGATAGAGGGTCTTAGTGGGAGGAAAAATGTTTGGGATATACCAGAGGTGATGGCTCGATAACTACTATTAATTTTTCTATCTGAAACTTCTTATCCTAATCTACCAATTTCTCCAGCCACTTACTTTCTTTAGTGGGAAATGACTCGGATGTTGACAGCTTTACACATTCAAGATATTATATAACTGAAGTGTGGATGTTTGATGTTTACTTTCTCGTAGGAATTAACTGAGAAACCAACCATTGTGGTTAGTGGCCACCACGGGAAACTTCATATTGAAGGTCTTAGATTGATTATTGATGAAGGTGGTGGATTTGAGAATAAACCATTGGCTGCAATTGCCCTTCCCTCGATGAAGCTTGTTCGTGATACTGATAATTTGACAAAATAGCTTGGAGTATATTATAGATCGATGCAAGTGTCTTCATCTTTCCAAACTTAGCCCAGCATACATATCCAGGCATGTAATCAGACTGATAGTATCTTGGATGCATATCTTTAGCAATCGTTTCAGTGCTGGCCTTGGAAGTTGTTGTCATTGATCTTTCTTTTTTTATGTCTCTCTCTGTGACAGGGGATGCTTGGTTTTATCAATGTCGTTGCTAATATTTTAGTAGTTTCTTGGGGAATATCAATAAAACGGACTTGTGTCCATGACACTTTCCTTGTTGAAATTCTCCAATACATTGAATTCAGTTTTTTTTTTCTTGAGAGAAATAATGAAAATGCTGGTGGGAACTTGCATGTCTGTCAGTTTATACTGATTTCTAACTTGAAGGCCAAGAGGCTGGCCTGCATTTATCTCGGGTATGTCACTGATCATACCAGTTTACATTTGAAAATGTCAAAAATGGTCGAGTGTCATATATGATTTGAATCTTGTTCAAATAGATTGTTTAAACTGACATGAACCTAACCAGGTGGTTCTGTAGAAATTGAGTCTCGGGTCACACCAAATATCAAGTTATCTGTATCAGGTCTTCGTAAAATCTGCAGATGCAATGTTTTCAGTGTCCATCATATCAAGCTGTTAAAAGACCACATAATCAGAGATCAGACCGTTTGAGTTCATCAATAGCTCGAAGGCGTCTCTTTTCATCTCTAGCTGTTAGCATTCACAGTGAAATGTTGACTTGGTAGAACAACAGTATATTTCTGACATTTTAATGAGCACGGCTGATGGAAACCCACAAGATCATCAGATATGCTAGTCTTTGATTTTTTTAGCCGCTTCCAGACCCGTTGTCACATTTCTTGCAATTAAGATAACAACGATCCCATTAGAAGCCAACTGCCCACATATTTCAATCCCAACAGCTTTATTTCCTCTGACAGCTGCATACCTGCAGAGACAAGGGCTGTCTAGTTAATGAGTTTGATACGTAGGATAGGAGTTCAAAGAAGTGCATGAAAGAGAGCCAAGTAGAATTTACCTCCTTGTTTCAATGGATGTTTGTGCCATGGTAAATAAGGTGTAGCCGTGCTAGAAAAATATGATTTATTAATGAAATGGAGAAGTTCCAAGGTGTTGAGAGACATTAGAGTCGGAGAAGACGAAATGTAGGACTTTAATGATTTTGGAAACGAACTTAAGGATACGCACTATGTCGCAGCTTTTCTCGCATGCAAGCATTATGTTACATAATTTGGTCGCTGACACATGACAAAGTTCGTGTCTCAGGCCTCTACAAAAATTCATATAGTACACTATCTACAATTATTATAATTAAATGTCAAAATCATTCTTTTCCAGAATTATCGACAAAGAAAAAGCCCAAAATCCCAGTCTTTTACTTCGTAGAGTAAAACCATCATTACACTGTAGCAATCCGTTAATCTTGGTACATGGTAAAACAGAGCTCCTTCGTTTTGGTTTGGTTTATATATATATATATATATATATAGTTTTAATTACTGCTTGCTAACCAGATGGGGAAAATAAAAACGTGGTTGATTACAAAGTGCAATAAGCAGCAGCAAGTATAATGGAAGAGTAATATTTTATTGAAAATATTCATGTAATTGATGACGAATCTCCATCAAAGAAAGAAAAAACAATTTTAAGCAAATCCTAAGAGAAAGAATCCTAGTACACCCCAAGTCCAAGGCAGATTGCTAGAATAAAGAGATGAAGCACTGCTAGTGCTAGGCGATGCAGCGTGGTTCGGTTTTGAAGTTGCAGGTGCGACCAGGATATCAATCTTTTGCCCTGCTTGGCAGTGACCAGGGTAACCGCAGATGAAGTAGAAGTGGCCAAGCTTTTCAAGGGCGACTGTATCGGAGCCGTTGGTGTAAGTAGCTATCGGTGATGTTGCATTGCAAGACTCGAAACCCGGATGCGCCACCTGCTTCACATTGTGGAATTGGTTGTTGTAATTGAAGACGAGAGTATCACCAACGTGAAAATTCTTGCTGGCAGCCCAATCTTGGTAATCAACTTGACCCATGCTTGTCCATCCAGCAGAGTCACCGACCTGGTAAACGGCAGCCATGGAGACTCCGCAAAGAGCCATCATCAAGAGAGAAACCACCGGCATTGATTTCCTGGGATTGGCCATGATCGTTCGGAAGACGATGAATCTGTAAAGAGAGTTCTGAGGTTGGCTTGAATGGATTTGTGAGATTAATCGCCTCAGGTGTCCTGTATATATAGGGCGAATCTAATCCAGGTTATTCAAGGATACAGATTTCCTGATTTGTATATTCTTTTTTATGTAATCCGTATCACTGAAGGAGAACTTTATGTGTACATACTGAGTTCGGATTCGTGTTGGTGACGCCACTTCTTAAGCTCACATATACGAGTTAGGCTCAACCCCAACCCAACTCGATATTTGTTTTTAATAATGGGCTGGACTCGGCTCATCCATATAAGTCCTTGTTACCGCCTAAGACTCTCTACTATGCAATTTCATCTGCTATAAGTTTCCAACTTCTAACAAAACAAAGTTACTCATCTAGGCTACTTATGTTCATTGCATCCAAAATCTTTCCTCATATAACCTCGAGTCAGTTGTGATTACTGTATCACTGATCATTCAAGAAAATTCTATTTCTATGAGCATGACAAGAGAAATAGAAACCATCAGTATATCTAATTATCCATCATCAAAGTTTAATTTCAGAGCATGCTAGTTCACAGATTTTAATACAAGGAAAATAAGCTGGTGGTGATCTAAGCCAGAAAATCATGTACATCTAAAAACCTAATGCCAACAGCAGCTCCAAAAAAAAAACTACACAATCAGCATTAGGTTTGTGATTAAAAAGAATAAAAGAAGCAAACGGGATTTATGGACAATGAACAATCAAAACAACAAGCTCCTATGAATAATAATAATCCTACATAGAAAGCTCAGACTCCAATTTTCCGATGAAAACAATGCTACAAGCCTATTTCTTGAGAAGATATTTGGCAAGTTAGCCAATAGGTAGTGAGGAAGTTAGTTTGAATTAGTTAGGATCATGGAGTTAGTTGTTTGTATTAATAGGTATTATTTCGGTAAGCAAAGTATTTTTCATTTAAAAATATATTAAAATAGTTAGATTTATTAAAAGTTTTGATTTTGCAAAGCTAGTTGCATTCTAGGTGAGCAACAAGGTAGTGGAAATGGCGGGTACTGTTCTCCACTAAATTGAAAGAAGAGAATAGAATTCGTGAATTTTACATTATTTTCTTTCTCGTGTTTTCAATCCGCAATAGTGTTCATGGTAACAGCTCCTAGGGCAACAAAAAAAATTGACTCTGGAAGGGGACTGATCAGGGATAAAGGTTTCGTTTCAGCATCAGAATCCTTTGGACATTCTCAGGCTGAGACAACTCATCTGCAACAGCCAGTTTATATATATATATATATATATATATATATATATATATAGAAGAGAGAGAGAGAGAGAGAGAGAACGAACTCGAGCCTCTGGGAGAAATGGTCTCTGCAGAAAATGTTTTTGTACTTGTGATTCAAAAGTTTGGTACTTTTTCCTAAACCTGTTCCTGTTGCATTTGCATAAGATTTGAGACTTGAACACGGATCCTGTCCAAAATCTACTTCTGTTTATCTGGAGGTTTCTCTGGTGATGGGTTTGCTGTGTTCTTGTTGCTAATGTACATACATTGTGATAGAGGCCGAATAGTAACATGAGCACTTTCACTTAGATTAAGGCTGCAACAGCTATACTCTAATTTACAAACAATCATTCTTACACTTCTTTTTGTATCCTGTAACCAAATCTTGAATAAAGTACCAGTTTATCCTGTTGAATATTCTTAACCATCGCATAGTGGTAGAAAAATGAGTACAGTGATCCAGATTTCCTATGTCAGGTCTCTGCAACAATTTTATCCATGAAGAAGCCAGAAGTGTTTATTAATACAAACTGGAATTATGAAAACAAGTCAAACTGTTTATTTTCCCTTCACTTTTAACACCAAGAATCAGAAAACAATGTGCCTGCACTGAAAACATGAAATCAATCTGTGTAGGCTGATTCTTTCCAGCCTCCATAACCTTCCTCCTCAGCATCAAGTGCCCTACTCGTGCGATCCTGCAGGATGGAGATATTGCGATTAGGGAAATATCAGCATAAAACATTAAATTGTCATGGTTATGAAATCAGAAAAAGAAAACAGCAATTATATCAGAAAATGAACAGAAGAATACTTCTTCTACATTTACTACAGTTAAGATACCAGTCCGTGTTCTTGCTTGGAATCTAACATCTCCCTGGGACCTGAGCCAGCTGGGCCCCAAAAGGATCATGAAATGAACCTACATTACCCAGCTAAAGGAGCTACATATAGGAGAACAGAAGAACTAGACAAATACCTCGGGAGTAAAACTAAGGCCAACTCTGATCTCTCCACGGTACTCCTCGTCCTTGACAACACTGTATGCAGTTGCTGGCAGATTTCCTTCTATGAATAATGGCTCTAAAGGAATGCTGCAACCAGGAATATGACGCAGATAATCTTAGTCCTTCAATGTTCCAATGCACAGGACAGAATTATGCATGTACAGAACCAACAGCATATATATTGCGCTCTTCTTTGATAAAATCCACACACATTTTGGTATATCGATCTTCCTGGTAGAAATAAAATATGTTGAATCAGATGAAAATGAATGCGACTGACCTTGCTTTTCCAAGGTAATCATCATCCGTGAGAGTGTCACGATCCATTATCTTCAGAACGAGTTCTGAGGTACCCTCGGAAATGGTAAAAACAAAGGTTTCATTCCATTCTGGTTCAGATCCTTGTCCTGCATAAATCAGTTCCTTATTCACTTGAATATATATACATATATAGTCATGTTGTGGTTGCCTGAAGGATGATTTAAACGGATACATTAGAAGTTGGCGTTGATCACCATTTGTAGTGATCAGCAAAATATCCTACTCATTTGATCTCAGACACAAACACTGAATTGAATAAAGATCTATGGCATCCTCTGTTATTCGACCAATAAATCTTGAATATGCGGTGCCTAAAAATATATTTGGAAAAGGGTCTAGAATCGAACCTGAAGCGACACTGCTTTTTTGCTCCTGAGTTCGGCAAGCGAGAAGCACATATGGATCATTGTTGGCTGCTCATGAACATGTAAATCAATGCATTAATTCACCAGGTTAATTTCACAAAACTAATGAATAAAATAGTGTGTAGATTTTCAAAATCAGCATCGTTAACTAGAAACTGAGAAATCGTGACTTGTCTGATCTGATCACTAACAAATCATCCATGTATAAGCAACCAATGAATTGAAGGGTATCAGAATAAACACCTTGTAATAATAATAATAATAATAATAATAATAAAAAAAATAATCAGATGAACATGTTTTGACATCATTGCATGGAACCCTAGAATCTGGATCGATCATAGCAAGATCTCACATAAATTTCAAAGAGAACATTGAAAGAAATCATATGGTTAGTGTAAAAATGAATTTATAGATAGAATTAAAACTCCTTGATCATAAAGCACTTGAGACGCAACTATCTATCAAAACATATCTTAGGAATTAGGAGGAAAGGAAAAGAGAAATCTTACTTAAGAAATCGGTGCTCTCAAGACCTTTGGCTCCGACAAGAAGAACTTGAATGGTCCCTTCAGGCATCTTCCTAACTTTGGCTAGTCCTTTAGGACCAGAAACGCAACACTGAATTACAGAGAAAAGAGATGGAGAATCAGACGATTGTGTTTTTCTGATTCTCCGAGGATTTAGAATAACAAAGTCATGAATCAACTTCTATTATATAGATAGATCGCCACCTTTCTTCCAGCTAATTAGATGTGGGGAATGATCTGTCTGTTCCTGTTTTATTTATTTAGAGGGTTGACCTCTTACCTGTCTTTAGTTATGACTCACCATTAACTATAAACTAAAATAGACTTCTCTATCTTTTCTCACAGATTACTATTTATTTACTTTTTTAGTTTTTTTTATTATCAATTCCTTTTCTTTTCAATCAATTCTTTTATTAAGTTATTATACTCTTATGATTTGAATTGCAAATTTAGCAAGCAAATTCAGTTGACTTAAATTTATTTTTAATTATTTTTTTAATTTCATCATTTAATAATGAATTGATTAGAAGTTACACTTCATGATTCTCTCTTACTATTATGTTCTTCCCCATGACCTAAGGATAACACTTAATGAATTAGCCCAAAATGTTTTTTTGTGTCAATTGTTTTAATTGATTTTTAAAAATTTTCATCATTTAACATGGGGTGTATTGAGAATTATGTTTCATATTGTATTTTGATTTGATTTTCTATGAGAATGTATTGGTCTTCCAATTTGGATGATGTAGGATTAAAATTTATAATTTATTTTATTTTATTTTATTTGCATGGAATTATTTAGGTCTTTTCGGCCTATGTCATAAGTTTAACAAGTTAATTGAGGTCAACTTTTTTAGGTCCTTTTTAAATAAGTTTTTTTTTAATTTCATCCTTCAATATTAGATTTATTGGAAATTAGGCTTCATAATTTATTTTAACCTTTTTTTTTATAAAGGTTATCATAGTCTCATAATTCAGGTCACAAATTAGACATGTTAGCCTAGTTTGATTTAAGTTAATCCAATATGTTGTTATCTTAATATTTTAAAAAATATTTTTATTAATGTGTTTTTCAGTTTAGTCCAAAGTATATGTTTTGCCTCAAGTTTAGAAAACTATTTTTATTAATGTGTTTTTAAGTTTAGTCCCTTATATTTGAATCTTGTCTTTTCTTAATAATTATACTTTGATTTACCATTAATTTGAACCTATAAAGGGTGTAATTAAATAAAAATCATTGTAGACAATTCATAATAATTTATTCCTCATCAAATAGTGACATGGAGATCTATATATTACCCAATACTTTTAAAGTATTTCTTAATATATAAATTAATTACTTTATAAAAATGATAGTAATTAACCATTCATATCTTTATGTGCAAATATAAGAAAAACATGATCGATTAGTATAGTAAATTTTTTCTGTTGAGCAAAATTGAAAAAAAAATTGCACCTCTTTGATTCTTTAACATCTTTAATATATTCATATTATTTTGTATATTATTTCTAATTAAGCTTTATTTTAAATAATTTTAAAACATGCCATCACTTTCATTTGATGCATTTAATGGATTAAGTCTTTTTTTTTAAAATATTAGCTTTAAATGTTAGAATTAAAAGGGTAAAAAGAGAGCAAACTTTATTTACCATAAGATTTATAGTTTAGGTTTATGTATTTTAGACATGTTGTGAACATAAGCTTCACCTTTATTCTATAGGTATGGAGCAAAAGATTTACACAATGGAATATTTTATATTGATTAAGATTTTAGTTTTTTTTAATTCAAAACTCATCAAATAATAAAAATAACATATGTGAAATAGAGTAATTATTTAATTCATAACTCATCAAATAAGAATAAATGTTATATAAATAGAAAAACTAATCCAAATACAACATGCAAAAATAACATATTGTAACTTATGTATCTTATTTAATTTTCATCTTCTAATTATCATGCACGTGTGAAATAGAGTGTGTGTGTGTGTGTGTGTGTGTGTGTGTGTGTGTATTTCTAATTATTACAACTATTATTTTATAATTTTACAAACAACATATCACTTATATAAACACATAAAATTTATATCAATTTTAAAGTTAATATATTCTTAGCCTATTTCATAAATCACCACATGCATTGGCATACTCTTATCTTATTTTGAATTCAACATGAAATTCAATATTGTATTTTCACACCCAACACCTCATCATAGAAATCTCATATTACCAATTTCACATTTAAGTAGACAATTTAACATCTCCATACATCTTAAAATTTCAATTTAATATCCACATATACAACCATCAATTTATATATTAAAAATCCATAAATTACATTTAGACCAACTATTTAAATACTCACTTAGGACTTTTACACTCCATAATACCATTTTTTTTTAATTCAATACACTAATTAATATTTAGCTTACCAATCTATGGCCTTTAAAATATAAATTCTCGCACTTCCATAATTTCAATACAATGCCCTAACACAATTTCTTAGTTTCACATTGATAAAAATATAATAAATTGACCTCAAACCTTTAATTATATTCAATCATGTAGAACATTTGTACTTACATAATTTTATTTTCATTTCTCATAATCTTACATGAAAATAATCATGTTATCCTACTCACACTTAAAATCAAACATGCAACTATCTAGGAGGTGGCCGAGTGGTAAAGAACTTGAGACTAAAAGATTTGTTCTCATGTGGTCTCAGGATCAAGACCTGTGGTTACTAATATGATGATCACTAGAGGGTTACACGGTTGTTAACTTTAGAGCCCAGTGAGATTAGTCAAGGTACACGCCAAGTCTTTAGCCAATGCATTTCTCAACCATATCAAACTTAGGATTCTACATTCCTTTGTTTTTCAAAAACATGGCCACAATTATCAAATCATATAATAATTCTAAAATCACCCTAATTATGATAAATTAAACTCATATATCATCAATTAACATACATCATTAATTCAAGTTTTTTCAAACTCTCTATCTTCACAACCATAAAATTTCAGCAATATATAGCACAATTTAAGACAAACTAATTTACAACCTTTCAATTTCATTTTTGTACTTCTTCTCTTTCTCATCTAGCCATAAGACCCATTATTTATATTATCCATCATATATGAAATTCTTTTTGAACCCTGATATGTGTGTTTTTGGCAAGATGAAGGCTTAAAACACCTTAATGGAAATCTTCTCCTTTAATGGAACTCTTTTGACATTGAGATCAACCTTTTTTGTTACTAAAATATGTTCAACCAATAATTTTCTCTCTTTTATTATTTTCAGACAAGTTTATCTCTATTCTCCCAAAATTAAAGAGACTAAAAACAAGAACAAACTGAACTTTTAGACCAAAACTAAAATTCCAAAATTGAAAAGGATTAATTAGAGGACAAAGGAAAATAGGTGGGTGAAAAAGCACTTTTTTACCAACTTTGAGATTAACCATATGTTTTTTTTTATGTGTTTTACATTGTGATAGTATCTCATTTAATTTTTTCTCTCAACAACAATTTAAAGTTTAATCTCATGTGATTAGATAAAAAAAAAGGTAAAATGAAAAGAAATGAAAAAAATAAGAGTTGTTTCATCATGATAGACACGACATTATTTGCGTAACTAGTTGAGAAATATGAATTGGTGTTTTTTATTACCTAAAAATCTATTTTAAACTTATTTTCACATAGAAAACATATAATAAATATCCTTACCATGTCAATAAATCAATCTCTCAACTCAAAACTTTATAAATTGGTCTAAAAACACAAAGTCAAGTTGAGAAAAGATTATTTATCAACTCCAATTTGTTTTTGTGGCTTGAAAAAAGATGTAAAAACACCTCAATAGACCTCTTCTTGTTGAATGAAATTTCATTGACACCAAAATTATTTTTCTTAAAACCAGAATATGGCTAATCAATAATTTTCTCTCCTCTATTATGTCTTTCGATAAGTTTCTCTCTCATCTTTTACAAACCAACGACTAGAATTAGAGAATAAAGGAAAATAAATAGATCAAAAAACATTTTAATGTGTTTTGCCCTATTTTACATCACAATTTCTTTTTTTTAATCTTACTTTTTATAATTTAAAAGATAATCTCATGGAACTTGATAATAAAAAGATTAAATTGAAAATTAAATCTGAAATAAATTAAAAAAACATAAAGAATAAAAATAACAACATTAATTAACCATTAATCTTCTTTTTTTTAGTAAATTTCTCTCTTTGCAGCATCCTCTTATAATAATTTTATATTGCTTATAATTTTTAGGTTGAATTTATGCTATGTGAGCTGGCTTTATCATTTCAGGGTTTGTTTGATGTTGTAAACAAATTTTTTTTAAAATATTTTTTATTTAAAAAAATATATGAAAAAATTATTTTAATTTTGTTAGCATAAACACATTATTATAAAATGTTTATAATAAGATAAATAGAGGAGTCGTCCAAAATTACGAGCATAACTACCCCTTAAGATTCGGTGTGACTAAAGGAGCAGAGAGACGGAGAGCGAGAGAGATGACCGGAACCTCGTCTTCCTCTCTTCTTCTTCCACGGCATCCATATCCAAAGACCCACCTTCAGATTATGTCTCAGCAGTCAAAGGGGATTTTTTGCAGACATCGGAATCTATGCCACACTCCCCCAAAACTCCCTTTCCAAAGACTTCTACTCTGATCTCATTTGCGATCTCCTTAAAGCCGACAATGTCCTACGTGGCCGCGTCACCTGCGTCTTCCCTGTCTTACCTGTTGTTGGTGTAAGATTCTCACCCTTTTCTTTTTTAAGGAAAAAATCATCAAGAAATGGGATTGAAGCTGATTTTATTTTTGTTTGCCGCTTTTTTTACTGTTCTAGAATTACTATAACGGGCTACACGGAGGCGCTGTCGGAGCTATAGCAGAGAGAGTGTCAATTGCTTGTGCTAGAACGGTAGTGGCTGGTGATAAAGAGCTGTTTCTTGGTGAATTAAGCATCTCCTATCTCTCTGCAGCATCACTAAATGTGAGTTTTCCCAGTGGCGTGGTTTGTCAATATTAGCTGTGTTGCTTTCTTCAAGATAGTAAGTGTTTGAGAATGCAAGTGTGAGTACAAAGAAAAGAAAATGTTGTCATGAAATGCAATTAACTCGTGTAAGTTTAGAAAATTGCCCATTTCCTTCATTTGCATTTATTTTATGGTTTAGTTCAGCTCGTAATTCGTTGGCATATAATGCTTAATTTTGTATAATGATTTTGTTCCCTGTGTGATTAGATTGGCTTTTACATGCCTGAGGATTCTTATCTGATACACTAAAGTCGTAAAACTTTTTTTTAAAAAAAATTTTATCTTGGCAGGAGGTGCTGGTTGTTGAAGCGACCGTAACCAGGAGTGGAAGAAATTTGACTGTAGTTGCATCCGAATTTAGAATCAAGAAAACCAGGAAGTTGGTCTACACTTCTCGCGCTACCTTCTATCACATGCCTCTTGCCAAGTTATGAAATTTCTGTGATTTGAAATATGATGTCGTCTTTATCTATTTGAATGCTCTGCCTGAAAACATTCATGAATTCTTTTAATTTGCTCAATAAGAATGTGGTTTATAAGATGGTTAAAACCATCAATCCAGGACAAAATTGCAGTACAGATATTATTTATGCTATTTCAGGCAAGGAATATGATGCTACAGGCTGAGATGCTAATGAAAAAAGGAATGGTGGCGATCATAGATTTGATAGGTCTCATCCTTCTAGGAGGCCGTATAATGAGACAAAGCACATTCAGTCCTACTGGTAAAGGGGAAAGTAGTATAACCATCAAAACTTCGGGAAAACAAGTTTCAATGAACAAAATGAATAGCTCTTATTTTGAGAAGAACATTATTATTCATACTTTTAATAAAACACAAGAATTTTTCTCTAGATTTGTCAAGAGCTTGGGTATGTAAACCCTTGAGAACCCTCGCTTTAACCATGCTATACACTGCATCAGTCTGAACTCAAACAGGGACATAATAATCTTAGAAACCCTATTTAAATATTATGGGGGCCATTTGATGTTCACTTTGCATTCAGCTGCTGCTGCATTCTCGTCCTCCATAGTGTTGTGCATTTAGATTCATGTTTCTTTGATCAGTTAGCAGGGATAGAAATTACAAGATTCCTTCTTTGCTTGGAAATTCGATATGCATCATGGCCACTTGCAAATTATTAAATCGGACTTGCATGTTCACATCATCTGCGACATGAACGTCTCTTTGAAAATATGGCATTAAGAAAATCCCCAGCATCAGAGGGTTGGAGGCCTTCCACGCTTTCTTCAACACCCACGAACTTTACAGGGATGCCAAGCTCATCAACGACACTATCCTGCATAAGGAAATTAGTCTCAATAATCACCAAAATCATGAAACAAAAGGAATTCATTGAAACTGGAGCATACCACGCAGCCACTTCTAGCAGAACCATCTAGTTTTGTCAAAATGAAACCAGTTATTCCAACCCCTGTTAGCACAGTTGCATGTTAAATGCTTGAACAAGATGTTCAACACTGGAAGAAACAATAATTGCATCAAAGCGTGGTAATTAACCGGGGACCATTACATGTATGAAAAAAGGTGATCGGGTTGCAAGTAAATAGCCTAATTGTTCATTCCTCAAAAAAGTTGTCAGGTCGTGTTTCTGCACCTAGATAATCATGTCTAGAATGTGGCCTCTCTCCTTAGGATGTTTTAAGAATGTTCCTTTCTTCCAAACATTAAGACGGGCATAATAATGCCAACAAAAACATTGAGAACATGCACGATATAAATGAAGAGGTAATTACTAAAATATTTTGCTAATCCATTCTACAAGAATTGTTCAAGCTCAGTCTTTGGAAGTGAAAAGCAAATTTTAAGAGTAAATTATCAACTGCTTGATCATGATGTTATTTCCTCCCAAGAATGAGTTTTCCATAACCAACAATTATAATCATATATCTTATCTCAAAATGCAGATAGAGCCGTAATTATAAAACACCAAACAAAAGATTTCAAAGCATTAAAATTTCTGCTCATATTCTTCAGACCAGGAGCATGTAAATTAACCATGAAAGATTGTGTTGGAGACAGAAAGAAATGGTATAGAAGTCATGACTTGAATATGAAAACATCACGATCACAGCTTAACATCAGGTGTGCCGCGAACTATTTTGCCCACGACTTTTCTTACATGCTATCAACTCTTCCATAAGGCTGTAATTAGTGTGGAGACCTGATAAATATATATAGGTTTCAGTTAAGATATAACAGGTAGAAAGCACATCGAAGTTGGATAGCTAATCATGCAATATCTGTTGACTTACATCCAGATGTGTCACTCAAAACAATATCAAATTCTTGTTCTTTCCCTTTCTTTAAGGCCTGAGATAGAACTATTTGAAAAACACTTTTGATCATATGTTAGTAGCTATCCCATGTATTCAAACTTTTAGAGATTGGCAAAAGCTATAGAAGCAAGATTTCATTAGATATCCAGTTGTCTAACTGATGATGCTTTGGCCTTCTCTCCTTCAGCCACAACAATCTCACACCCCGTCCTTTCAGCCCATATCTCCAACTGGTCACTGGTAGCCGCCCTAAATGTATCGCCTGCTGCCATCAGTATCTGGAATGATAGCAAAATCCCAAGGAAATGAAGATAGACCTTTTGTAGATGAGACAATCTCTTTTTGGAAGATTCAGAAAGGACAAAAGGATAAGCTAAGCAGCAATTCAAGCCAAAAGAGAAGAACGGAAAGAAAATAAATCACATGCGCACAAGTACCGCAGTAAGATCCCTGAACATAGTCCTCTGACTGCACTCACAGGAATACCCTCTACATTTGCAAAGTAATAACTTTATTCATATCCCTGGGAGGCAGTATCAATTTACTAAGCCCCTGTGATAGTTATACATATTCAAGCAATTGATACAATGCTTTTCCAGCAGATCTATAACATAACATTCAAATAAAGGGCATTTCTAAATTTTCTTCTACAGTGCTCTAGTTTAACCCGGGATAGTAGGATACAGCCAATAGGAAGAATAAATGTTGTGTTTTGAAAGGAAAAATTATACAGCATGCATTTCTCTACATCCATAATGTCAGTCCATAACAGCACAATTTCATTACGGAATTTGTGTGGAGGAACTAGGAAGTCCTATA
Source organism: Salix viminalis (assembly GCA_029228465.1). Classification (NCBI taxonomy): domain Eukaryota; kingdom Viridiplantae; phylum Streptophyta; class Magnoliopsida; order Malpighiales; family Salicaceae; genus Salix; species Salix viminalis. The sequence continues at coordinate 6,585,047 of CM055427.1, forward strand.
ACACAGACCATGCATTTTAATTGCAAGACATGAAAAGGCTGTAAGTTTCAAATTCTCTAAAATAAATCTAATTCTTAATCCATACCCAGTAGAATCAACAGATAGTATTGGTATTTGGTAAATAGCATCATCAAGAGCCAAAATTCAACAGCATATTCATAAAACTTTTGAGTCCTTATCATAATGAGCACTTTTTCCTTAGGATATCAAATCAGTTGCCAGAAACTTGGAGCAATATTAGCTTCAATTCAGCTCTACAGATAATGCAAATTTCAATTTCCCCATACTCTCTCTTTGTAAAGGCATTTGTCACATTGCAGAAAAAGCAAACAAAATATCACCTTTTCCCCTGCTTTCTTCAATCTATATGCTAGCTTTCCTGCTGAGAGAGAGAGTCTCATACAGCTTCCAGGTCAAATTCTACAACTCAAACCTCCTCACAATTTAGAACCAGATACTTCACCAACTTGCTTATCAGGGCCACCCTTCACTCAATGTGTAAATTTCCAGAACCATTAAAAAAAATTGGCAATCATTAAATTGGCTTAGGCAAATATTCCAACCATTCCTTAAAAAAATAACCCCACTTCTAAATTTCAATTCAAGACCAATAATTAGTAGCTCGATTCTTCACTTACCAAGGGATGTTGTCTTCCCACCTCCATTAACACCAGCTATCATAACAACAGCCGGTATCCTGATAACACAACGTAAACCATAACAGCTCCAAATTAAAAAACCAAACTTGATCATCACATACCACCAAAAAAAAAAAAATAGAGAGAGAGAGACCTGAATACTAGTCGAAGTTTTGTTTTATTCCCTTTCTTCTATAACAAATTCAACACTCTCTTCTTCAATGCATCCTACAAACCAAAAGAGAAGAAAAAAATTTTACAATTCAAATGGCAATGATTCTCTTTTATGAACTCGTGTAGATATTATAGTGATCAAATAATACCTTTATTTCACTCCCTGATTTAAGCTTCCCAGCGAATATATCCTCCCTCAGACTCAACAATCTGTATAGCAATTATTGGCCCAAAATCAGACACCAAATAAGCCTGCGATCAAAGCCCAAATTAAATCATTCAACATTTTAGTTATTAAAAATTAAAATTTATATAAAGTTTATTTTTTATACAGTTATCTTAGTCGCATTATTTATGTTGTGATTTTAATATATGAACCAGATTGGCTTGAGTATTTTTTAAAAAATTAATTGTTATTTTTTTTCTTGATTGATTAGAAATAACAATTCTTGATTTGTTTTGGTTTACTTTTTAGCAAGGTATTCCGGTCTCATGACTCGAATTATAAATTTTACAAGTTCATCCAAGTTAACTCGAGTTGTTTTATTATGTCTTTTATTTAAGTTGATTTTCTTTTTAATTACATTCTTTAACAATTAGTTGATTAAGAATTGTTTTTCATAATTTGTTTTTATTTGCTTTATATGAGGTCATTTTAGTATCCTAACACGACTCACAAGTTTGGCAAGACAACTTGGGTTATTTTTTTTGTTTGTTTTTATGAGGTTACCATAATTTTATCATTTAGATCATGGGTTAGGTGAGTTAACTCATGTTAACCTGAGTTATTTTTTATGTTTTTTTAATTGATTCATTTTTTATTTTATCTTTCAACATTCAGTTAATTGAGAATTAAGATTTATAATTTATTTTTCATAAATTTATCTAAGCCTCATGACTCAAGTCATGGATTTTGCAAGTGAAATCAGGTTGATTCATGATATTTATTATTTTAATTTTTAATTTCTATCTTTTAACATTGAAAATTAAATTTCATAATTTATTTTGATTTGTTTTATACAAGGTTATTATGGTTTAATGATTTAAGTCGTGAGTTTAGCAGGTTAACCTTATTTGTTATCATCTTAAGAGTTTTTTTAAAAAGATATTTTATTTTTTTGGTAGTTAATCTATAATTTTACTGTTCACTTAAATTTCTTTGAATTCATCGAATCAACAAAATTATATCAAACTAGACCCTGAACATCCATGATCCATCTACAAGGAAGTTTCATGAGATGGGAAAATCCAATTAAATGAATCACGTGCTTTCAAATAATGGAAAGTTAAATGTGTAAAATGCTTTAAGAAATTATCCGATTATACTTTCGTTAAACTACAGGGACGTGGATATAATCAACTGATCAAAACATATGGCTTGCAAGAGGTGCGGATTTGAGGAAGACAGCTCCTGAGTTAGATTATATCAAGTCAAATGAATCAAACGACGACGCCCGTAGTTATCATTTCTAAATATAGAATTGAGGTGTTTGCTCTTATTCTACTGCTGGTCAGACTTTCTCTTCCGAGGAGGTCAAGGTTTGAATACCGACATGGATTCTACAAAAAAAAAAAAAAACATCCACGTACCGGCCGCGTGGCAGGTGTGCTAGAAAAGGCAGGTCTGGCTAGTTCAAATTTGGATCTCATTTCGTCTACTTGGAAGCCAATCCGAATAGAGCTGTTGACTTCTCAGAAAAAAAGACTGTGTCTTGTCATCACCTTGTAACAAAAGTCAGCGATCATACTTGGACGCCGACCGGAAGAAGAATTATTCCGTGCTCCATCGGTGATCATTTAATACATTAACACGATGGAAGAAGACCAACGAAAATGCCTTGATGAGGAACATGCTCTTCGAAACTTAGGTCAACTGCGCCGAGTTTTTTTTTTTTCTGAAATAATTTATTACCACAAAGAAGACCTAGGATCCTATGGGCTAGTGTCAAACCAAGTGTTGGTGACATGGGCTAGCATCTCAGCCGTAGAAAAGCATAATTATGTGCATGCCTTGTTTATTTGGATGGATTAGAGAGATTGGTTTAGCAGGCTTGAATTAGGGTTCACTAAATGAAGGCCGAATTGTTTTTTCCTTGAGCATTTATTATTAGCAAGTTGAAGTGGTTTAATTTAACCAAGAAGAGTAAACCTAATTCCCCAGATGTTTCTTCCTTTAGCACTTGTTATTAGCAAGTGTAAGTTTTATTATGCATGCAAACTCAATACGCTATGAATCAAAATGATATAATGATGATTTTATCCCTTTTCTAAAATTTATTAGATTGATTTTTGTGGATAATGCAATATTTTTATAAGAGCTAGTAGTCATGGTTAGATTGATAGTCGGTTTTTTATATTTTTTAAGCACGATTAAATAATTAAATTACTCTTAAATGAAAAAAAATATCAATTAACTAAACATGAACTACGTGCTAATTAAAGATGTATATATCTTTTCTTTTCCTTCACTCAACATGCTGAAAATCTTTATTCAGCTAAACATGAACAACGTGCTAATTAAAAAAAATCTACCCACCCAAACTCTTTACTTTTCCACCCACCCAAACATCAACCCACTTTCCCTTTCTACCAAAACGCCACCTAAACCTAACAGAAAAATTTTTGATTTTCATACATGATGACATATGAAAGAGGAGAAGAGTTTATAATTTTTAAGAGAATAGATGCAAACTAAAAATATGAGCAAACTATAGGAGATTCCATGCATATACTATATAATAAATAAAAAAATGAATTGAAAAACTAAATGGAGGTCAATTCGGGTAAACCTCACACCCCTATCTTAGAAATGATCCCACAGTTGCCCTCTACTTTCTGACCGAATACCTGGCATCAGGATTGAATCTTCGAAGGAACCAGCACCCGTGGGTTCCATAAAACAAGGAGCGTGGAAGCTCCTTAATTGAGTCGTTTTGGTTTAGGTGGACCACTGTTCAAAAAGCGCTTTTGGATAGAAGAAAAGCCGCTATCTCCTTCAGTATAAAACGCCATCCTGTACGTGTATCTCAGCTGCTATCTAAACTTGTTTCAGTTTCCAAAACCAGGCATAATTAAACACAATCTCTTACACGCCTGCAAGTTCTTGAATCTTTGATTAGCGATTTTCTTCAGCATGGACAAAGCTCATAAGGCTTCTCGCACTCTAGAGATCACGATCTTGTCAGCAGAAAACCTGAGCCTCAATCGCAAATCCATAAAGAAGAATGCTTACGTTATTGCCAGAGTCGATCCCACAAACTTTGGGTCAACGAAAGCTGGTTTTGAAGGAGGCAGCAACCCTTCATGGAACGAGAAGCTTGCCCTAGATATCTCATTCCAGACTCGTTTTATAACCCTCGAAGTGAAATGCAAGACTAGCTCAGGTGACAGAGTTGTCGGCACGGCAAGCCTTCCGCTCTCCGACATACTGGGAGATTATACACCGGAGAGTTGCTTCCATTTCTTGAGTTACCGGTTGAGGGATTCTAGAGGTGAAAAGAATGGTATCATTAATGTTTCGGCAAGAGTTAAGGTGCCGGTAGAGTCCAAGAGCCCGGCGGTGACAGAGAACCCGGTGAGAAGTGGGTGTTCGTCGTCGTGGAAGCAGCCAGCGCTGGGGGTGCCTGTTGGTCACCAGAAGAATTATTACGGTGGTGGGGTGGCTCGGGGGGGTTCCTATCTGGAGTTAATTTTAATTTTCTAGTAGTAAGAGTTTAGAGTTAAAAAGATTTTATTTTTTTATTATCTCAGGTTTGAATTCTGTAATTATTAATATAATAGTGATTAAACGCTTATATAATCATTAATTTTAAGATTCATAAAATTAGTCAAGATATACACAAACTATCTAGACACACACATTAATAAAAAATAAAAAACTTGTCGGAGAGCACAAAATATTTGACCCAAAAGTAAAAGAAGTGGTGGGGCTCCCACGTTCCTCCTTATCAACATGCTTTTCTTCTGTTCGTTGCTAGGAAGGTGTCGGGCGTAGTTTCAGTCTTTCAATGCAATGGGAACCCATCGGTCCGGATTAAGATAGTGGTGGGAATTCCAATTTAAAACAACAAATTGAAATATAAAAAGCTTGGTTCGTCAAACGCCACTTCTTTTCTGTGTTTGAGAAAATTGTTTTCGTAGAAAAGAACACGTGGAGAAACAAAAATAAAAGTTTTAAATTAGTGATGTTGTGCACGAGGCATTGACATATCCCTCAAATCTAACAAGATGAAATAGCATTTGTTGCAAACGAATGATCTACATTGAGTTAACATAACCCATTTAAATTTAATTATTTTTTTTCATGATTTGAACAACGTGGAAGCGTCGTTCTGGGCTGTTTGTTTACCATCGTGATTTGACTTTTTTAAACAACAAAAAAAATGGAGATTTGGGTTCTGAAAATTATATGAAAACAAAAACATATCGCGCGTCCTGATAAAAAGGTGGTGTTTTGAATTAAGAAGCTAAGAGAGTCATCATTTTCGGTTTAATTTAAATAATTTATCCATTATCTTTTCTTTTCTTTTTTTTTCTTTCTTGATCTTGCGGGGTGTTATTTTAACTTATTCCACATGCAGCTTCTTCTTATTTTCAATCTATTTAAGTCCAGCTGGATTTATTTATGTTTGTGTCTTTCCTCCTTCTTGGAACACGTGGTCGTTAATGTCAAACAAGATACATCAATGGTCAATATCTGAAAATCTCACTATCTCGCAAAATAGTGATTTTTTATTTTTATTTTTGCAAACAGCACTGTTTCCATTCTAGCTTGAAACCTTCAAAGATTTGAAATAAAATATAAAAGGGTGATGCATATCAATAAGCACCAGTGGTCTAGTGGTAGAATAGTACCCTGCCACGGTACAGACCCGGGTTCGATTCCCGGCTGGTGCATTGAGGAGCGATGATGAAAGCTGTGCCCTAGCGATGGTAGGGTCTATCGCAAGCATCTGATCACCAGATGATACGTGGCACTGCTGAGCTCTTTTTATTTTATTGTTTTTGCACTTCCTTTTCAAAATAAAAATAAATCGACTAGGTTTTTTTTTATTATTATTTTTTTATTTGGGGGGGGGGGGTTAATTTTAAGAGCTCAAATTTATTTTATTAATATGTGCATATTGGGAAAAAGTAATTGATTAATGATTTATATCCAAACCTCACCCTAAAAAATCTATAATATGATGATGGTTTGTAGCTCTTTTAAACTATCGAGTGTTGGGATTTTCTGTTCTTCATTTATCGACTCTCTTTTTATTAATTTTTTCTCTCGAAGTCATAAAAACGAATTTATTTGCCTAATTATATTTTGGAGAAAAAAAAGTGTGAGGTCAATAAAACCATTCCAAATCCTATTGATGAATTTATTTTTTTAAACTACTTCACTAAGCTTCTTCTTCGTTTTCTTCGATCATGTCACCAAGCCACTTCATGTCGGGTCTTGCATGCCAAATCTGAAAACATTCAAAATAGTATTATTCATAAAATATTTAATAAGGCAGGGCAATGTCTGGTAGAATGGCATCAAAGCAGACTGATAGTCTAGTGGCTGAACGGGGTCGTATCACGAATCGTGACCTCCGGCAAGTTTAACTATAAGAGCAATGAGGAAGTTTAAGCTCTACGACTCCGGTGAAGAATGAGAAAGAAACAATACATGCAAAATCAAGAAATGCCAGCAGGGTTCATCGCGGTCAGGACTGGATAAGCTCTTATTTTCTTTCATATTCATTATTGTTTGTTTGTTCAGAAAGCAATTTTGGTGATCTTCATTTCTCAAAAAGCGATTACATTACATGAATTCACACGTTACAGACACTTTGCATCGATGCTAAACTTTAATCGTCTATGCAAAGCGTAATCCATTTACATATGCCAGGTGAGTGCAAACATTTAGCACAACAGGAATCACCAACTAGTTGAGCATGTTTGTATTTATCACACATATATACAGAAAAAAGGGGAAGAAGTGGAGAAAACTGCATCTTTACAAAAACTCGTAGATAGTAGTGGTACACAGACAGCTACATGATTCGTCAAGGGATGCCTGATCTCTATGCTTCTTCACTGCTACTTTGACTGTCAGCCTTTAGAATGTTGAACTTGCAGAGAGGGCAGGTTGCATTGATGCAAAGCCACTTGTCCAAGCACATGCAGTGGAAATGGTGCCCACAAGGAAGCTCACGTAGTTCGCTTCCATCTTCATAGGCAGAAAGGCAAATGCAGCACTCCTGTGATTTATAACAAATATTCATGTCAGAAGTGAATCGAGAATAAAGAGCTGAAAATGGGGAACCAACCCCGAACGTTAAAGTAACCATATCGTTGAGAGGAGGAGACCATATGAGGTTTGCAAATTGAGATCCAGACATTAGTTTTTTTCTAATATATATATGCACCAATGTCATGAGTAGTACGATGAGGGAATTTGATCAAGAACTAAAAACAAAAGAAGGTGCCCTGCGTTACTTTCCCGACCACATTGTTTGCGGTGTAAGGCTTCGAGTTCAATGCAGAGGTGCAAGTCATCCCTCTGGAATAGTCGTGAACCGATTGTTCTACTTTTTACATTCAATTTGCCTGATAGAACCAATAGCTGCCCAACCTACCCCAGCCTTTTACCATTAGAAGCTTTGACCTAAAGCCTCCAGAGCCAGTAGTGGCAGAGAGTGCATGCATTTCTAGAAGAGAGAACTAAATTCCCATTGGTATACTTACCGTGTCTTCATGGGAAAGGGCACGTTCAATAGGTGTGTCAGTATCACATTCAGTCATCATCCCACCAAAAGACTCTTGACTTTCATCATTAACTTTTTCACAATCCCCTCTCCTGTGAAACTTATATTTTATTAATCGATCGATCTCTTCCTTACTTGCTCCTTCCTGTTTTTGAATTGAAGGCAATGCAAGATTAGGCATAGAATATTGAAGAACAAGGACCAAAGATGCAATCTACAGATGAAATGCAAACAGAAATGACAACTCTTTGTGCATATGTTGAGCAACAATGCATCATAATTTGACATTATTCACAAAAAATGTAGCCGCCGTCATAATCAACAGTGCACCAGGTTATTGTTTCTTCAGGCCGGCCCACCAGACTTTAAGGCTTTGCAGGTTGGAGCAGCATATGCTCATTCTTCTCAGCCTTAATGCTATCCTACTGCTCCTGCTTCCCACCAATGAGAAGTTGGAGATTTTAGGTCCATAGGGTCCAGCCTCATAGGTTCAATCAAAGGGACAAAGTCATGATGGGGCATTGTAGGTCTTTCATCAAAGGTTGAGGGGAGAAAAAAAAAAGCAAGGGTAAAGATTCATCACTTGTCATCATTTAAAGGGAGTTTGGGGATTCTCTAAATTGAAGACTGTAGTAGAAATCTCCACCAGAGCATGTGACCTGGAGGTGGGGCTCAATCTGGTAAGATTTAAAGCTCCAAGCTTTATCTAATTTGTATCTATGACTGAGAAAGAAGAAAAGTTTTTCCAAGTCCTAAACTGCAAATCCAGATATAGAGAGTAACAATATTTCTGTTCTAATTTCTAACTCCCTGTAGATTTAGTTGTTGCATCGCCAGTTCACGTACTAAAAATTTTGTTCAGAGTATTTTTTTTACCTGGTCTGCCATAGCATATAAGATGCCGATTATACAAGGCAGGCAGCAGCAAACAGCAATTCCAATGAGGCATGCAACAGCAATGCAAATAATTACAAAGAGCGCATCAGCTGCAAGAAATGCAAAGCAGAGCCTGCAAAGCAAATCATCAAGCAAACCAATAAACATATGAGAGCCATAGGCTAAAACACATCAAAGCAAAATATGTTCAAACAAACCCGTAAAGCTGAGGCGAATCCTTTGCCAAGTTTTGGTGGCCAGCAGTAGTAACCAGGTAGAATCCAATAATCCAACAAATAATTGAAAACGTCGTCATTGCAGATTCCACACGCTTAGCAACACTGTACGAATAGAGCACAAGCATTCGCATATCTATAAATTCATAAAATCCATGGGCTTCAAATCCTCACATTCCAATAATAATAATAATTTTAAAAAAAAAGAGCATCACCAAATGCACTCTGTATAAGCAACTTACAGTGAAGAAGAAGAGTTATTGCCAGTTTATTTTTCTTGCAAGATTGTTCTCAATTTTCACAAAGCAACATCAATCAAAAATTCAAATCTCACCAAGTCCCAACACAACTCCATTAACAATAAAGCTGAATATCGCAAACAACTTCACAAAAGAAAAATGGACGAACAAACAAACTTTTCAAGCAAAGCAAGGTAATTAAACCATCACTTCTTCTAGTAAAACAAACCTTTTTGTTCTGCTTTACAATAAAACAAACACAAGCAAAATAATGACAAATAGCGAAAGTTTACCTAGAATTTTCACCATCATTTTCACTTTGTTGAGTTCTAAAATCCAAAGAATCCCCTGAATCTGAACTCAAAAACCCACTTTCTCTTAACCCCAAATTCCTTCTCTTTCTATACTCAACAACCACACAGACAACATGACACGAACACAGCAAAACATACGCAACAATCCACGCTCTGAAAGGCACCCTTGGCTTCTCGTCCAAACTTAGCCCCAGAACACCAACAGCTATTATCACAATCGCCAAATTCCACAAAACATCAATAACAACTATCGGCTTCGAGTAACCCCAGTCACTTTGCCTCTCTTCAAGCTGCTCCGCCGCATTCTCACGAACACGAACAGAGGGCTCTCGGAGCATCATTCGGCGGCTGCTCGCCCGACGGAGGATACGGGCGGCAGCGCCACGGAATTGCGGTGGACGGCGTAACAGGCGGCGGCTACGGAGGAGGTGGTTGGCAATTGAATGGGTTAGGAGCGGTGAAGAGTCCATGGCATCGGATCGTGATGTTAGTGAAGAATTTGGAGAATACATCTTCTTTTTCTACGCCTCTCTCTCTCTCTCTTTGTAATTTGTACGAAAAATGAGAATTTGAAAGAAAGAGTGTGCTTGATTTTTCACAAGATTTTGAATTCGAGGGGGTGTACTTCCTTTTATGTGTTTGAAATTTTTGAGGGAATGATCTCTCGAAATATTTGGAGACAGGGTAGCAATTATTGTTCTCCGGATAACGACAATGCCGTCCATGTTTTGGATTTGTAGTTTGTGCTCGCCTCTTCTAGCCCTCACATCCTTCCACCGCCAGATCATCAGCCATCGATAAATCTATTACTGTACTGTTTATAATTTTTTGTTTCATAAATATTTTCGAAAGAAATTATTTTTTTATATTTTATTTTAAATTATTTTTTATTTTTATACATTGATATCAAAATTAATTTTTAAAAAATAAAAAACAATATATTATTTCTGAACAAAAATCATTTTAAAAATAATATTAATCGCACTCTCAAACTGCCAGTATATAATTCCATTGATTAATTAAATTTAACTTTATATCCCTTATTAATAATATATTAAATCTAAATTAAATTATTGATGATTTCATTTTTTGAGCTACTGAAAGTCGTTTTTATTAATGTACGAGGACCAAGACTTCATTTTTTATTAACAATAAAACGAAGGTTTTGTCCCTCTGAAAATAGCACTTGGGCTTGGGAGCGAGGGTAAAGGGCCTGTTTGGTATTGTTTTTGCTTTTGTAGTTGAGGTTTGAAAAAAATAGTTTCAAGAAAAGCATTTTTGCTGTGGTTCAAAATAAGTTGTGAAGTGTTTGGTTAAAACTGTGGTTGAGTTTGAGGTTAAAAATTATTTATATTTTAATTAATTTTTATATTATTTTAATATTAAACAAATATTTTTTATATTAATAAACATATATTATGTAAACATTATTCATATGTTAATTAATTTTTAGATTATTTTAATATTAAAAATATATACTTTATATTAATAAACATATATTGTAAGCATTATTTATATTTTAATTAATTTTTAGATTATTTTAATATAAAAAAATATTTTTTATATTAATAAATATATATTATATAAACATTATTTATATTTTAATTAATTTTAAATTATTTTAATATTAAGAATATATTTTTTATATTAATAAACATATATTATATTATATATATATATATATATATATATATATATATATATATTGTTATTTAATAACTATACTTATGTTAACAGCCCAGCCCAGCCCCAGCATTTCCCCCAGCCCGCCCCTAATATATATATATATATATATATATATATATATATTATTCACCCTTTCTCTGCAGCAACGGGCGCAAGAAAAGCAGAATTTTATTGCTTTTTTCGGAACGCCGGTCCAACTAATTTTTCGGGTGGGAAAAAAACAGTTTTGCTGCTTATTGTCATTTACCAAACACTCACATTATAACTTTTCTCAAACTTCCGGCGCCACAACAATACCAAACGGGCATAAAGTAATTCTTGTGTTGTAATTTGCAAAGTAAATGACTACTGTGCCTTTAAAGCCAAAAATCAATACCCCGACGAGCAAGGACACTTCAGTCTTTTTCTTGTTCTAGTTGCACATTAAAATTATCATGGTTTTCTTAGATCATAATTGTCTGTCTTGGTCAAGAAGAGTTTTTGTCATTTCATTTTTTATTTTTTTTCTATCATTAACATTTAATTAAGGATATTTTTATATTTTTATACAAACAAAATACTAAATAATTTGAAAATATATTCTTAGAAATTAAGTATATAAGTAAGTAATATATATTCTTAGAAATTAAGTATATAAGTAGGTAATATAATTTGTATATGCATTCAAGAACATATGAGCAATCATAGAGATCAAAGAAGGATTATTTATTTTTCATGTAATCTTTATTAACTTTTTTGCAAAAACTATGAGTTATTTTTCTTTCTTGTTAGAAATTAATCTTAAAAAGTAAATATGAAAATAATTATTATAATTTATGAATATATTCAAAAATGCATGAACAATCATGAAGACAAAAGAATGATCCCTCATCTTTTTGGAGATAAATAGTATAGAGACCTGAAGAAGAATCCTTAATCTTTATTGATAGATATGCAGATATTGGCAGATATGCAAGATATGCAGGAAAATGGTAATATGTAGATACAGAGGAAATATGCAGATATGATGGTAGATATGCAGATGAAGACATGATGCATCTTGAGTGATTCCTCTTTCCTTTACAATTCACTAAACTGCAGATTCTCATGCGTAATCTTAGGAGAAATATCAGTGACCATATAATTGTAACAATTGTAATCTTGTATAAATATGTGGTAGCATGGATTACAACAGACACGAAAATACAATAAAACTTCTTCTCTGTTATTCATCTTCTATTTTTCTACATGGTATCAGAGCTGGTTCATATTTACCAGTCTCTTATTTAAGGAACCAACCCAGCGGTCAGAGCCTTGTTGACCCAGCGGTCACGAGTTTGAATCTCACCACCCCCATTCTATTTGATAAAAACAAAGCACAAGGTAATGTGGGCATGTGCAAGTTTCAAGCCCAAATGGCTTTCACTTGAGGGAGAGTGTTAGAGAATAATATAAATTATATTATGGGGCCTCACCTACAAGCTTGAGCTTTTAGGTGAGATGGTTCCTTAACAGTGGTATCAGAGCAGTTGATCTTACGGGCTGAGGGGAAATTTGTGAGTGAAACACGAGAGATTGTGAGTGTAAACACCTGGGGGTTGAGAGAAACACTGAGAGATTAATTTTTCTAAGAAATCAATGGCATCATCTTCATCCTCTGGACACTCGCACTCATCGGTTCCAATTTTTGATGGTGAGCATTATCACATCTGGGCCGTGAAGATGAAGTTTGTCTTGCGATCTCTTGGATTGTGGAATGTCGTGGCCACAGATGCTGATCCACCTCAATTATATGGAAATCCCACGTTAGCTCAGTTGAGAGCTTTTGAAAAAGAAAAGCTGAAGAAAGATAAGGCAATCACCAGCCTTCATTCTGGGCTCGCTGATCATATTTTCACTAAAATTATGAACCTGGAAACACCAAAGCAAATTTGGGACAAGCTCCAGGTCGAATTTGCAGGCAATAGCAGAGACAAGACTGTGAAACTGCTAGCATTCAAGAGAGAGTTCGAATTGATGAAAATGAAAGACCATGAATCTGTCAAAGCTTATTCTGGCAGGTTGATGAATGTAGTAAACCAGATGAGACTCCTTGGGGGAGATATTTGAAGATATAAGATTGTTGAAAAGCTTATGATGTATGTCCCTGAAAAATTCGAAGCAAAAATCTTAGCAATTGAAGAGTCTTGCGATTTGCGAAACCTTACCATTGCTGAGTTAATAAGTAAACTGCACATCCAGGAGCAAAGAGTGCAGATGAGGGATGATGATGTTATGGAAGGTGCATTTCAAGCAAACTGGAAAGGAAGAAAGACTGGAAATTTTTCCAGAAGAAAGATTTCAACAATGGTAAAAAAATCTTCTCGGAAAATAAGTCTATTGTACCTGTTAGCAGTCAAAATTTTCCACCATGTTCTTACTGCAAAAGAACAAACCATGGTGAGAATGATTACTGGTTTAAAGGAAAGACTCCAATGTTTTATACATTCCAGAACTTGATCAGAATCTCTTGAGTGTTGCTCAAATGCTGAGGAATGGATATGAAGTGTCATTTAGAGAAAAAATTTGCTTTATTACTGATTCACATGATTCAGCAATTGCAAAGATCAAGATGAAGGGTAATAGCTTTTATTTGAATCTGGATGTTGTAGAAGGGCTTGCTTTAAGTGCTAAAACTGATGAGAGTGTTATTTGGCACAAGAGTTTTGGGCATCATAATTTCAATTCATTGATGATGTTGCATGATAATGTTTTGGTAGAAGGGATGCCTGAAATTCCTGCTAGTAAACAGATGAGTAAGGGCTGTGAATATGGAAAGCAGCACCAAAAGCCATTTCCACAATTTACATCAAGCAGAGCATTAAGCAATCTGCAACTGGTTCATTCTGACATTTGTGAACCAATGAACATTGCTTTTTTGAAAAATTTTGCTTACTTCATGCTGTTCAAAGATGAATACAGCAGGATGATTTGGGCTCGTTTTTTGAAGAACAAGTCTCAAGTTTTTTCAGAATTTGAAAACTTTAAGTGTTTGACTGAAACTCAAAGTGATCTGAGCATTGGCTACTCAAAGACAGGAGGAGTTGATTTAAATTGGTATGCAGATAGTGATTGGGCTAAACATATTTCCATAGCAGCAATTGAAAATTGGTTGAATAAATTGCTTGCTGATTTGGAACAAAAACAGGTTTCATCAACTAAGTTTCATAGTGATAATAAATCTTCCATTGAAATTGCTGAGAATCCAGTTTAGCATGGTAGAACAAAGCACATTAATGTGAAACTTCATTTTCTAAGGGAAGCCGAGTAGAATATGTTCATTAAAGTTCTTCATTGTTCAAATGATGTTCAACTAGCAGACTTGATGACTAAGGGAATTCCTGGATCAAGGCTGGAGTTTCTGAAGATGCAGCTCAGGTTATTCAAGGCAAATCTCAAGGAGGAGTGTTAGAATTAATGAGATTTGCATTAAAGATAAGAAGATTTTCTCAGTTTTGAATTTTAAGTTTTTGAATTTTGTTTTTACTATTCATAACAGGTTTTTAGTCAAACCTGTTTAAATTCGAATAATCTGAGATATGTTGAGAGTTTTATGTTTCTAGGACTTTATCATGTAAGCCTATATTAAGGCATTTCCAAATTGAATAAAATTGAATGAATTTCCGATTCCATTTTTGAATCTTCATTCCTGCAGATTTATTATGCCCAGATTTTGATTGCTACAGTAACTGTTTCAAGAACAGTTACTGTACAGATCATCAATTTCCAACAGTGGTGGATTAAGTTTGGGTTTGAATAAGTTTCTTCTTGGGTTGGAAATTATGGAGAATTCTTCTCCATCACAAAATCCTCATTCTTCTCCATCACAAAACCCTCCATCATAAAATCAACGTCAGTCTGCTGATTTGAATCTTCCTGATATGAATTCAAATCAGCGACTGTGTTCAGTTCAATAGAACGATTTCAATTACCTTCCATGGTCAAGGTCTAGAATTGAATTTATTGACAAAAATTCTTCTGTTCCTGACAAGCAATCTTCCCAGTACAAGTCATGGTTTGCTAATGACCAGATGGTGCAGTCATGGCTACTCAACACTATGGAACAACACATTGCAGAAATTTTCAGCTACTCTGAATCTGCTGTAGATTTTTGGGACACAGTTAAAGAGATTTATGGAAATCAAAACAATGATGTCCGTGTGTTTCAACTCAAAAAGGATATTTCATGCATGCATCAAGAGGGTAGACCATTTGTTCAATACCTTGGGAACATGAAGAGCATGTGGAATGAATTGGCAATTTATCGACCCCATACCACAGATGCTACAATTCTGTTGAAATGAACTGAAGAAGATAAAATTTTCCAACTGTTGGCAAATTTATCTTCTGACTATGAGGATCTTTGTAGCCGTATACTCATGAATTCTGAATTACCTTCCTTTGCCAATGTTTGTGCAACTATTCAAAGGGAGGAAACCAGAAAAAGGGTCATGAATCGCAACACTAAAGCTGATTTATCTGAAGCCAGGGCATTTGTATCTCATCAAAAATGATATGAAGAAAAGGGGTACAAAGGTAGAAGACCTGATCTGAAATGCAGATGGATTTACTTCTAGTCCAGTTGATCTCATCAACGAGTTTGCATCTTATATTCACGCAAAACAGGGAACAAAGCAGAACACAAACAATGTAGAGGAGAATAAAGATTCATCAGCATTGATTGGCCAATTTGCAGGTTTTCTAGCTGCAAACAAAAGTGTCCCGGTTGAGGATACACAAGGTATTTTGAATGCTTTTTCCTCTGCTCTTATTATAAGTAATGTGCATGATTTATGGATTATAGATTCAGGTGTCACTGATCACATAACCAATAAACACAAACCATTACTTGATTTTCAAAAGTTCCTTCCACAAGCTCAAATTTCCGTGGCCAATGGTAAAAATGCACCAGTTCTTGGGGAAGGGAAGATTAAATTGCTCTCTCAAACAATTGCATCCCCTGTGTTATATTTCCCTTCTTTTCCATTTAAACTGCTCTCTATTAGCATAATCACATCCTCACTAAATTGTTGTGTTATCTTCTACTCTCACAATGTTGTGTTTCAGGATCTAACCACCAAGAAGACGATTGGTGAAGGATTCCTATTTCAAGGTCTCTACTATCTATCTAAAGATTTTTGCATTCCCAAGAGTTTTCAAGTTATGGGTTGCCTAGCCTCAGAGCAACAGTTATGGCATAAGCGTTTGGCTCATCCTGTAGAGCCAATTTTGGCAAAAAAAATTCAAACTTGAAAATCAATTCAATAAATTGTGATGTTTATCATTTATCAAAATCTACTCGCCTACCATTCCCTATTTCTACATCGCATTCAGTTAAATCTTTTGATTTAATTCATTCTGATGTTTGGGGTCCAGTAATTGAGTCATTCGATGGTTATAAATACTTTGTTTCATTTGTTGATGATTTCTCCCAATTTACCTGGCTATACCTGTTAAAAGCAAAAAGTGAAGTTGTCACTGCATTTAAAGATTTCCATAACCTAGTCCTTACCCAATTTTCATCCAAAATCAAAATTCTGCAATCAGATAATGACTTTGAATATATGTCAAACATCATGTCACAATACTTGAGCATGCATGGAATCATTCATCAAACCAGTTGTATTTATACTCCGCAACAAAACGGAATAGCTGAAAGAAAGAATCGAGATTTACTAGAAAAAAACTAGATCTTTGTTATTTCAAATGCATGTTCCAAAATTATTTTGGTCTCAAGGGGTGCTCACTGCAGCCTACCTTGTGAACCGACTGCCCAGTAAGCATCTCAAATTTGTTTCTCTAGCTGAGTTATTGACAGGAAAAAGGCCAACTTTAGCACACCTGAAAATTTTTGGTTGCTCCTGTTATGTTCACATTCCATCATCCCAGCATGATAAATTAGATCACCGAGCAGTCAAAAGCTTGTTCTTGGGCTACTCTCCAACCCAGAAAAGGTATAAGTGTTATAATCAGAACACTCATAAACTGGTTATCACCAGAGATGTTCGGTTTGATGAAACCACACCCTATTTTTCATCTAGTGAAAGCAGTCAACAGGGGGAGTTTACAATGAAGTTATTTCCATTACCAGTAGTTGAAGCATATCCTACTCCAACAGTAACAGAAAGGGCTACTTTAGCAGTGATGGAAAGAACTGATTTACAGATTGAAAATCAGAATGACCTGCAGATTGAAGCCGCAGATGAAGACAGGACTGAAGGGGTTGACTTGCAGATTGAAAATCAGGGTGATATACAGATTGAAAACAGGGCTAATATGCAGATTGAAAATCAGGGGGGTCTCAGGCGAAATCCCATGTGTAACAGAAGACAATCATCAAGACTGAGTGATTATGTAACGTATACAGTAAGACACCCTATAACTAATGCTCTAGCCTACCATAGACTTTCTTCAGCTTATGGAACCTATCTCAGTGTCATCTCCAAAGCAACAGAACCACAAAGCGTTCATGAAGCATACCATCAAGCTGTTTGGAAGAAGGCTATGGACGAAGAACTTCAAGCTTTGAATGATAATTACACCTGGAGCGTGGTATCACTTCCACAGAATAAAAAAAATTGTTGGGAGTCGTTGGGTCTATAAGATCAAGTTCAAATCAAATGGTTCCATTGAAAGACATAAAGCAAGATTGGTTGCACAAGGTTTCACTCAAACGTATGGCATTGACCATGGTTGGTCACTGTCTCAAATGGACGTAAAAAACACCTTTTTACATGGCGATCTCCAAGAAGAAGTGTTTATGAAGCTACCACCTGGTCATCCACAGAGTAGTGATCCAAAATTGGTCTGCAAAGTGCATAAATCTATCTATGGCTTGAAGCAATCTCCTCGTGCGTGGTATGCAAAATTGAGTGTTGTCCTTACTAAACTTGGGTTCACAAGAAGCAATGTCGACCACTCACTATTTGTTCGTCTCAAATCTCATGAGTGGTTGATGGTTCTAATTTATGTTGACGATCTTATTATTACTAGTAATAATCATGCAGCCATCACCAACCTTAAGAGTATTCTGCGTCAGCAATTTTCTATTAAGGACTTGGGAGCTCTTAAATATTTCCTTGGGATAGAAATGGCTACCTCTCACAAGGGATTGTTTTTAAATCAGCGCAAGTATGTCTTAGATTTGTTGCGAGAAGCTGATATGATGGAATGCAAACCAGCAAACCCCCCTCTGGATAGCAAATTTATGCTTACTGTGGATGGAGAGCTTTTTGATCAACCGTATCTTTATCAAAAATTGGTGGGCAAGCTTATTTATCTTATAATTACACGACTTGATCTAAGTCATGCCGTTAGTATTGTAAGTTAATTCATGCATTCACCGACTGTAGCTCATATGTTGATAGTCAAATGAATTCTTCAATATCTCAAAGGTACTATTGGACGAGGAATTCTTATGCAAAATCATTGTCACATGCAGATACTTGGTTATACTGACACGGATTGGGCTGGAAATAATCTTGATCGCAAATCTACCACAGGGTACTGTATATTTGTTGGAGGCAATTTAGTTTCATGGAAAAGTAAAAAACAATCAGTCGTTGCTCGCTCCAGCGCTGAAGTTGAGTATCGTGCTATGGCCTCTACTGCTTCTGAACTAATATGGTTGAAAGCAATGCTTGCTGATTTAGGTATCTGTCACTCTAAACCTATGTCCCTTTGTTGCGATAATCAAGCTGCAATGCACATCGCGACTAATCCAGTATTCCATGAACGAACCAAACACATCGAAGTGAACTGTCATTTTGTTCGGGAACAAGTTCAGTCTCAAATGATTGTTACTAGATACACTAAGAGTCAGGATCAACTTGCAGACTTGTTCACCAAAGCCTTGCCCTCTGCTTTGTTCCAATTGCTACTTTCCAAGCTTGGCTCAATCAACCTTCTTAATCCAGCTTGAGGGGGAGTATTGGCAGATATGCAGATATTGGCAGATATGCAAGATATGAGGATATGCAGGAAAATGGTAATATGTAGATACAGAGGAAATATGCAGATATGATGGCAGATATGCAGATGAAGACATGATACATCTTGAGTGATTCCTCTTTCCTTTACAATTCACTAAACTGCAGATTCTTAGGCGCAATCTTAGAAGAAATATCAGTAACCATATAATTATAACAATTGTAATCTTGTATAAATATGTGATAGCATGTATTACAACAGACACGAAAATACAATAAAACTTCTTCTATGTTATTCACCTTCTATTTTTCTACAATCTTTTTTAAAGATAAGTGGTTATGCAAACTTGGAGAGTTTTAATGAAGATATATAGATTTTATTACGGACATTTTCATGGAGAAACACTAATATTTTATTGAAAAAAAATCAAAAGATAGAGATATAATTATGGCAATAACCTAAAGATTATCTTATCTAAGGTAGTTCATTATGGAATGCGCAAACATACTTTCTTTCTTGCCTAATTGTCTTTTTTTATTGCCAAACTATTGAAAATATGCTTTGACAATCAATGTTTTTTTTCCCTAAGACATGGTATTCTTTAGTTTTATACCCATAATAATAGTGAAAAGGATAATTCATCAAGGCTTATTGGGTTTGAAACACTTTTTATAGGAGATGAGTATTGCATAAAGTCTTTTTCCTTGATGAAGGTCAATACCTTAACACGTATGATTGTGAGAGTTATGTGTCAAAAGCTTCATGAATGCCAAACAATCATGAATATGCCTCTTAGTATTATGTTTTTATACTCTAGTAAGGGATTGATAACACTAAAGATTTTTTCTTAGAAATAAAGTTGTTCTTTCTTGGTCATGTTTATTTCCTCTACTAAAATATGGTATATCATTACTTATTTCATTTTAACAAGAGTTATTATAATGAACAATTGTAACTCTATCGATCAATGCCTATGTGACAATTAATTTATGTAAATTTCTCATGTTTATCATTTTTTTATTGAAATCTTTTTAGATGTTTTCATCTTCTTGTTGGGTGATAAAAAAACATAATTTGGCTCTTTTTAGATGAAATACTGGTGTTGAAATGAGAGATAAGTTTATAAAGAGATTGTGAAGGTGAAGTATGAAGTTAGTTTAAAGGTTGTGATACCACACCTTTACAAATTCATAGAAAGTTATTGGGAGAGTTTTACATTTTTGTGATATGAGTTCTAGGATTTATTTGGCATTTTATATATGCTTTATAGAATCATAATTTTTCAACCTAACTTTTACCATAACACAATTATTGAAGAAATAAGTGTGTAACACTCGACGAGAAAATAGAGTCTCTATGACATTTATGGGCTCTTATGATTATTGATCTTATCTTGCATCTAAGATTTATATATTAGAGAGCATACAAAAAAGAATCAAAATAAGATTGATAAAGATAAGCACGTTTATGGTTAGGACATCAAATGAATTATCTTTATAATATGAGTGACTCCTTTAATGAGTGAGAGTATTATACATACTTTACATGTCATTTTATCTCATTCATTCATGAAAATGAAGTTGTCTCAATGCATCTGGTGCACGTAATGAAGTTGTGTTGGGTTTTTTGTTAATAGAATTAAAAGGTTAAAGATTTTCTTATATAGCTAAAACAATATTATTACACTCTTGTACTTGATGAGTGAGTTGATGGAGATATGAAGGAGCTAGAGTTTTGTCATCCATGAAAAGTATGGCGAGGAAGAAGTAGAATGGTAATGAACTAGATTTTTGTTTGGTTTTTCATAGAAGATACCCCTAAAAATATCGCGAGAAAACTTCATATGAAAATTAGTTTTTTTCAAGGGATAGGTTGATGGATTGATTATATGATTAGATTGACCACTAGTTTGAATTATATAATTGGGTTGGCCTGGGCCTTGAGTTGATGGGCTTGACTGATAATTTCACTATTTACTTGAGAGAAAATAAGTTTCTTGAGGATCTACAAATTTCTTGATGTTTCAGTTAATAGATGTACATAAAATGAAGATTATGGAACGCATGATTGTGTTTGTTGGTCTAAAAACTGTATGGTCTAGCCAGTTTACCTTTCAATACGTAGATTTGAATGGCTGTGAGTATTAATTCACCCATAATTAAAAAAGGACTCTTAATTTTGGCGGTTATGCACAAATCAAGATTTTTAAATTTCTCTCGTGGTTACCTACACAGTGCTGTAAAATCAAATGAGTTTAGTTATTCAAGAATAGAATCGAATAGGGTTCTCAAAAGATTTATCAAAAGCGGGTCGAATTGATGATGCGCGGAATTTGTTTGATAAAATGCTTGACAGAGATGACTTTTCATGGAACACAATGGTTGCTGGTTATGCCAATTCAGGGAGATTTACTGAAGCGGAAAAACTGTTTTACGAGACCCCGGTGAAGAGTTCGATCACCTGGACGGGTCTTATATCGGGGTATTGTAAATATGGTTTTGAAAATGAAGCTTTTGAATTGTTTTGGGAAATGAAGCTTCAAGGACAAAGCCCGAGTCAATACACATTAGGGAGTGTTCTAGGGTTGTGTTCAACAAAGGGTTTGCTTCAAAAGGGGGAACAAATTCATGGGTTATGCGATAAAGACTTGGTTTGATTGGAATGTGTTTGTCGTTACTAGTTTAGTCGACATGTATGGGAATTGTAAATGTGTTTTCGAAGCTGAGTGTCTTTTTGAAATGGTGGCTGATTGCAAATACAATGCAGTCTGGAGTGCCATGCTTGCTGGATATTCTCATTACGGGTATGGGTATAAAGCGATTGAGTGTTTTCGAAACATGAGAACTGAAGGGGTTGAGTCTAATCAATTTACTTTTCC
This sequence comes from Salix viminalis, assembly GCA_029228465.1. Lineage (NCBI taxonomy): Eukaryota > Viridiplantae > Streptophyta > Magnoliopsida > Malpighiales > Salicaceae > Salix > Salix viminalis. The sequence continues at coordinate 6,606,775 of CM055427.1, forward strand.
AAGTATTCTGAGAGCTTGCGGAGCGGTTATGGCATGTAATTTTGGGTCTCAAGTACATGGTTGCATAGTCAGGACTGGTTTCGGCGCTAACATATTCGTTAGGAGTGCACTGGTTGATATGTATGCAAAATGCGGGGATTTGGATAGTGCAAAGAGTGTGTTGGAGAATATGGAGTTTGATGATGAGGTTTCTTGGAACTCCATGATTTTGGGGTGTGTGAGGCAGGGATTTGAAGAGGAAGCTCTATCTTTCTTCCAAAAAATGCTTTCTAGAAATATGAAGATTGATGAATATACATTGCCATCTGTTTTGAACTCTTTTGCGTCCATGAAGGATATGCAAAATGCAATTTCTGTCCACTGTTTGATAATCAAAACTGGCTTTGAAGCATATAAGCTTGTCAATAATGCTCTTATTGACATGTATGCCAAACAGGGAAAGTTAGACTGTGCAATCATGGCGTTCAGCAAGATGGTAGATAAGGATGTTGTGTCCTGGACCTCCCTTGTTACAGGATACTCGCATAACGGCTCTTACGAGGAAGCAATCAAGTTATTTTGTAAAATGATAGTTTCAGGTGTATATCCTGATCAAATTGCTGTTGCCAGCGTTTTGAGTGCATGTGCAGAACTGACAGTATTGCGCTTTGGACAACAGATTCATGCGACCCTTGTTAAATCTGGTCTTGGGTCATCTTTATCAGTTGATAATTCTCTGGTTACAATGTATGCTAAGTGTGGCAGTATAGTCGATGCAAATCGTGCCTTTGACAGTATGCCAACTAGGGATGTCATCAGCTGGACAGCTCTAATAGTCGGATATGCTCAAAATGGCAGAGGAAAGCATTCTCTACAATTTTACGATCAAATGATTGCCACTGGAACAAAGCCGGACTACATCACGTTCATCGGTTTACTTTTTGCTTGCAGCCATGATGGTCTTTTGGGAAGTGGCCGTGCCTACTTTGAAGCAATGGATAGAGTATATGGGATCAAACCAGGTCCTGAACACTATGCTTGTATGATTGACCTTTATGGGCGCTCAGGAAAACTTGCTGAGGCCAAAGGATTACTGAATCAAATGGTTGAGGCACCAGATGCAGTGGTATGGAAGGCCCTGCTTGCTGCATGCAGGGTGCATAAGGAGCTTGAATTGGGAGAGGTGGCAGCTAAGAACCTTTTTGAATTGGAACCCATGAACTCCATGCCTTATGTAATGTTATCTAATATGTATTCCGCAGCTGGTAAATGGGAGGATGCTGCGCGAATCAGACGACTGATGAGGTCCAGGGGAATATGGAAGGAGCCTGGGTACAGTTGGATTGAGACAAACAGCAGAGTGGATACCTTCATGTCTGAAGATAGAAGGCATCCATTGAGAGCTGAGATTTATTCGAAGATAGATGAGATTATTATGTTGATCAAGCAGGCTGGTTATGTGCCAGACATGAGTTTTGCACTTCATGACACAGATGTAGAAGTTAAGGAGCTTGGTCTTGCTTATCACAGCGAGAAGCTTGCTCTTGCCTTTGGGCCTTCTCACTGTGCCACGAGGAGCACCGATTCGTATTTTCAAGAACCTCCGTGTTTGCGGCGACTGCCATACTGCTATGAAATACACGTCCAACGTGTATGCTCGCCACATCATTTTGAGGGATTCAAATTGTTTCCATCATTTCATACAAGGAAGATGCTCTTGTGGAGATTATTGGTAGAAGGCCAGATTATCTATTGTTTACTCCCCTCGGTTTTTTATTTTTTTTACTTTTTATTGGGGTTAATAGAGTGGATGAGATCTGTGGCCTTGACTATTTGCAAGATTTACCCTCCATCAGCTGCAGTCCACTTCTGGGTACTGACTAAACAGAAATGTGAACTGCAGAGAACTCAAGTTGTAGCACAGGATTTCACAGCTCGAACCAAAAGTGGGAATTCAGTAAAGTTTCAGCAAACAGCGACCACCTTAACCCACCACAGATACAGATCGTGCAACTACCACCAAGGGCAAACCAGCATTGGGAGCCCAGTGCAGAAACAAACCGATGGTTGATTACATATACCTTGGGAAAGATCAAAAGTAAAGACAGACATGGTAAATAAAACCATGAAATTCTCATAACCTTGAATTTCTTTGTAACACAGTAAGTAGGCAAGCAAGAAAAGTATACATCGAGCCATCATAACTCGTCTAAATCATCAATTTAGTTAATTTTAGCCACAAATACTGGCAAACTATACACTGGAACATGGAAGGGTAATCACAATAGACTCGTCTTCCACGCATTGCGGCATACAGCACACCACATTCTAAATAAATAAAATGTTGGAGCCCATGGTACCAGGAGATCCTGCCCCCGTCAGATAATTCTGCTTCAAGCTCCATCCAAAATATTGGCATAGCCTGCCCGCCAGCCACTACCTTTAGTCAAAACTAACAAGGTGAAGATTGAAAATTGATTTGGTCTTGTATTATTTGAGCAGGCAGGATGCTTGCATGGGTGACTAGGCATTCAAAATCCAGTTTGCACTGACTTGGCTACAAATCTGACCATGTATCCCATTGTCGATTTTCATGGATTTTCTTTTCGTGCATGCTCAGGTATGAGACGTTGACGCAGTTCAGTTGATGCCCCAGCCAACTCTGCAAAGGCATTAAGCATGAGAAATGCAAAGGGAATCTTTAGTGAAAATATTGGCGACCAAAATACTATATTAGTTTACCTTGGGCAGTAAAATTGAGTAGTGGAGGTAGTGCTCGCCCATCAGGCAAGCATGCATTTGCATCTCTCAAATCATTAAAGAAGGGGTGTGCACATGCCTCCAACTGACACCCAGTAAAGAGAGGTTTTAACAAAAAATGTTGTAGGGCGTGAACTAGCAATTCATCAAGGAAAAATAGCAATTCAAGCTAAACAAGCAGCCGATTGAATGTTGGGTAATTTTGAAACTGATTAAATTTATCTGAAGCAGTATCAGCACTCACAGCAGTGCACCGCATGTTTGGTGAATACTGAAGCAGCCTTGATACAAGATCCACTGCTTCAGGTGGCATTTGTTTATGAAATATCTGAAATTTGAGAATTAATCTGTTATCCACCAATAATTATGCACCAAATATAACGAAAAGATCCTTTTGATAAAATTGTTAACAGACCTTGTGCCATGGGTGAGCCTTGATCTGAGGGAACTTGAATTCAGTGTAATTGGGATTCATGCACTTAATTTCTTCTCGGGTTGGTGTCCCCAGGACCTAATTTATAACCATTGAAAGGGACAGAATACTTCAGAAAAGAAGCCCAACATGTGGAGAAGTATAACATAAAAACAAAAGGCTTGAAGGTAGCGTAGCATACCTTAATGATTTCCACAAGCTGATCGACACCGCTTTCGCCAGGAAAAAGAGGCTGCAAAATGCAACAGCGAGTAAACATCAGAAGTCATTGTGCATAATGGCATTCAAAGAATAATCCATTGAATCAACATTCAAATAACCTCACAAGAACCTCACAATCACAGCATCAAATTCAAGTGATCAATAAGCAAAAAGTGAGTAACAGCAAACATTACATGATTAGTAAACCCTCTGCAATTCCCTAGCCAGAAAGAAATGCGAAATTGTAGAAAAGAATTCAGAAGCCATCAGCTAAAAAGCATGAAAGAGAATACGCGGCCGCGTGTGTTGTGATTAATGAGTGCTCAGGAACATGGAGCCCTAACCAAATGCACACCAGGTAGTGTTGGAGAGGTGTGGGAATTGTTAACATGAACAGAGAGGATTCCAAATTATTCTTTAGAATATTCTGTAACTTGCCATCAAGTTTTACCAATAAAAAGAAAGCCATATAAACCGACCTGTCCACGAAGAAGTTCGGCCAAGACACAACCAACAGACCAGATATCAATGGCAGTTGTGTATTCTGGAGCACCAAATATAAGTTCCGGTGCCCTATAATACCGTGAGCAGATATATGATATGTTGGGTTCCCCTGGCACCTGAAGATAAAAAAGATAATGGGAGTTTTCAACACATCACTGGCATAATCTAACATCCACTACAGAAAGTAACAGAATTAACATACCAGCATCTTTGCACTCCCAAAATCACAGATTTTTAGCTGATGAGTATGGGGATTGACCTGCAGAACACATCAAAACCTCAAAAAGTTATCCTTTAGCACATATATAAACAACAAAACATCACATAGCTGCTATAAATCTTGCAAAAACTCCCATGATATATATTTGCACAAATCACTCAGAGGCATGAAGATGAGGTGATGACCAATTGCTTTCAACTCCCCTTTAATAGGAAATATTTTCTAGTCTCATTGCAGGAAAAGCCAAAAAAAAAAGCATGTCCTGGACTGTGGCGGCATATTCTCCAATTTGTTACTGGTGAACAAGCAATTCATTAGGATCTGTAATCTTCAGCACAGAATTCATGTGAAAGAAACTAAACTAGACAGGGTGAAATTTTTAAATATTGGTGGTTATGAAAAGCCAAGGATTGGAAGACTTCTATCATTTTTTTCACGTTGATGCCAAAAAAAGAGGGAAATGGCAGAAAGAAAACTTACCAGTAAATTCTGTGGCTTAATGTCACGATGGCACACCCCGATCACATGGTGCAAGTAATTTAGTGCACGACAAATCTACAAAGCCAATAAGTAGAATAACTTGACTCATGAAAATAACATACTATATTTTTTTAGAAAAATATCAAGAGCACACCATAGGAATCTCAGTGTGTTTAAAATAAACAAAGAAAAGGCATGTTAAAAAAAAAGAATTATAAAGTTTACCTGGTAAGTATATAATTGAACATATATAATGGGCATGTGTTGGTGGTTCATCCTGTTAAAGTGCCTTGAGACTCGATGAACAGTCTCCGATACATACTCCATAACAAGGTTAAGATATAGTTCATCTTTTTCAGTGGTTGAATAGAAACAGTGTTTCAGTTGAACGGCATTAGGGTGGTCAAGAAGGCGCATGATTTGAAGTTCTCTGTTCTTGTATCTCTTATCCTGTAACACCTTCTTTATTGCAACTGCTTGACCAGTTTCCAGGCACTTAGCCTGCCAACCAAAATAAAATATAAAATAAAAGAACATAATATCATTAACACAATACATGCTAAACAACAAACTATTGTGGTTGCATGCAATATGCTGTCTAATTCCACAGACCTGAAAGACAACACCAAATGAACCTGTGCCAACCATGCGCTCTGCCATATATGAGATTGTCTGGAAAAAATAACATATGTTTAGCAGGATGGTCAAAAACTAACCCATATGATGTATAAAATTAACATGTAGCACTAAGAATCTGAAATAGTTAAAGTGACATATAGAGAAGTTGATGATCAATAACATTCTTTCTCAAAGGCTTCCTTGGTAAGGTATTGCTGGACCCAAGATTTGGGAGGGATGGCATGGTGCCTAAACATTACATCTCCACATATACAAGTGGAGATCTATACTGCATTATTCTTCAGGACAGGGAAAAAATCTACTTTACTAAAACAGCCAAGGCCATTTAGTTCCAAAATAAACATATTCGGAATGCTCCCTAACTACATGAAGAAAATGTGATGAAAAAACAACCCATGAATTGCAAAAACATTCAACAATGGTCGTCAAATAACCTGCTTTGGCTGTCCATTCCGACCACCAACTGTGGTTGCAATAATCTGACCAGATTCTGTCCCATTGCCGCTCACAATGGCAGCTTCCATTTCCTACATGATCAGAAACACAATGACTAATAGAGCATCCCGAGAAACTATGTCACAGCTCATTTTATAAAAATATTACTGAGATCTCCCCAATTGTGTTTGGTGTTTAAGGTGGAGTGGGGTAGGTATATATGAAAACTTGCATTTTCATCATAATTAGTGGTTTTCTCATCTCTGATCTTCATTTGATGCATCTCTTTGGGAAGCTGGTCATAGCCTGATTTTTCTGTTCTTGTCACCGAAGTAATGTTGGATGTGCTCGCAGCATTTTCCTGTGATGTAGAAGCCATTCGCTGCTCCTGACCTGGGACTGTGACACTTCTTTCTACTAAATATGATTCTCCATCAACCTTTCGTTCAATTTCTTGATCAACCTTAGCCCTCTTTGTTCCAGCATCCCCACCCTGTATGAAAAACATCACATTTTCCACAGGAAATCAGATGAATAGCATACTAAATTTTCTTCTTCATCTCACACTTTCACAAATATAATTGTACCATATATCCCATTCTATCTCGCATTTAGTTGCTAGTGTTATTGGCACAGTAATTTCATATTCATTTATGACACTTAAATTTCATTAAAAAATATAATTCAAATACAGGATGCACCAACTCGCAAAAATCAACATATGATCCACGAAATAAAGAAAATAAATACCTCAGCTGCTAATAATTTCATAAGCTGTGGCCTAATATGGCAACTTGGTCATTTAAACATTTATCCAAAATAATTACTCAAACTTGCCCCTAGGTAGAACCAAAATGATTAGACTACAGACAGGCCAATATGGCAACTTTGATTACTAAAACACATATCCAGCATTACTACTCAAAATCCAGTCTAGGTAGAACATAAGTAATTGGACAGAAATAACACATCCAAAAACCCATAATTTCAAGGATTTAACTAGATGTTGCACTCTAATTAATGCTTCTTCAAGTGAGCACTTATAAATACAATGATTCTTAATATCAACCTGGATTCTATTTAGGCATTTAATCATTAAGCGCAAACCTATCACAAGATTCCATTGTTATCATCATAAAAGGACACCGCATCTTGTGTGAATAACTTTCTTCTAGCGCTCCATCTCAGCTTCACCTTTATTTAAAAAAGGGAAAGCTGATAAAGATACATATTAACCATTCTCAGAAAAGAACCTAGAATTGCAGCATGACGCACCACCTACCGCAACAGCAACACAGTAAAGAAAAAACAACCGATAAACTTCACTTTCACCGTTGGGTATCCAGATGAACAAATAGCATTAATTATATCCTATAACATTTTCTATATAACCATAGTTGGCACACAATCAAAATAGAGCTCACAGTAATAGAATCATCATAGGGTAATAATAGAATCTGATGTTACATCTGAGCTACAAATATTATGCTAACCGACATTGATCAGCCAACTAATCAAACCTCATTACAGGATTAAATGAACATACAACAAGAATATGATTTGCTATAATATATGGCCCCACAAGTTAAAACCACATTGAAGGTAAGAAAGGCTACTTCCAACTTCTATATATCATCTCCTTTTATAGTAAAAAAAAAATAGAACAAATTAGACCCGGTGCTTCCAATAAAGGAATAAGAAAAACCAGGGGATTTTGAACATTTTTTAAGAAAAAAAATAGAACATGAGCCGAGTCAGGAATCGGTCCGAAAAGAGTCAAATTCGACAAATAAATAAATCGAGTAACATGCAGGAAAAGAGATGGAAGAAAAAGAGAAACACATAACCCCCTTGTTTCAAATTTAGCTATCATCCATAGGAAACCATAAAGCAAGCAAGAGCCTTATCTAGACATTAAAGCTCCCTTTTTTTCCACTTATTTACCTCATTTTCTTAGAGTAAAGCAAGCAAGAATTTTAAAGAAAAGATTCAAACTTACAGAATCGGATGATGATATAGAAGTTCGACCTGAAGCAATGCTCTTTAATCTACGCATCACATTCATGGTTTCCTTTCTCTTTTCACCAACAAACAAACCAAACCCTAAATTTCCGTCTAAGAAAATCAAAATAAATATTCAAAAACACGAACTCAACCTTCTCTCCACCAGCAGAGAGATGTAGAAAATGGTGAGAGAGAGAAAAAAAAAGGAACCCAAAAGAGAGAAACAAACAACGACAATAAAATCTTTCTGTCTCTTTCGGATTTTCTCTCTCTAAAAAACTCAACTTTCTCCCTCTAGAAACGCGTTGTGTCTGTTTTTATATATATATAGATTCCGTGGTCAAATCTAACCGCCCTGAAGGATCAACCAGCTCTTGTACGGCAGTCAAAAGTGTATTTTCAAACGTTGATCGGTAATTGTGAGGAATGATCAAACGGTCCTTCTAGAGGATTGTTAAAAAGCTAGAGGTTGGTGTGTTGGTGTGTTACTAAATTGCCCTGGACTTTGTTGGGTAATGACTGCAAACGGGTTTGACGGCAGATATCTATGTTGAACGGCATGTTCGGGACAGTTGACCGGTCTTTGATGATATTTTTTGGGCGGGTGACCTTTTCGTGGGGTCACACAGGTTACACCTGCCTGTCTTCTGGGCAAAATCTTCACCATACATTTTTTTATTTCTTTCTTCCGCTCAATTTTTATATTTAATTAGCTTTAGTTTTTTAAAATATTATTATCATTCTATCCCTTGATTTTACACAGAAAAAATAAACTATAGTTAATA
>CM055427.1:6615714-6680852 GCA_029228465.1 Salix viminalis
CTAACACCAATATACCCACTCACACAAAAAAAAATCATTTACTGCCCTGGAGAACTCAAAGACAACCTAGAAACTCAAAGGCTAAAACCGAAGAAGAGGATGAAGCGAAACATGTATATCCTTGTGTTCAAGTGTTGAAGCTTGGATTCAGAAACAATTGCAGCTACTTTAGCAAGACTTCAAGCTTCTTTTCCTCTCTGTGGGATCTAAGTGAAAGGAATGTACAAAGCCTAACAAGTAAAACAAAACATAGGAAATACAAGATTTACTTTTGGTAAGAGGGAGTAAACCCAAAGATCTCTTTTTTTAATCATAGTGATGAAAAGAAGTTGTCTTTTGGGTTTAATAAGAGGGAGATCTAGGGTTTTAGTGTAAACGGTTAGGATTGGCTAAGGGAATTTTGAATATTTCATGGGGGGGGTATTATTTTTTGTTTATTATATATTATATTTTCTGTGTAGGGAGGGGTTTATTATTTATTATATTTTATAATAAAAAATATATTTTAATATAAAAATAATATAAAAATTAATTAAAATATAAATAAATATATTAGAAGGAGATCATAATATAATTTTATTTCAGATGATATTTTACTTTATGTTGCTCGGGATTGCAGATGCCTTCACGTATGGATTTATAGTTCATGATGAAATTACAAGTAGTTTGATGGGAGAATAAAAACAAGTGTTTAATTTACTTGAATTATTAATTATATTTTATTATTATATATATATATATATATATATATATATATATAACTAACTAAATGTGTGTGTGTTATGCCCTTTAAAGTAATTTCACAAATTGAAAACAATATGAAAAGCTTGGTAACTAAACACCTAAAACTGTTTTTCATTAACTTCAAATTCAAACATAATTTTAACCAAACACTTCAAAAATTATTTTGAATCACAGCTCAAGTGCTTTTCATGAAACTATTTTTCTTAAAAGCTCAACCATAAAAAATTAAAAAAATACCAAACAAACCCTAAATCTATCTATTTTTCAAGTAGGAGTTCGAGCACCACTTGTCCCAGACCCACTTTCAGGATATCAATCTTTCAAGGCCTGATCATTTATTTTTGAAATTTTAATATTAACACATGAAAAATATATCTAAAAAGTAGTTTAATATTTCTCAAATATAAAACAAATCTAGCACTACGCAAAAATCAGGCTCGGACAGGTCAAGCTGGACGACAGCATGCACGTGAATTTAGTACGATTGGAAAAGGTCTCTTTTAGCCCTAATCCAGTGAGAGGGCCGAGTAGAGTGCAATTAGACCCAGCCATTCACATGACGTGTCATTTCTGCAATCCTCCAAGTAGGGTACTGTTGGCAAGTAGTCGTATACTATACATGTCCGTTCAAATCAATGGTACTGCTGGACATTGGTCATGCTGATGGAAAAACAATTATTTTCTTTAAAAAAATATTTTAAAAACGTAAGAAGTAAAAAACAAAAGCTTTAATAGAAAGCAATTAAGTTGCAGAACTAATGGCCCAATTTGCTCTTGCCTTTTCGCCATCGTTTTGGGCCTTTCTGGCTGGTGGCAGGCCTCGGGCCTGCACCAGGTCCACGTCATAGGTCCTTGGTTTGTTTCATTCCTTCCTTCCCATTCCTCACGATATCATTTGCCCGCACTATAACATCGGTTAAATAAAAAATAACATTTAGCATAAAAGTAATATTATGAGATAATGATAGGCTAATCTAAGTTAATATGTCAATTTGCATGACGATTTATGAGATAATGATAAATATATATAAAACAAATAAAATAAAATTGTAAAATCTAATTTCCAATAAACCTAATGTTAAATAATAAAAATAAAAAATGAAATACCAACAAAAGAATATGAAAAATGACCCTAGTTAAACCGGGTCAATGAGAAGTAAATTATATAATTTAATTCATAATTAATACAAATGTTAAAGAATAAATTGTGAAAAAAATAATTAGGAAAGGACATGAAAATAATCTGAGTGAACTTAAGTTGATACGAAAAATTTATATCATGATTCATAAGATTAAGATAACCTCACATAAAAAAAAATAAAAAAATAAATCATCTAAATTCTCAATCAACTCAACATATAATGATAAAAACAAACAATTAGAAAGGAGAGGGGGGAACTTGGGTTAACTAAGCTAACTCATCAATCTCGTGGTCTAAATCAAAAGACGAGGATAATCTCATACAAAAATAAATTTTAAAAAATCAAATTTCAATCCCCAATTAATCTAATGTTTAATGACTGGATTAAGATTGAAAGGATCAATTAAAAAATATAAAAAAACAATTTAAATCATCATCGGTTAACTTGTAACTAAGTCATTAAACATGAATAACCTCATAAAAAATCAAGATAATTCATGAAGTAAAATTCTTATCAATCCAATATAGATAGATAAAATTAAGAAACAAATTATAATTAATAAAAAAAACAAAAAAAAACTTGGTCAATCACGTTAATATATCTAAGTTAATTAACTATTTATTTATTTATTTATGATACTTGTTATTTTAACTATAAAATAAGATTTTCATTTTGCAATATAAATCTTTAATATCAGGATACTTTTTTATATATCACATATGTGAGAGAGCATGCAAAGCAAAACAAATTTCCACATAGAAATTCAAGAATAAAACAAACAAAAAAGAAATTTTATTGACTAAAGTAAGAAAAAAATCAGTGATAAAAAAAAACCCGACTATAAATAATGAGATGGGTGTGTAAACAGTGATACTATATATAGTAATTTTCTATAAGAAAACACTCATGTGTTTTAATTTATTTGATAATTATAATTTAGCATTCCTACCATATATTACTCTATTTTCACACGCTCTTTCTCTTTTATTTATTTAAAATAAATAAATAAATATATCTTTTTTCGTTTTCTATCTCTAATATAATTATTTATCTTTCCACTATTGCCCCCTGATTTAATCAGTAATTTACACTTGAATTTATCCATTTAACCTTCCTTTTCACCCTCAATGATTTCTTCAATAAATCTGCTGGCCAAAATAAATTATCTACCAAAAAAAAAGTGTTCACGTGAATATATCAAGTATACCCGTGACCTCAACGGGAAATCCTAGAGATAAACATTAGAGCTCACTATGAAAATGGACGTATATATATTTTTTTTTAAATATAGATAAATAAAATAAAAACTATAGAGGGCGTAAGATATAAAACTGGTGTATAATATGCTATACCCAGATAGTTCTTTCATTGATGAGAATTATATACTTATACAAGAGAATTATTGTCCAACTAGGAAACAAATAACCTAACTAGGAAAGGATATATACAAGGCATTTACATTGAAAGTAAATCAATTACATAGAAGACTTTTCCTAATCTGTTCCTTAGAATCTGGTGTTTGATTTGCTTTCCAACACCCTCCCTTAAGTTGGAGAGTGAATATCAAGAACTCCCAACTTACCAAGCATAGACAGGAAGATATCTTTTCCCAAGGGTTTAGTGAACATATTTGCCAGCTGTTGTGAGGAAGGAATGAACTGCGTAGAGATTGAACCGTCCTTTATCTTGTCCCTAATAAAATGGTAGTCCATTTCTATGTGGCGAGTCCTGTCATGGAAAACTGAATTTGCAGCTATGTGTAGTGCTGCTTTGTTATCGCAATGTAGAACTGAAGCTTCTGGATGTGTAAGATGCAGATCACATAACAGACTTCGTAACCAAGTGAGCTCGCAACATGTTCCCGTCATTGCTCGATATTCCGCCTCTGCAGAAGATAATGAGACAGTCTTTTGTCTCTTAGTTCTCCAAGAAATTAACGAATCACCAAGAAATACACAATAACCACTCGTGGACCTTCACGTCATAGGGCATCCTGCCCAATCAGAATCACAATATGCACGCAACTTTAATTTATTCTCAGCTGGAAAAAAGAGACCTTGGCCTGGTGCATTCTTATTGTATTTAAGGATTCTGAAAGCTGCTTCCATGTGTGGAACTCGGGGTGCATGCATAAAACGACTAAGCACATGCACTGGATATGTGATATCAGGCCGTGTGATGGTGAGGTATATTAGGCGCCCCACCATCCTTCTGAATTGAGATGGGTCTTTGAGTAGTTCACCTGCATCCGAAAGTTTAGTGCCCTGTTCCATGGGAAATGCTATTGGTTTGGCTCCTAAATTGCCACTATCTTTCAACATATCAAGGGTGTATTTCCTCTGGGAAATGTATATACCCTTTTTTGATCGGGAAAGCTCAATCCCTAAAAAATATTTAAGATCTCCAAGGTCTTTTATCTTAAACCGTGACTGCAAAAACTGCTTGAGGGATGAAATTGCCTTTTGATCATTCCCAGTTATCACAATATCATCGACATAAATCAACAAGGCAGTGAATGATGTACCTTTCTTGCATGTAAAGAGGGAGTAATCTGCCTTGGACTGGGTAAATCCAGCAGCTAGAACTGCTTCAGTGAACTTTGCAAACCATTGTCTGGACGTCTGTTTAAGTCCATAGAGTGACTTGTTGAGGCGACATACAAGATTCGGCCCCTGTCGCCGGAGACCAGGTGGGGGTGTCATGTAGATTTCTTTGGAGAGGTCCCCATGCAAAAATGCATTGTTGACATCTAATTGACTGAGGGACCAGTTCTGAGCAGCTGCTACGACAAGCAAACAACGGACGGTAATCATCTTGGTCGTGGGTGAGAAAGTGTCGTGATAGTCAATTCCCTCGGTTTGGCTGTACCCTTTAGCCACCAGCCGGGCTTTATGGCGGTCAATTGAACCGTCTGATCGGTACTTCAGTTTGTAGACCCATTTACAACCGATGGGTTTCTTGTGAGGAGGTAGGGAAGTCAGCATCCATGTATTATTGGCATTTAAAGCCTCAAGCTCAGAACACATAGCTTGCTTCCAATTGGCATCGACAACAGCTTCTGCAAAACAAGAAGGTTTTACTCTACTACTGACAGTTGCAATAAAAGAGAGATGTGAAGGAGAGTAACGATGATAGAAAATAAAATTACAGAGGGGATAACGTGTACCTTGATGGAGGATTGGAGGCAAGGAAGACGATGATGTGGGTCTGGGCGTGAGGACGTGATTGAGGACATAATCGGTCTGCCAAGCAGGTTTGCGTTTTGAGCGATGTGAGACTCTGACAGGAGTATTAGAAATTGAAAAAGAAGATGGGGAAGGAGATGGTGACGTGGCCGAGGTGTCTGTAAAAAGGGGGGGTTGAATGGTGGTAATAGCTGTTGATGTGGAATCGGGGTTATCGGGTGAGGTTATGTATGTGGGCTCGGGCTGGTGTATGGGCTCTGGCTGGTGTGTGGGCTCGGGTTGGTGTGTGGTCTCGGCTGATGGGAGAGATGTGGGGTTGGATTCGGAGGTAGTGAGGTCTGTGGGCTGGGGCGTGGGGGATGTATTTATGGGCTGTGGGTAATCGGCCAGGTATTGAGGAGATTGTATGGGCAGTGTTTTGGATGATGGAGATGTGGTGGAATTTAAGAAGGGAAATTGTTGCTCAAAAAAATGGACATCCCGATTAATGAAAATTTTGTTGGTAGAAAGGTCATACAATTTATAAGCTTTATGTCCACTAGGGTATCCCAAAAAAATACTTTTGATGGCACGGGTATCAAATTTGGATTTTGGATGGTTATTAGTAGCAAAGGCAAAAGACATCCAAAGACTCGCATGTGTGTATATGAAGGTGGTTTGCCATATAATGCTTCAAAAGGGGATTTTTGGCCCAACAATTTTGTGGGGATTCTATTAATGATGTGAGCAGCGGTAAGTACCCCTTCTCCCCAAAAACGAAGAGGTAGGTGAGCTTGAAAAAGTAGAGCTCGTGCCATTTCAAGGAGATGACGATGTTTGCGTTCAACGACCCCATTTTGTTGGGGGGTTGTAAACACAAGTTCGTTGGTAAATGACACCATGATCTGAAAAGAATTGGCGAAGTGAAAAAAATTCTCCGCCATTATCCACACGGATTTGTTTGATTTTGGTGTGAAATTGTGTGTGGGCATAAGCAAAGAAAGATCGAATGTGCTCCTGTGTGTCACTTTTATGGTGCATGAGAAAAATCCATGTAAATCTTGTAAAATCATCTACCACGGTAAGAAAATAATGTGCTCCAGATAAAGATGCTATTTTATGCGGTCCCCAAATATCGCAATGAATGAGTTCAAAAGGATGTGAAGATGTGATGGAGCTATTAATAAAAGGAATTCTTGTTTGCTTGGCCAATGGGCAAATGTCACAAACATTATTGGAAAAAGAAGGAAATTTGAGCAATGTTTTCGACATAAAATTTAAACGGGTTGAAGATAAATGACCCAAACGACAATGCCATAAGTTCGCAGAATTGAAAGCCAAATGGCAAGATGGACCGATTTGTTTTTGGGAAGAATTTGAAGCAAGTGCCGCCAAATAGTATAGGCCTCCTTGTTGTCTACCCACACCAATCATCCTCCTTGTAACCAAATCCTGTAAAATACACCAATGTGGAAAAAAAGTTATCGAACAAGTTAAATCCTCTGTAATTTTACTTACCGACATCAAATCAACTTTGAATGTGGGAACTCCCAACACATCTTTTAGAAATAAATAGGAATTTATCGGTAAAGTGCTAGTAGCAGTAATAGAAGCTTGTTCTCCACTTGATAGTGTTACGGGAGGCATATCACACTGTTTTATATTTGTGAGCAGATGAGGAGAAGACGTGATATGGTCTGTTGCTCCACTGTCAATTATCCAGTCAAGTTCAGGAGAATCATGGGACAAACCTGAATTGGGGAAAGATTCATGGGCATCGGTTTGTGGAATGTCTTTGTCTTTCAAGACTGAACATATCTGCTTGTATTGCTGATTGGTGAGGTTGGGCATCACTGTTTTCACTTCGTGGAAACTAGGATTTGTGTCAACTGAATTTGCATCAACAAGGTTGGCATCAACGTGATTTGCAGAAATAAATTTTCTGCGTACTCCTCCTCCAGGCAGTCTGCTATTGCCTCCCGATTTGTGTAATTTATGCCATGAAGGGTATCCATGCAGCTTCCAACAAGTATCAATCACGTGATTTGTGTCTCCACAATGAGAGCAAAGTATTGATTTTGTATTGGGCAGTGAGTGATTAGAGTGATTATACCTGGGTTGTTGGTGAAATCTGTTATTCAACCGGGGTTGCTGGTTGGAACGCACGATCATGGCTGCACTCCCACTTTCAATTACCCTTCCAGAACCCAATTCTCTTTGTTTTTCTTCTTGCGAAACCAATGCATATGCCCTGCGAAGATTGGGTAATGGATTTATGAGCAAGATATGTCCCCTTACCGCACTGTAGGACTCATTCAATCCCATGAGGAATTGCAGCAGACCATTACGCTCCTCTCTCTCATGATGCTTCTTCATGGCGCCGCAAGAACATGTGGGTAAGTCATTGTAGGAAGCCAATTCGTTCCACAGACCCTTCATTTTAGTGAAATAGCAAGCCACAGACATGTGCCCTTGAGTAAGGGAAGTGATCTCTCGGTGGAGTTGAAAAATCCTTGGTGCGTTGCTTTGAGAAAATCGTTCCTTCAAGTCCTCCCAAATTTCGTGTGCAGTTGTTGAGTAGATAACACTATCAGCAATTTCAGGTTGAACGGAATTGAGGATCCATGATAGCACCATATCATTACATTGCAGCCAGTGGGAATATTGATCTGGGGTTTCTGAAGCAGAGGGTATTTTGACAGTACCTTCAATGAAACCCAACTTATTTTTAGCACCAAGGGATAAGCGAATTGATCGGCACCATGTTGTGTAATTATCCCCGTTAAGGAGTTTGGGGACAAGTACCATGCCTGGATGGTCACCGTGATGAACAAAGAAGGGGTTGTTGGCGTCATGTGTGCCATTGGAAGAGCCCCCTTCTTTCCTTGTGATTGCAGACGTGTTCTGCTCTTCGTCTCCCATTGAACAAAAGGAGGTAAGGATGATTTGAAAAAAATTGAAACAAGGATTTAGGATTTTCCCCGCTCTGATACCATGTAAAACTGGTGTATAATATGCTATACCCAAATAGTTCTTTCATTGATGAGAATTGTATACTTATACAAGAGAATTGTTGTCCAACTAGGAAACAAATAACCTAACTAGGAAAGGATATATACAAGGCATTTACATTGAAAGTAAATCAATTACATAGAAGACTTTTCCTAATTTGTTCCTTAGAATCTGGTGTTTGATTTGCTTTCCAACATAAGAGAACTCTCTTGTAATTTAATTATTTGGTGAGCTTGAAACATATGAAAGAAAAATGACCTATTAATGGACCTCACAAGAATATCTATTAAATCTAATATCTAATCTAGTTAAAAATAAATTAAATTTATCATTCGGTATAATAATTACCACACGTAATTTTATTCTTACAGGGAAAATGAGGTGAGCTAAATTGGATTACTATTACAAGCAGAGACTTCTTCCATTCCAAAAATAGTTGAGTGCATATTTTTAAAAGTATTTTTTTGTTTAAAAATATATTAAAATAATATATTTTTTTAAAATATAAATTAATCTTGACATTAAAATTATTATTTTTAATTTAAAATAATTAAAAAAAATATACTTTTAAAATACACAGTGAAACAACCTGTATAGTCTACAAGTGACATCATAGCTTTAACTTCCATGACCGCATTCCCTTTTCTCGCACTCGAATAGATTTAGGTTTCAGAGCCACTTTTCTTCCTTCTTCCTGCATTTTTAAAAATAGTTTTGAAAAAACTTGAGATTTTTTTTATTCAAATTAATATTTCCGGATCATTTTAAAATATCAATATTATTTAGAAAGCATTTGCTATCTAATTTTAAACCCATGCAATGGATCCATGTATTAAAAAAAGGACAGAACAAATCCATGTCTTTAGCATCAAAAGACAGAAACGAGGTTACTTTCATTTGAGGCTCTCTCATCCTGCCCACTCTCTCCTAAAGCCTCCAAGATACGTGTCAATTTTCCACTGGGCCGTACACGCAAGCTACAGACAAAAGCGCTAAGACCCCTATAACGTTAAATGACGGCAACACTTTCTCCCAACAGCTTCTGCTCTCATTTATTGCCTCGGCAGCTTCTCACCTTTAATGCCTATTTTCTACACACACGCATATATATATATATATATATATACACACACACAAATAATATTTAATACATTATCCCAAGTCACCACCTTACGCGGTTCTTAACACCGCGGCACGGCAGCGAAACTAGGGCCCCTCTCTCGACAAGGGTTGATCGGAAAATCCCCGTTGACAAAAACATATAATCAGTGTCGCTTTAAGAGTTTAGATACGAATAAAACATCCTTAATATTCATGGCCAAACAATTATTGCAGCACCAACAATACTAAAAAAAAAAAAAAAACCCTAAAGCCTGATCATGCTGAACCAAGTGATGAAAGAAGGGTGATGACAGGGGAAAGATTAATTAGTATAATAATTGACAAAATAAAAGGGGGTTATTATTAGTAAACTTAGAATATCATAACAATACAAAACCCCATAAACAAGTCATTCCAAGTTCAACAAAAACATATATATATTAAAGAAAGAAAGAAAAAAAGCTTATAAAAAGACAAAAGGATATTAATTTAAATATCAAAATGACCCATTTCTTCTTTCTTGAAACACTTGGTTTTAACTCTTTTTGTTTTTGTTTTACTACTAGTAATTGATGCAGGGTCGACCCTGAGTCAATACCCGAACCACCACCCTTGCCTCGTGTTAAAAGAACACTCTTTGCAGCATGCATGCAAACTACAACCCGGGTAGCAGTCACCGACCCATAAATCCTCACCACCCTGCAAGGAGTCAACACGCGCGGTTCGTTCTTGACTCAACACCCACAAACATCAGCAAGAACACCACTCTCTTTTTTTTCTTTCCAGTATCGTCACTCATTTACCAAGCTCTACCCGTGTTAAAATTTTAAAACTGATTGATAAATACTCACTAGTAGGACAGCTCAATCATCATTGAATAGCCAATCAGCTTTCACACTGTAGAGCAGCCTTGATCTTTTGGACTGTGCACGAAATAAGGTTCTTGACGGTCTCCACGGATTCTACAGTGAGCTTGGCCGTAGGGAGACTATTCACCAATATTTGGAACGCCACCGTCAGAAGGGACCCACTTACCCTCTCCTGCCCCCCGCCATTATTATGAGCAGTTGGGTCGCCACTGGTCGTCTGGGGCCCATCCGGTACGATAGCAAACCCTGACGGAAGAAGGGCCACGTAAGCCGAGTCACCTCCGTTCATCACTACGTGCATCGCCGGAGTGTCGACGGGAGCGTACACTACAAGGGAGCCTGCTGCATCTATGCATGTCTCTTGCAGTATCAGCATGCTGCTCTGGCTTGCATTCATAGCCTGCCAGGAGAAAAACAAAATGAAAAAAGAGAAAAAGGTGAATCACAAAAATGGTCCCTGAATTTGACTCGAGTTTACATTAGATTAGATGACGTTTAAGCCTTTTCTTTAACGTGTACATGAAAGTCAAAGCAGATCAGATTTTTTACATAAAAGGTGGCAGGCGTTTTTTTATAATTTGACTTTTGAAGCTTACGAAAGATAGAAACTGTGCCTGAAATCTGATCCTGTCCAACACATGATACTTCCAAATTCCAAACTCGTCCTTTATGTTTTACCTTTTCTCTAACCACGACAAAGACGAATCGACCTCACACACCCACCAAGATACACGCCAGAAATTCAGAGCATTACCCCCACACATGACATTATTGCACAGAAAAAAACGTCATATCTAGCTGAGAAACCCTTATATAATTACCATGCAAGTTGAATCTAATGGCCTGCAACAATTCTTTTAGATAATATTATTATTAGCATGCCTGAAAACTTGTGTTTGTTTTTATTGGTTCAACCTCTTTTGAAAACTATTTTTTACCTGAAAAAGTATTAGATTTATGTTTTTTTTCTTCCATGATGTGCTAAATAGTGAAAAAGATATATATATATATATTATTTAATGCATTTTTTTAAAACAGCCAATCATTCTCGTGGCCCCAAAACAATTTTATCTCATCCACTGCAGAAAAGAAAGAGAGGGAGACATGGAAACAGATATATAATATTAAATAACTATGAAGAGGAGAGAGAGATTACGCAAGCACGTAGGAGAGAGACACAGTTGCCGTGATCCTGGCCTTTAGCAATGTGGGCCATTTCCTGCATTGGTCCACCGTTGGAGAGTATGTCCCACTCGCTTCTGAGCCGTTCATTGCGCAGGAAATCAAAGAGCCTTTGTGGAGAAACAGGTAGCCAAACAGAGGTCGCAGCGCTCAAAACAATGCCGGGTGGCTCACCGGGATCGTCAACGCTCTTTCGGGTCATAACCCTAACATCTTCGTCAACATTTCCTGCATTCAGTTTGTTCCATTTGTGCACCGTGGAGGCACAAACCCCAGCACAGAAGTTTCCGGTCATTCTTTGCGCCAGCTTCAGCATGCTTCGGCGACCACTTGTAGTTATCGCTACACAAAACACTTCACAATGTCAAACAAATGTTGTTTTGTCAGGTTAAAGAAAGCCACACTGCTCAGGAAATTAACACTGGTATTAACCTGTGTGATCTCTACTAGGTACGTTGGAGGACATGAGGATGGCTAAACACTCGCATTGACGTTGTAGGGTAGCTATCCATCGCTGGGCACCGAAGCCCATGCCGGAGCTTATCAACGGCCGGTATAGCTGGTGTATCTGGCTTTCATCATATTCTGCATGCTCAACCCATGTAACCTGCATTTTAATGGTTTTGATAGTTATGACATGGTTGATTGGACCAACAGCTCAGATGGGGAAATGATACATTCATCATTGTTTATTGATTTGCTTCTGTTATTGAGAAAAAAGATTAAATGTTTTTACTTGGCTAATGATTGGAAACTACAGCCACGCAGCATAAGAGATCGAATGCCAGTTCCATGCAAGGCCAAATGACAGTCAAAGTTTGAAGATTTAAACAAACAGCAAAAAAGATGCAAGAGGTTCATATTTTATGACTGCAAGTATCAACCTTCTTCGGAGTCATTTTATAATATTTTACACATATCGTGTCCATGGTTCACACTTTCAGAGCAAGTTTCCGTATTAATATACAAGGAAAATCCAGGGAAAGGGCTCAAGGTTGGGCTCAAAGAAAGAAATGGAATCAAACGGTCCTTGCATAAAATAATGAAATGGTAAAAGATTTTGCGAGATTTGAGGGAACAAAGTACACAGTAGAAGGTGACATCGAGATGTGTAGTATGGTCTACATATATATAAACTTGGGTACTCAAACGGAAACAAAGTAATCAGTCTCTCGGACTTCAACAATCAGGTCTCTTCATCGAGTTAAGAGAAAAACTAATAAAAATCACAAAGGCTGGAACCAGGTCATAAGCTGTAGCATGATTAAATATAAGATAATGAAGATAAACACGATTGCATCAAAGATTGGATCATTGGAATAGAAGCATCAAATACATTGTTTATTCAACCAAAGATCGAGGATAACTAGGCATTTACTAATGAAGGATATGAAATCAATGCGTTTAAGGCACCGCGATTCAAGTAATGGAGACTTCTATTTGATAAAATATATGGTGTGATCTCGATTTGCTGCTGTACCATGCAATTTTTATTTTATTTTTAAAAAAAAACTACTCTAGTTCTTGAAACTCGAAATATAAACAGTGTTTTGAAGACAATATTATAAGAGACTCTCGGAAGGTTCAGACTGTGACAGGGGGGAAACAGCAAGTAATCACTTGACAAACAAGACTCCTGGATGCATGAGCTCTCTAAGTGGCTTGGGAGTGCAAATGCTCGCGATTTTTGACCTACTGTTTTACCTCAAGATTAATTACTATTTTGGAAGTGGGTGAAGATTGTTTTTGAAAATATTTTTATCATTCCCATAAAAAATAAAAATATATATATTTTTTAAATTCTTTCAAAAAGACTTTTAACTACGTACAAAACACCAAATGTTCTCAAGTGAAACACAATAAATGTGAAGAGAAGGGTACCGACCGGGCATGCCGCAGACCAAAATGTACACTAGTTTCTAAATTATTACCTTGGAGTAGCCATTGGGCATATCCTGCACCACGCAACCGGAAGGAAGCCTCCTGCAGTTCAAAAAAATGTCGGTGGTGCACCTGAAGTTTCTCGGATGGCATCAATGGATACATCAACAACAGCCCAAACCCCCTCTGCATGCTGCTTGCAAAATCGGAGAAAATTGACCTCACGCACCGGAACCAACGGGGTTAAGACTTGGAGCTCGGCATGCATCTAAAAATGATTAATTAAGAAAAGATTTAGAGTTAGACAAACTGCAAAACAAGCACCGTCAAAAACAGTGGAGATCTTCCTAACAAGAGCGAGCAAAAGATGAGTAGCTTACCAACTGCAGAGAACCATTTCTAGTCCCCCCCATTCCACTGGCTATCACATCAGTGGTGGAGGTCCTTGCAATCATACAAGGAAACATTTCTGCCCACCGGTCCTGGGAACGAGAAAGAACACAAAAGGTAATTCCAATGAAGTTAAGAAAAAAAACATGTATTACACAGTCCAAAAAAAACATGCTTCAATTCATGAAAAATACACCAAAAAGGAGAGATTTTGAACAGCTCACCGAATCCATCAGTGTCTCAACTAAGGCCAAGCTGTTTATGATTACCATACCAGTCTCTCTAGAAGCCTCCCGAACAAAGCCACCAGGCTTCATTCCAATGCAAGGAGTGAAGCTTCTCAGGTGCTCCTCGTGGTTCAATATCTCCCTACCACCCTCAAAGCTCCCGATCCAAAGAGGCTCATCCGCCTGCGCCATCTTCACCAGTTCATCCATGGCAGCTAAAGCCAACTCCAGGAACATGGATCTCTCTAGTGATCTATCAGTACCAGGAACACCAGCTGTTGCTAGTCTAGTTTGAGTTACCATGGGCAAAGCACCAGAAATCCCACCTTCAAAATGAGGTCCCAGAGGCAATGTTGTAGCCACGGTGCTCATACCAGCAAAACCATTACTACCCACTGCAAGTTCCAGGCTTGAATTCGGCATTGGAGGGCCAAGGGGAGAAGCTAACGAAGATATGGGGCGACCCAAGAACTTGCCAGCGAGGGCACAAACTCGATCTAGTTCATCTTTTAATCTAGCATTCTCAATCCTCAAATGCTGTTCTTCAAGTGAAATATCACCGATTATCGCAGGACCACCACAGTTTGAGCACGATGGATTTCTCATGGCATCTCTTATGGACATGTTTTCTGCTCGGAGCTTGTCGTTATCTTGCCTGAGTAATGAGTTCTCATGGCGCTCCAGTTGAGTCTGTTGCAGCAAAAATTCAAACACACTTTAACTTTCTATCCATAAAAATCCAGCCCAAAAGGGGAAAACATCTATGGTTTGTTAATTATCATTCCTCACCTTCATTTGGGTTCTACGATTTTGAAACCAGAACTTGACTTGCCTAGTCTCCAGGCACAGCCTTCTACTGAGCTCCAATCTTTGTTTTTCGTCAGGATGAGGACATTCCTTAAACAGACTGTAAAACAAACAACAGCAACACTCTTTCAATATCACTCGACAAATCTTGTTGAAAATGCAAATTAGTTGACATATCATACGCTTCAAGTTCTTGGATTTGTTGTGGAGTGTGTCGGTGGTATCTCTTTTTTCTTGGAGGATTATCATCTTGATCATCACCAGACGCACCATCCATGTTATCACTACCAGATCTGCTCTCATGTTCCTCTTCCCTGCTTCTCCTTCCCACACTTGCCTCAAAGTTCTCAGCCATTCTAGAAATATCTCCTTGACCATCTATGTTTGGCTGTTGCTGATCAAGAATCCAACAAACACAAACGAGAACGTAAGAGTTAACGACTTCACCAAAAACACAACCCAAGTCACTTAGAAGCCAAACAAAAAAAAAACAAAGAGAAAGATGAAGGTATGTACAAGGGCTAGAGAGAGCCCAGGAGAGTTGAACATGGATTTAGTGATAGAAGGAGAGACAAGGCGAGTCTGAGCTATTGCACCAGTGGACATGTTGTTGTTGTTGTTATTGTTATAAGGTATATCGGCCACAAATCTTGCGCCGCCGCCACCACCAGGACTAGTGTTTTCAAGGAAACCCCCAAAACTCATTAAAGCTCAAGCCTTCCTTTTTTTTTACTCTATTTTTACACTAGACTTAACCGCTCTTTCTAGATTCACAAGAAACCATGCATAACCAAGTTTGAATCTTGAAATTATCATTCAAAAAACAAAACACAGATAGCCAAACAAGAAATCCTGAATTGGGTTTTTTTGAAAAAAAAATAATGAAAAGTACAATAAGACTTTCACAAAATTACAGAAATCATAAGAAAACAGAAAACAGAAGGGAAGAAGATAGAGAGGTAGAGGAGACACAGGGATAACATGTATCCATCCAAATGTCTCAAACTCCCTCTCTCTGCTTAAGACTCAGAGAAAGAAAGAGAACGAAGGCAAGCAAACCCTTTTTGTTATCTTCTTCGCTGCTTACGCTTCCTTCTCTATCCCTCTCTCCCCTTTCTAAAAACCCTTTTAAGTTTTATGTCCGACACTCTAACATTCAAAAGGCCTTAAATTGGCGTTGAGAAAACTGGGAAACCCTAGTTTTTTTGGGGAAAAAAGTATTAGTATCTCGTTCTTTGCATGCTTGACTGACACTGAGAGAGAACGGCTTCAAAAGGAGAACCAACAAGAGAAAAGATTATAAAATAAGGAAGAAGGAAGAAGACGAACGGTCCTAAAAAGGATTTTGTACAGACAAGAAAGAGGAGAGAGAAGAAGCAAGTAAACCCCACATGAATAAATAAATAAGCCTAAGATAAATTGAAATTATGTGGACTGTTGGAAGCCTTACAAACGCAAACCTCCAAAGGAGTCGGTTGACTCTTCACCCTCCTTTTCTCTTAAAAGTCTGCGAATAAGCATTTTCCTGGTTTAGATTCTAACCCTTTTTAGATGACAGTGTAAGAGTCAAAGAGTAAAAGCAATTTTACTTTCACAAAGTACTCAGATTCGGTGTTGCCCTTCTGGAGATTTTTTCTTCTCTTTTTGTTCTTTCTATTCTATTCGGACATGGGGATCTGTTCATAATAGATGTATAGGAGGGGAAGAAACTGACCAAAACCTTATGCGGCCGCTGACTGTATTTTTCGTTTACTGGTGAACAGCGCAAAAGCTGAACATCTGTACAATTCCGAGCACAGGAAACCTAGCTGGTGCCTGGATTTCACACCGCCATGGTGTGTGTATAGTTTTATAACAGTGTTTGTGTAAAATATATCTCCCACCACTTTGTCTATATATATACATGTTCTTCTCTCATTGCAGGGATTTGAATATTTGTTCGCTGTGCTCATCACCATGCTCTTTTGTCAATCCATTTACAGTGCCAGTGAGCTGCACAGAATTGAAAGTGCAGCAGGGGCTCATTCTTTGAATACATATTACAAAACAAATAAAAGATGTGGGAAGTTGCACTGTGCACCCTCTCACATTTCACTGTTCTTTTAACAGTGCACGCCCGAAGAGGAGCTGGCAGGCGGGGATAAAATCGATTTTTCCTTTTCATTTTCTATTTTTTTTTTTAAATATTCATTTGTGAGCGAGTGTATTGGCGATTTAGGTCCCCCAGATAATAAGACAAAATCGGGGCTTACGGTGAGGGGCACGGGAGTAATTAGCGTCGTGGCCGGACCCGGCCGGTCCGGTCCGGTCGCACGCAACTTTTGGATTTTTTATTATTTTTCTGAAATGGCTAAATCACGGTTTTAGCCCCTAATAAGACAAAAACACTTAATTGGGTGCGAGGGCTAGAGCGGTAATTGACCCTATTTTTTTGAATTTAATAATCGGCGTCATGTAAGGCGTGAGCCGCACTGCCCGGGCGGTTTCCGCCTCCACGCCCTATTTAGGCGTGTCGCGGCCTTATACTGATGGCCCGGAAATGGTATACCGGATGACGAGCGATCGCCGCCCAGCGTGGTCTTCCTCCGCGGTGGTGCGTGTAACCACCAGATGTCAAGTGGGCCCTGGCGGAGGCCGGTTGAAGTCGCCGACCACGTTTTCTCTCTCTCTCACTGCGTCAATGATGCGGGGAGAGTCCCCATTATGTTGACTTTGCGCTCGATCCCTATACTTTTAATTTCGTTTTTGGTCCTAATTTACGTTATATAAGTTTTAATTTTTGTTCGATTGGGTCCTCCGATTTCAATAGATTGAATGTCAAAGTTTCACTTCGGTCCTTCGACTTTCAATTTCGGATTGGCAGTATATAACTCAATCAATTCGGTACAAAAGTTCAGATTTTTGCATTTTTGTCCTCCGATTTCAATTTAGAATAAATGTAATTTGCATTTCAACCCTTTGACTTTTAATTTTTTAATTTCAGCCCTTTATTTTTTATTTTCATTTAAGTCCTTATACTTTTATTTTTTTATATTTCTAAAATAATCCCTATTTTTGTCCATGTATATATAAAAGTGTATTTAACACAATAATAATAATAATAATAATAATAATAATAATAATAATAATAAGAATAATAGTAATAATAATAATAATAATAATAATAATAGTAATAGTAATAGTAATAATAATAATAATAGTAATAATAAAAATAATAGTAATAGTAGTAATAATAATAATTATAAGAATAATAATAATAGTGATTATTATTAATATTATAATAATAGTTATTGTTTATTCTATTATTATAATAATAGTGATTCTTTATTCTTTCATAATAATAATAATAATAATAATGATAATAATAATAATAATAATTTTTAATTGGTTTTTCTTGCTTGCTGTTTTGTTCATGCTTTTTATTTTTTTCCCTCGGTATAATTTAATAATTTTTGTTGTTTTTATTCTAGCGGCAATAATAATTTTAAATGTTAAGACTCCGATGTTCCTATTGTTATAATATTTTAAATTAATATTGCTTCTTTTTCCTTCTTTTTTTTTCTCTTTCTATTAATTGATTTTTATACTTTTATTATCTGCACAATAATGATTTAAGTAAGTTTTTTTTTCTTATTCAAATATTTTTGCTCTTTTTTTTTCTAATGTTAGTGTGCAGCTCTTTTTGTGATCGTTTATGGCCTTAATACCTATATTATAAAAGATATAATTTATACTTACGTGACAAACTCAACTCAAAATTATAAATTATATACAAAAAAAATACCCGCGGCAACGCGCGGGCAATTTGCTAGTGTATATATATATATATATATATATATATGTGGGCGTTCATTCTTTTATTCCCGTTTGACTACAAGAAATATCTCCTAGTTAGACTGTCAATCCCTCAGTTTTCATAAATTTCTTTAGATATAAGCTTTAGATTCGAACCCAGGAAGTCGATGGTTTGAGGTTTTGTATAGACATGCTGCACGTTCGATTTTTACCCTTCATTCTTTAGGCGTACAAGTAATTAACATTTTGCGATCAGATTACCTTTTATTAATTACATGCACCAACCATTGGTTGTAAATGTTTTCATTGGTTGAACAAATTATTCACCCGCGATTCTTTGTTGGTTTGATGCAATTGCTGCACCCTATTTAGGTTTTCAAAGATCTAACATATATTTTCAACAGCAACAGCTAAATTTAACCTAACCATCAAGTTTCCAAGTCCTTTTTCAAACATCAAATTTTGTAATGTTAGAATACGCAAATAAGTGAAATAATACAAGTTTTGACAAAAGTTTCCGAATCTAAATTAAAAAAAAAATAGCAAATGTTAAAAGATCATAACTCTCCAGTATATTATCATTCAATATACTGTTGGATGGTTGTATTCGAATTATTTTGGGTATTTTACACTGTGTTTCAAAAATGTTTTGAAATAAATTTATTATTATTATTTTAAATTAAAAAAATTATGATTTTAGATCATTTACATGTGCTAATGTCAAAAATAATTTTTTTTAAAAAAAAAACATTATTTTGATGTATTTCTCAACAAAAAAATATTTTTAAAAACAACTCCAATCACATTCTCACACAATTTGCATGACCATCATCATCATCGTCTTCAATATCCCAAATCATCTATATGAACAAAACATGATTTTTATTAAAAATGAAAGCACTTCAAATAAATTGATTAATTAGTTAACATACAACCAATAAGTGTCGAAACATTTAACCAGACAATACATCACAGGCATACCCACCCTGAAAAAGAAAGGGGGAATAAAGGAGCGAAAATGAGGGTGGGTGGAAGATTGAAAATTAAAAATGGAAAAAAACAATAATCATTTACTTAATTTATACTTGCTTTAAACTTTAATTGACGAGAGTTCCTCCCCTTGAAAATTACATCTAATTAATAATGCTTAGTTTTAAGTTTATACTTGCTTTAAACTTTAATTGACGAGAGTTCCTCCCCTTGAAAATTACATCTAATTAATGATGCTTAGTTTTAAGTTTAATGCGAGCATCCGTCATAAATTATTTTTGAAAATATTTTTTTATTTAGAAATCATCAAAATAATATTATTTTTTTTGTTTTTTTAGAAATTATTTTTAATATTAGCCTATAAAAATAATCTAAAAATAAAAAAATTAATTTAAAATAAATTTTTATTATTATTTTTTAAAAATATTTTTGAAACATAATATCAAAACCTCAATGACTAGGGCATACAAGCACGAGCTTCATGGCTACATTCAAACATTATTTAAGCAAAAATTAATAATATATTATACTTTCAAAGTTGTAGTTGGTTTCAAAGACTTTTTTTAAATCTCTATTTCCAAATCAAGAATTGTTTTTATTTTATTTTTAAAAAAAAATATGTTTAATTACTTTTTTCTTAGATAAATTGCGAGCACATGATTTTATAGAACAAAAACTTGTTTGCTCTCTACATATTTTTTCTTAGTTTCATGACAATTGACTTATAATCATGATCATTGTTTTCAAGTAGTTTGACAATAAAGAATTTGTGATTTATACAGTAAATTTTGAGTTTGAATTAGAGTGTGTATTTTTTATAACAACTTGAGACAACCATAATTTTATTCACTCACCTGAGCCGACAAAGTATACTTTCTATAGGGTGGAGTTTCCAAACTTTCAATCATGATCATCGTTTAATTATCAATCACATGTCTTCTCTTTATTATTATTATAATTAAAAAAAACTTCATTATTATTAATATTATTACATCAAAATTATTAAATATTTATATAGACCCCGGTCGACATTGCGTTTTAAAAACGTATTTGAAAAAATTTGAAATCTTTTTATTTTTATTCTTTACATTAAATAAAAAAAATAGGTGGTTTTAAATTGATTTAATGTGATGATACTAAAAAATTAAAAATATTATTTTAATATATTTTTGAACAAAAAATATTTTAAGAAAACAATTTCAAATACACTTATTTTTTACATTAATATGCTATTAAAATCACCCCGAAAAACTGGATAAGTTCTTTTATCACGTCAAGATTTTATTTATTATCCGTGAAGAAAAAGGCAAAATAGTAATTTGCCATCGCACTTATCCTTTCTCCTTCACAATCCGCCACCAACAACTCCCTAAATAGTAAATTCACAACAAGCCCACAACCCCGTATCCCTTTTACTGGCACTTACGTAAATAAGTTAGTCTTCCGAACCCATTTCACAATCCCTCACGCTAAACCCCATCAACAGAAGAGCTGTGTCCAATCCCCTCCCTTCAAAAAAATTCACCAGAAAAATGGCCACTACCTCGCTCTTACCCTTCTCTGCGGCGGCGTTTTACGGCCGGCTCCCCACTCTCCCACCACCCTTAACCGCACGTGTAAATTACGGGAGCCGGAATGGGGTGCTGTCAGTGAGAGCCTCTGGAGATATTGTCTTAGTGGACAAATCAGAAGCAGAGAAAAGCAATCGGCTCAAGACCACATTCCTTGAAAAAATCGTCCCTTTACTGGTAGAAGAGTTCAGCTACACTAACATTCACCAGGTGACTCCTTATAATTCTTCCAATTTACCGATAAATTTATTGCACTGTGCAATTTGCTAAAATTCGGATTTCTCATTTCTTTAGGTTCCAAAAATTCAGAAGGTTGTGGTAAATTGTGGGATTGGAGATGCTGCGCAGAATGCAAAGGGGCTGGACGCAGCGATAAATGATTTGGCTCTTATCACAGGCCAAAGACCCGTAAAGACGCGGGCCAGGAATTCGGTTGCTACCTTCAAGATTAGGGAAGGCCAACCACTTGGCATTGCTGTTACACTGAGAGGAAATGTGAGCATTCATGTTTTTTCTCTTCATCGATTTTTCTTGTTTATATTCATGGCTGTGGCTACATATTTCATGATAAAGTTAGCTAGGAGTCTAAACTTTAGAGGCTATATATTGTTTGGCCATCATAGCGCACGATTTCTTCTTTTGTGTTTTGGAAGGGTGTTAGTTTTTGAAGGGGTTTTGAGGAAAATGATTTTAATGATGGATCTGTCAGGAAAAGCTGCTTCGGTGTAGTTGAAGTTACAGGTGCAAGAGTGAAAAATACTGCATGTCCAGCTTCCTTCTAGATAGAGAAGAAATGCCAGGATGCATATTTTTCTGATTATTACTGTAATGGTTGACTCGATGATGGGTGCTCAGCATGCAGATCATTAGTTTAGCTTAGCCGATGATACTGGCTATCAGGGAAGGAAACGTTATTGATTTTTGGAATTGAGCTTCTCACTTAGATTAGATGACGGATTTCTCTTGTTTGATCTTGCAAAAAAAAATGCTTTTAAACTCCAATTCTATACAGGATTTGAGGCTTACTGTCAAGTTTTGAATGATGATGTATGAGTTTTTGTATTTATTTTGGTGTTCGCTTCTGCATGTGGGAGATATAGTGATTGCTCAAGATGATGGATTCTTTGAGTATGATCTCTCACTTCAATGATGACAATGCTCCTCACTGAAATTTTAGATGAAACACGGTAGAGATGATTGCTATGGTCCATAGTTTTAGTCCTGAGATGATCGCCACTTATCTACTGCGGGGAATTTGTTCCTTTCCAGCTCAAGTCAGAACTTGTTTTCTGTCTTCTGTCTTTTATCACAACGATCCGTGCTGAGTAGGGCATTCTTATACCTGTACACACTCCCATGCCACTTTGATCTTGAATAAACACATTTGTCTATCGATCTTGTTGCTCATATCCTGATTTTACTTGTTGTTTAGATCAGATCATAACAGGTGCATCCCATTACCAAATTTGTATCCTGGTGCATTTTGTTGTTTGCATTCCTTTTAATTTCACATGGAAATTTTGTAATTTGTATTGTTGGATTATATTTTTCAGCTGATGTACTCGTTCTTAGACCGACTTGTTAACTTGGGGCTGCCCAGGACAAGGGATTTCCAAGGTGTGACCCCAAACAGCTTTGATGGACATGGCAACTACAGCATTGGAATTCGTGACCAGAGTGTGTTCCCAGAGATTAGGTTTGATGCAGTTGGTAAAGCCAGGGGAATGGATGTTTGCATTACAACCACAGCTAACACCGATCAAGAAGCACAAAGACTCTTGGCTCTCATGGGTATGCCATTTAGAGAAGGTGGTGGTGGTGGTTCTGCCGCCGCGGGTCAGCCTCGCAAGAAGAAATTGAAGGCACACCACTTTGATTCAAAATCAAAGGGAAGGAGTAGGCGATGATAAGAGTGATTACTATTCCCACCCCAGTCTGTAACATTTCCATGCAGTATTTGCTGTATCCCAAATTTGATGTAACAGACGAAAGATTTATCTAATTGTTTCCCCCAAATTATTTTCGCTTGTTAGTGCACTTACGTGTTCATAAAAAGTCAAAGGAAGATAAACGTAACTGTTTGGAAGATAATCGAGCATGCTTGGCTGCTTGCATTGCATGACTCATAGGCTCTACTGCATCATGCCTTGTGAAATCGCTGGAATTCTAAGAAGCAATCTTGTTAAGGCAGTTGATTATTCTTCTCATTTTCATGTTTTATAATGAAAAAAGCAAAAAAAAATTGTTTGGCTCCGACAAAGAATGGGCATTTGAGTTTAGCACTACCTATTCAAGGAGAGAAGCGTAGAAATTAGTACATTGTAATAACCAAAACTAGTATGGTCGGTGAAACTTTAGATTGCATGTAGCTATTTAACTAAGGTATTACCGACAACACCCCTCGGCCATCCTTGTCCCCTTTTAGCTATTACTAATAAAAGTAACCAAGAAGAGATGAAATATAGAACATGAAAAACATATTGTACTTAATTGTGGATCAAACTTGGTAGTAGTCCATACTTGTGTAACTACAAGATCCTTTAAATAGTGAATGAATCAAGACGAGTGAATAGAAGACAAAAACGCCCATGTATTGCGAGATCCTTAAATTAAGAAATGTCATAGATTAAAATAACAGTTATCTTTAAATTTCCTATTTAAAAGAGGATTCTAGAGAGGAACAAATAATCAACAACAATACGACAACTACTTTGCATTTCAATCAAGTTCACTAGATATTTAATATGTTTCTATCAACGAGGTGTGTAATTATAGATTAGTGATACTATGCTTGTAATTTTAAACTGATAACAGTAGGCTTGTGATGGAAGGCTTGTAATAGTAAGCTCATAGTTTTTATTATAATCAGTAGGGTTGCAATTTTCATTACAACCCCCCTCCCCTAAAAAATAAATTATATATAAAACCTTGTTTTTTTTTCATAATAAGAACATTTGTATGATTAATTCAAAGTTCTCTTAGTTTTGGTGAACATAAAAAAATATCAAACAATAGTGAAGATAAGACTAAGTTGTAAGATGTTGGACTAAGATTGAGAAAAAAGGGAAATCTTTATTTTTACTAGTCCACTAAGTAGAACTCTCATTTGTTTTGGTCTAGGTTTTAATCTTTCTATATGGAGATTTGACATATCAAGATCTTATGTCTTGAGTTGTGATATAACTGTTTGATTCTTAATGATGATCAAATCAATCACTATCACTAACATTATTGCTTGACCATGTGTCCACTTGATCACATGCACAAATTATATATATATATATATATATATATATATATATATATATATATATATAATACAATAAATGCTTTTTTTAAAAGAAACCCAGATGCTTAGGTTAAGCCTAAATGGGTAGTATAATGTTGTTTATGCATGAATAAGTTTTTCATACATCTATTTCCATTTTATACATTAAAGTTCAAACAAGGCAATAAATGAGTCTATTACACATGTTATAACTTATCCAAGTATAATTTCCAAGCCAATGCCATATAAAAGCTACATTCATATTCAAACTCCTTATAACTTTATTTTTTACATTATTTTATTCTTATATATTTATTGACTTAATAATTGAAGAGTCTCCTATTTCTCATGGGATTTGCTTTTTCAAGTGAGCACCTAACCACTTGTTCAAGCTTATTAGATCAGAGGCTAGCGTTGCCACACCAATAACTCAAGAAGCAACCATAAAAAATCTAATTCCTATATAAAGCTTTTCATGACTTTATTAGTGATATTATGAGTGAGAAACTGGAGAAAAACTAGTTTGCTTTCTTTCATTCCTTGTCAAAGGCATTTCTTATGGATAATAAAACTCCAAGATATGAAAGAGTAATTGATCTCCTTACCATAAAAACTTCGACTCCCCAACCACTTTCCCATTAGGTTCAAGTGCCCAATGATGTTTTTTCTAGTTATACAAGAACAACTTCATATTCTTTAATTTTATCAATAAAAAATACAGCATACAATTTTATCATAAGCATCTGATGCACTGCAATAACTCTAGCTTCACAAAGAAACATGAAAAAATAATATAAAGTTTGCATGATACTCCAACTCAATAAAAAGCCTTCCT
Organism: Salix viminalis; assembly: GCA_029228465.1. Lineage (NCBI taxonomy): Eukaryota > Viridiplantae > Streptophyta > Magnoliopsida > Malpighiales > Salicaceae > Salix > Salix viminalis. The sequence continues at coordinate 6,640,693 of CM055427.1, forward strand.
TATTATGAAGATCATTCTTTTATAGGTCCTAGATATAAGCATAAATATCTCTATCAATCTTCCATTAACTTTTACTCTTATGTTTCTTGACAAAAAAAACCTCAATTATGAGATGAGATCAAATACTAGTACCTCCAAGTGGGAGACTTCTTACCTTTTCATTAAGTGTTACATACTGACCTCTCCAAGGAATATGTATCTTCCAAGACCAACCTTAATAACTATGATAGTTTTATATATCATAAAGTATATATTTAAAATGTCAAAAACATTCTAGAGTTTGTGATACAAAAGAGTGACACTATGTAAAAAAAAAAGGCTTCTAATTACATCTCATGAATATGCTCTAGGTGGTATCACTCGTTTTTGATTCTAGATATATCCTTGGTTTTTATAATATTTATATCAAATTCATCTCTCATTTCAACACAAGTATTCTAGTTAAAAAGAGCATGATTAAGTTGTTCATCATTACTCAATAACATATCTTTAAAGATTCAATGAGGAAATTCTCAACATAAAGAATCTACTTGAACATGTTGTCATTAAAGCCACGATAATTGGAGTTTATAAGAAAAAAAATATATCATAACAATTGTATAATTTCTATAAAAGAACTCTTTACAACGAGAACTAAATAATAGAGAACCATGTTCAAGTAGAGAAAACGAGTGTAACTATGCATGACAACTTTATTTATAGAAAATAGAATCTCCACATTGTCTTCAATCTTAAGGCATTAAAAAAAAGCATTAAAAGGTCCATTCATGATTGTCTGACATTCCTTAAGCTTTTAACCATACCATTATGCATGAAGAGATGTTAGCTCCCACCAGGAGAAAAATATTTGTGTGATACCCATCTCATATGAAAATGACATAGACACAAGAAACCTTAACAAGTTTTATCACTTTCAACATGATTACAAGAAAAAGATTAAAAAAATAATCTCTAAGAGATATCTCTAACAATTAATGGAAAAAAAAAGATACAACATGAATAAATATGAAAAATCCATATGGTACTTTACTTAAAGATCATATAAGTCTTAGATATTATATCTTAATTATCTTTTTAACTTGTAAATAAAAGTGGTAACAATTTCTCCATATCTCCATTCACCATTGAACTCTTTATGACTTGATGAAAAGTCTTCATGATAAGATCTTAATATCTTTAAATGTACCTTCATGACAAGATCTCCATATCTCTATTGAAGTCTTCACGACCATGAAAATATTTTGGGCGAGATCCCCATGACTCCATGAAAAATATTCATGCCGAGATCTATTTGTTCTCGCTATATTTCCAACATAAATCTCATAATAGGATCTATTGAAATCTCTATACACAATACCGCTTTACACAATACTTTAACACCACATCCATAATCGTAAAACATTTTAATTTTTTTCAGCAATACTATTCTTTATTATAAAAAAAACACACATAAACTAATCAAAGCAATGCCTCTCTTGCAAATTACACATTCATTTTCATGCGAGCATAATCACAAAGGTAATGACAACTATATATGCACTCTGTATAACTTCATTTTATTTTATTTTTCAACATGTATATTATTTTCTCCTTTTACATTTGCTAAATTGAACATTTGAGAGTTCTCTACTCCTCGAGAGACTAACATTTTCAAGTGAGCAACTAGTCACCAGGTCAACATATCAATTAGAGGCTAGCTTAGTCACAAGATCAACCCATGACACAAACTATGAAAAATTCAATTTATGTTTGAAGGTTTTTCATGACTTCATTAGAGACTTTGTTATTTGTCCTCAATTATTCTTTTAGATACTTTATGATTTTTTGGATTCATTTTTATCCTAGACATTTCATATCTTCTAGTTAAGTTAGGTTACTTCATATTTCACAAGGTAATGGGAAAATAATCACAAACTATAAAAGAAGAATACAAAATTCAAGAGAGTGTGTAATAACCTAAACCTCCCTCAATCAATTATGTTATGCCATGCAGGAAAATAAATGCAAATAATAAAGAAAGTTAATCCATACTATGAAGGGATGGAAATGTAAACAAAATTAAAAGTGTTATATTAACAACTCGCAAACTTTTCTTAAAACTATGAAGGAAAAACCTTCTCAATCATAGAATGAAGAGGCCACAGAAACTCAACACATTCTCAAATCAAATAATTCAAAACCATGATAAAAAACACAAAATGTTGGCATTAAAGGTATAGTTCAATTAAACACTAATATAGCTATGCAAGGCAGCTATTTTTATACCAGTAACTTGCTTAATTCTTACACCATGTTCATGGTCGACAAGTTAAATTTAGATGTGTTTTTTTTATTAATGTGAGTGTCTGAGTCAATTTATGCGCACCTCAACGAATCCCACAAGTCTAAAATTAACGACCATATAAGCTTTTAATAGTTATCATATTAGTAACCATATAATATAATTTTAACCAAAACCACAGGTACACCAAATCTTTTATTGTCAACATGGATGTCTTTTTTTTTTTTGATAACCGGGGTGTCCGGGTGAGCTTGCGCATACCTTGACTATTTCCCTGGATCCACTGAACATCCTGCAAGCACAACGAGTATGTAAGGCACCACGGGGGTGACAAACATACTTGATACAGACCCTTGCTGGGAAAGGAGGCGCCCTCATTTACCGCTGGGACAGACCCTTGCTGGTACATGTATGTCTTTTCTTTATATGCCCAAAGCATGCTGAAGAAATAGGTAGCCCTTTTCTAGATACTGCAAAAAGCAAATGCATGATTCATAAATTTGGGAAATCACAAGGAACGTGCTCCATGAGTAGGCAAAGATCATAAAGTCAATGGAGGAGGCCGTATTTACTCAAATTTGTCACGAACTTCTCTACTTTTTTGAAGGTTTGAAAGTCGCAACTAAAAACCAAGTCCAAATGTCAGAATTTACTTATTTGTATGTAAATGTAAGGATTGTAGACCCAGCAGAGGTGGGTTGGGGGTTCTGTTCCCATCCACAGCCCCACATGACCTTTCACTCTCATCGCGGTTGTAATCTGAATGTAAAAACTTTCTAATTTCCCTGTCCATGCAAAGACTTAGCTCTGTCAATCCAGGCAGTGAGACAGTAGTTTCTACCTTTGCTGTTGCATTTATAACCCATTTCAAGCCTCGTCACCTTCCTTGCCTGCTCACATTAAAGCTCGACACCTCTCCTTTTGCTGTTCTTGAAGATGGCCAGCGAATAAGGTCTTGCAATGAGGAGCTATTTCAAGACTTTATGAGACCACTTTTTATTTCTCTCTTTCCTTCCACCATATCACTTTCAAGCTCGCCCATCGGACCGGGGGAAAAGAAAGAAAAGGATTTTACACCAACGCAAACCAACTCCTCCATATCAAACACAGAAGAAGCTCCTGCTTTTGGTGCATCTCAGGATTCGAGAATAGATGATGTATTTCATCCCAAGGGATTTATTAATTAATTTTCTTCTGATGAAGATAAGATCGTACTTGTCATGTCTGTAAATAATGTCCATGGTTGATTAGAACTGTCTGTTTGAAAAGATCGCCCATGAGGTGTGGGGACAGCTTACCCTCTTCATTTCATCGGTGTCCCGTGTGATGGGAACATGTGGAGGAGTTAAGATGGAGTGCCAAAATATCATCTTCCTGTCAGCTAGTCCCATGTCACCAGCAACATTTAAGGATTTGGGTTGACGTTTCCAGCCCGTTGAAGTATTCAAGGATGAAGAGATTTTCTTTTTGTTTCTTAAATAGACAATATAAATAAATTGGTTTGAGAATATGATAGAATATCTATCTACCAACATCTGAAATTTACTCATCCGTTCAAAATTGTTTATTTTGATTTTAGTTGGGTATTTACAAGATCATTTAGGTGACGATCAATTTGATGATGATGAATTTTTACATGAAATTTATTAAATTTTCACCTGATGAAACTGTGCGTAAAAATTCAATACTAACAACCCAGCCGTATCAGCTTGAGCTGATCTCATAGCAGCATGGCTAGAAGGAATGCCGACTGAATTTTGATACCTTACCACCCCTAAGGAGAGGTGCGGATCTTCTTGACCGTGGGTGGGTAGCCTAGCCTCTTGCATGGGCATACACGTGAAAACAACACCTATCCCTCCGACAGCAGGGCATGCCTTACAAAAAAAATATTAATTTTTGTTTCCATGTTTTTTTATTTTATTGAGAAATGTAATAAAATAATTATTTTTTTCAAAATCATTTTTGAAATCAATAGATAGAAAAACACTAAAAAACTTTAATTTAAAATAAAAATAAAAAAAAATCTTTTTTTTTCCAACTGCACGGCCCTGGAAGGAGCTTTTGTTAGCCTCTCGGACCACCTAGGAATTTTCCCAACAACATCATCCCCCTCCACAGCAGACTCCGTCCCTGCTCACACAATTCCTTTAACTTGAAGTACCTGCTACATAATTGAGCTTCGCTTCAAAATCACGATATTCCCTTGCAAGTAAATGAATATCATCTTGAGCCTGGAGCTCAATTGATTAGGTTGAAAATTAAAGGAAAGTTTATCAAATTTGCATTAGATGCCAATGGTCGAAAGGAAAGAATAATGGCAGCATTGCCACAATGCATGTTGCTGCAAAAACTCTTGTGTAACTTGTAGAAACTGGGGATGAGTTAGTAGACAATAACCAAACATCACTCGAGCTATCTGATTCATCACATAATTGAAGACCAAATTCATATTGGTTGGGCTTGGGCAAGCATGAATCTCCAGCGAGCTTTTTCCATACGACAGTGTTTCTATCCACGGCAATCAGCCCATTACACAACGCTCTTGCCACAGCCTGGAGATCAGCCCGGTCCTTTTCCTGTTTAGCCCACTGTACAGGAGGACCAGAAAGGAGAGGATATCATACTCCAAGACGAAGTAGGAGATCATTTACTTCAATAAAATAAGTTGCATCTGCAAAAGCAGAACTCGTCAATGAAAGATCTGCTGGCCTGGCAGGTTGTATATGAGTAAAACAAAAAACATACTGGAAGAATACAAGTCATAAAGAGCTTACTGTGTGCCGTAAAAGTGATCGAACGTCAGGAGCAGTGCACCATGTCAAATGAAAATGCGGTAAACGGGAGTCTGCGGGCGCCAAACATAGCAACAAAAGCCATGTACTCAACACGAATCACATCCATTACGAAAAACACCAATATCCTAGAGATTTTGTGCTGGGTAACCTATCGTTGATGTAGCAGAGATATTTATCTTTTATTAAAATATATATATTAAATCTTTTTATTCGACCAAGATAACAGGGTGTAAAATATTTTAAATCTTCAGAGAACAGTGCTGTAGTGGTGATGAATGAATTTACTTTCCGTGATAGAAAATTTTCTGTAACTGCTGAAAGATTTTTATTGCATGAAGAAACAGGCGGTGCAAGATCACTCAAGTACAGTTAGGCCAATCATATTGCTGCTGCAGTTCACTTGCAAATAAATCACATTGTCCAACTCCTGACTTTCACGGGACTTGTTACCTTGCCCGCTATTCAATTGCGCTCACATTCGTTTCATCCACTCATCATCACCATACGAACACTCAAATTTGATTTCCCACATTCAATTCATATTTCCAAATGTAGTCGTGTGATTGTGTAAAACAACAAACAACGGCCAAAAGGTTACAAAAGATGGGAGTGCAACAATAAATTAGTGACCGCAACTTCTTAAATAAATCCAAGTATATACAAAAAAACATCAGCCATAAATTGGCAAGGTGAAATCGAATCTTGCAATCCTCCAAAATGAGATTTTTCTCCATGGAAACCAATTTTGATTGAAGATTTAAAGCCCCAAATCACTGCACTGGGAGACCCAAGTTCCGGATTTCCCAGAAACAAATAGAGACAATGTTGACCAGGTCTCTCATTGTCCCAGTTGACTGGAAATTCATTTAAAGTTTCCTAGATGCCTTGTATTCAAGTTTGATAAGATTTGCCCTCAGCAGCATTGCTCGAACATCCCTATCAAACTCATTGCCTGTCTGCAGTACCCGCTGGAAAGTGGCATTCCTTTGATCTGCATGCCGTGCATATAGAATTTTGTTGTGCGAGTCAATTCGTGCCTGCAGAGGAATGATGTTCTTATCAGTAAGATATTGAAATAAAATTCACAATGGGGTGAAAGCTTTGGCAGTGAGACCTGAAAACAATCATTGAATATGCCCAATAATACTGAAAAGAGATCAGGTCAAAACCCCATCATGAATGTCGGGAGATTCCAGTCACGGGACGGGACATTTCCTTCTTTTTTGGGGAAAAAATTCAAGACTGTTGTTTAAGCTCGACAAAAGAGGAAAAAATAGCAATGCAAATTTCAAGGCAGACCTGTATTTGATTATCAGTAATCAAAGCTTCAAGTTCTTTCTCTAAGCCCGCAACAGTCGTTTTGAAAGCATTAGCCATCACGTGCAGATCAACAGACACAAATGGGTGTGTATACTGAATGAGAGCTTTGTTGCGGATTTGATCGTACAGTGTCTGGACATGGTCATGCAAATGGATGTCAAGCATCAGGTTTGCTTTGAGATTTCCCAGATAATCCAGGCATGAAGCGTAATGGCTGCAACAGAAAACAGAGTAGAGAATAAAATTTTGTTTAAATAACAGGCTTCATGCCCAGCAATGAAGGTATAACTGCTGGCAAACATATGAGAAAAGGTTATGAAAAAGAAAAGAGCACTCAACTAAACACCAGGACATCAATTAGAGTTGAGCACTGATAGATATAAAAATATGAATGTAAGCTCAGCTGATGGCAGGCTAATGGAAAAGGACACTAAAATAAGAAGGCAACTGATGTCTCAGGCTACCAATTGGTGTTAAATATCAAGATGTTGACATTATAATGCAAACTCTACAAGTAGCCTTGAACAATTCAATAATTTGACACTACCAAGATGAAATGTGAAGGAACTGTATTTTCCTTCTTTTTCCAGTTTTTTCGTGCTTTAAGCAGAAAAAAGACAGTTACAGGAAAACAGAAAGCTGAACCCAAAATGATTTCTTTTGGAACTTGGAAAGGTTGATCCCAGAGATTATAGATCTACCAATGGAGAAAAACTCTTGGAAAAAATGAGCAAGTATTGAAAAATCTTCCCAGTGTTAAAGAACTTATTTGCTCAAAATCAATATCCAGACTTTAATTCAAGAAAAAGAAAAGATCCAACATCTGCTCCTAACTAAACCGACACATAATTTCTTGAATTTTACAATTTAGAGCAGAATGGCTCATTGCCAACTTGCAAGAATATATCATCACGAAGTCAAAGAATTAAAAAAGCAAATCAAATTGTCTACCACCATAAGGAATTACCTTGAGTAGAAATCATGAATAAGCTCTCTCACTTCAGGTACCAACTCCAAGAAATTACGAAAGTTGATACTGTCTATGACTTTGTTCTGCCAGACAAAAGCATTGATTAGAAACTATCTCTAAAGTACATTACCAGCCAGTGAAAAACAAGATAACAGGGAGATATTGAGAAGGAGAAGAAGTTACACCTTCAGCTCCATCCGGTCAAAACTTGCAAGTGCACAAAGTCCTCCATATGTTGCAACATCTTGAGGAGCAATAACTTCATTGTATGAATTTCCCAATTCAGGAGCAACTTCCAGGAACTGCACCCATAGAAAGATAACATGCACAAAGTAAGATCATAATTACAAGAAAGATGTGAGTTGCCTCTAAATGCCCCCATAATATAGCCCATCCAAGGTAAACAATATCAGAAATGAGCACAAAAAAGGGGTACTGGTTCATCAAAATGACTGAGCAGCTGAATTTCAGTAAAATAACAAGCACCCTTCTACTTCAAGTTTATAGTTAAATGGAATGTTGACCAATGCCTGCTAAAAATGCAAGGAAGATACTGTATCTCTATCAGCAATAAGTGACAAAGTTCCATCAGTAATCAGAAAAAGATTCTTCAGTAGCTGAAAGCATAATTATAAACTTTATAATTTTGAAAGATACTTATAAAATGCAAATGCGGCAAATGCGAGTTCTTTACAGCCAGAAAAATCACAGGGAACACAACTCATATTATGCAACCAAAGGCACTTGAGCACAACCAGTCATTCAGATAATGAAAACACACCCAGAGAGAAAGCAAATATCAGCTGTGTAGTCCAATTCTTACTTATCTTAACTGCATCCCAAGTAATTATAATGCTAAAAATGCAGAATTACCAATACTGCATGGGTTAAAAGGAAAGAGAGAGAGAGAAAACAGAGAGACCATATTGATACTAAACAGAATACATTGGACATACACAGCACAAACCTTCCGAGCAGCGAGTTTGTATTTTTTAGAATCCAAATGAGCCAATCCCGCAGCACAATGTAATTTTGAGACTGTATTGGGGTCAAGGGCATCCACTGTTTGTTCTGCTTTGCTGATATAACTTGTGACATGAGTAAATTGACCCGTTTCAATGCTTACAAGAATTGCACTCATGCACATATGAATAACGTGCTTTGATGTAGTGCAATAATCACGAGTACGAACATAACTTTTAAAGGCATCCGCAAGGGAACCATGAGTGTAATGGTAATCTCCAAAATCATTATATCCCATTCTTATGCTTTCTTTGATCAAATTTGTCTGCACAATAAATTTTACAAAAAGAAGAGTAAAACACACCAGAAAATACAGTCATCATAATAGTGAACAGAAGGGAGAAATTTACTAAATCCTACATCATAGTCTCAACTATCATAATCAGAAGGATAATCATAAAAAAAGTGGCAGATATTCAGCTACATAATCTCCTTTTATAGTAAATACATGTCCACCATGCCACAGTAAGCCAACAATACAAACATCGCTCTATCTTGAAGAAAAAGAAAAAGAAAAGTAACCAACATTCGATTAACAAAATAATCATCACTAAAACAAACCCACGACAAAAAACATAACCAATGACTAATACTTGCATTACAGCGTAAATGTAGATAAAATGTGAATTCCGATTACAGCGTAAATGTAGATAAAATGTGAATTCCGAACATCACCAAAAGAATAATAATCACTGAAAGATGCTCATAATTTATTTATTTATTAGAAAAAAAGAAGTGTTTTTTACCCTGTAAGCATTAAGTTCATTCTCAAGCTTCTCTTTCTTCTGAACAGCTCTCCTATCCACCGCCTCACACCAAGCACTGTCCATTCCATACTTATCTCCCAACCTCCCATCAATCTTATGCACCACGTCTCTAAACAATTGCGTGTTCTCTCCTTTCTTGATCTCTTCGTAAGCCATTCGAAGCGCTTCCATCTGCATCGCCGTATTGTTATTCTGACCACACTGGTCCGCGATAAACAGTAACCGCGTGATTTTCGTTCTTCCTGTGTACAGTCCAGCGTATGCTTCGATGTCGAGTTGTTCGCCGTTTATGATTGGCCTGTTTCTGTTGTTTGAGCTGTCGGGTTCGCCGTTGGCGTAGATCTCGTCGTCGGGTTCCATTGATTAAGAAATCTGTGGGTTAGGGTTTTTCGTGGTTTTTTTGGGTAGGTGAATTCCTATTGCTTGGTTAACCTTCTGCTTTCGTCCTGGACGATGGCTTTTATATGGTCGTTTGTCTAGTAAATTATTACAGGTTAAGTAAATAATTTTTATAATTATTGTAATTTAAACAATTAATATGTTTTTCTAGTTCAAAAAAATATATAATATCTATACTGTAAAGTTTGATACAATAAAACACATCAACACATCATATTATAACAACAATAACATCAAAGATTTAACATCTAAAAATATCATTACTATTTTTACTAAAACAGTAAAAATTATTAAATTACCCTAAGAAAAAAAAATCTAAGGCATTAACAAAAAAGAGAGAAAAAAACTAAAACTAAACCTCATTAAATGATCTTTTTATTTTTCTAAAATACAATAAAAGATCAATTTTGCCCTTACAAGGAGAAATGAATTGTGGACCCAAGGGCCTTATGGTCTTCTTAAATAGTTTTCATGGTAATAAACATAGGGATTGCTTCACAATGTATTTCAAAACTGTTTTGAAAAAAAATAAAAATTTTATGTTTTACTTTAAATTAAAAAAAAATTAGGGGTTTTAGATCATTTTCATATGCTAATGTCAAAAAAAAATTTTAAAAAATAAAAAAATGTTTTGATGCTTTTCTAAACAACATGCATTTTCAAAAATAATTTCAACTATACTTTCAAACAGATATATAAAGAGTAATCTCGATATTTTCTCCCATAGTATTATTTTTTATCAGTAAAGTTGTTGACATGTTTTTACCACTCATTAGCACGTGGGAGACATCACGTCTTTTGGGCAACACATAAAGGGTTTATTGGTGATTTAATAATTTTTTTGGTTATTATTAGAGAATCTCCAACGTAATAGTCATTAGAAGAAGCAAAGCTAAAAAAAATATTTTTAATTTTTGTGTTTAATTTTAACATCTCCAATAAAACTACTATTTGAATAGTTAAAATAGTTATTATGTTCTTCAACTGCTATTTCTAGTTGCTCTGAACAGAAAAGCTAAAACATAAAAAAAGAAGTATATATTCATGTTAAAACACTGCTCAAGCTAATTAAAACACAAAGAAAGCAGAAATGTTGCTTCAGTTGGAAACCAAAGCCGAACAAGATATTTTTTTTATTAATTGATAATATTTTATCGTGCTATAAAATTGATAACAGTCTCCAAAAACTTCAACAATTGATTTGATGAAAGCTCTAAATTAATATTTATCAGTTGATATCTCACTAGTTCAATTGTTATTGTATTTTGTTTTAACTGTTAATGTATTTTGGACTAATATATTGCTTAAAATCAATGTTTATCGGTTGATATCTCATTAGTTCAGTTGCTATTGTATTTTGTTCTAACGGTTACTGTATTTTATTTCAAATATTGTTGTATTTTAGAGTAATATATTGTTTAAAATCAATATTTATCAGTTGATATCTCACTAGTTCAATTGGTATTGTATTTGTTCTAACTGTTGCTGTATTTTATTTTATCTATTACAATATTTTGGAGTAATATATTGTTTAAAATCAATGTTTATTAGTTGATATCTCACTAGTTCAATTGTTACTGTATTGTGTTTCCACTATTCAACTGTTACTGTATTTTGTTTTAACTGTTATTGTATTGTGTTTCAACTGTTATTGTATATGTGGCACTTCTAAATGATTTTTACCTTTGGAATATACATAAATAAAAAAAATCTATATTTACACTATACAAAAAAATATTTTTATCAATTTAGCTTTTCAAAATAACATTTTGCGTTGGAGTTGCTCTTAAATGTGTCGTCACTTCTTTTTTCACTAGATGTTGTGCATATTGTTCTTGGTGTGGTGGATTATCAATGGTTGACTTTTTTTCTCTTTTTTTTTCTCTTTCATCCCTAAAATTAGAGTGTTTATCTTTTATTTGTTATTTCAATTTCAACTCTTATTCTTTTTTTTTACCTTTTTATTAGAATTTTATTTTTATTTTCAATATAGTTCTTCAATTCCAATTTGACATATTTTAGTTTTTCACTTTGGTCCTTATTGTTTTGATTCTTGAATTTTTTCCCCTTTTTCATTTTTTTATGGTTCTTAATTTCATCATTAAATCCAAGTTTATGGTGTTGTTATATATATATATATATATATATATATATATATATATATATATATATATATATATATAAATTAATCCATGTTCTTTTGATTTTTTTCCTTTAGTTTAGTTTCTTGTTTTTTTCAATTTAACCCTTCGATCAAATAATTGTTTTTTCCCTCTAATTTATTTTATTTTTGATTTGATTTCACCTTCATTATTTTAATTGCTTTTTTTTTGTTTTAAATCTTTTTGTGCATTTTATTTTAGATTACATCATTCGACATTTGTTTTGTTAAGGATTGGACTTCTCTGTTTTCTCATATAGGATTCTTCTAATATAATGACCCATTTCACAAGTTTTAAAAATTATCAATAGCATTAGCTTTCAAACTTGAGCCAAGGTTAGCGTGAGGCAAGTCTTAAGTTATAGGTCAAGTGGGTTGCATCGGGTTAACCTACATTTTTATTCCATAAAAATATAAAAATAAGATTATTTAATTTATAATAAAAAAAAAGGTCAAATGGTTTTTAAAGGTTTTTTCATTGCTAGTTGTTTTATAGGTCCACCACAGTTTTTTGACTGAATCAATCATCATTTTATACTTGGTACTTGTTTTTTTTAAAAAAATATAATTAATTTAGGATGCATTAAAATATATATATTTTTTTATTTTTTTAACATATAAGAATATAAAAATAAACGCACAGGCAGGCCCATAAAATACGGCACACAACTAGCTGCAGGTTGCGTGCCACGTGTAGCTATAATTCTAAAGTTTTTATAAATTAAAATTACTTTTAAATTCAATCATGTGGGGTGCCAGAAGAAAGGCTATGGTCAAAGTGCTAAAAATTATCACACCTCCTGACTCACCCGGGGCCTGTGGCGACTAATTCTTGATTCAAATCCCTTGGTGTTTTTTATTCTATCATCAAAATAATTTTGGTCCAAAATAAAATCCAACTTGAAATTTTAAATTTCAGATGAATAAAAAATGTAAGACTCGTCAAATCAGTTTCAAAAACCACGGGGAAAAAATGAGGAATTAAAAGTCTAGAATTTAGATACGACGATCGTAGAAATTCAATCCACTCGTAGCTACGATCATTGATCATGAGATTCTGCCAACAGATTTCAATTTGTTTGGCAACCAGGACTATTAGAATTACAAAATTTTAATGTCAGAGCTTGAAAACCCTATATAACTATTATTGAAAATATACTTGACGTCATATAAACAACACTGAAATTTAAAAATGAAAAAAGGTGTTCCAAGAAAAATAAACATAAAATCCATCTCTAATCAGCTACCCTTCCTCGATCGAGGTCTGGATTGGGTGCTGTCCAGTACTTCTTGGTTGCAAAAAGAATCTTCTCCCTCTCGTGAGGGCCATCTTCATGGTCAGCAATTCTGCCATCCCATTGCATCACGTCTACGATAGCCTTGACATTCAGCAGGATATCGACGTCATCTCTGATGATAACACTACCTTCTGGCCTCAAAATCCTATCCATCTCTAGCAGAATGTCTTCCATTGTCACATCTGCAGTGCCAAGCACCAGTGGATCAGTATCTTCATCAAGAACACTAGCACAGATAGCCGCATAAGGAACACAGAGATTTCACCTGTTCTTGTAGAGGCTGAAAAGAGAATCGGCATGGACAAAATCGTAAGTCCTCGGGTAAGTAGACATGGCCTCGCACCTGGAAAGAGAGATCAGTAAAGCAGTCAGCAACAGCCTCAACATGATTGAATGAGCATCCGGACAAATTTTATATGGACTGATAATAGTAAATCAAAATCATAAGTCTTGCCAAAACCAGATTGACCTGCAAGTTTCATACAGTCTGCAAAAGCAGCCACCGAAAAGCGGTGGCGGGTCTGGGTGGTTTTTACCTGCTGCTTTTCTCTGAGGGAGCTGCTACCTTGTTTTTTTTTTATTATGATGCTTGTTTTTGAACAGGGAAACCACCTTAATTACGTTAAATTACAGGTCCCTGATCAAAATATCTGTGCCTAAATTGGAAGGAGATTGAAAAGCATACCAATTTTGATACGTTCCGATCAGGCCACGTTGGAAAATGACCCCCAGAGTGTTCATCTTTGCCTGGACAGGGACAACATTCATGACCCACACTGGATCATCAACAAGAGCAGCTGCAAAGCCTCCTAAATGTGCGTTCATATCAAGCAAGTTACGGTACCGCCCGGTCTTTGCTAGCTGGAAGTCAACATTCTTGTAATATGCCACTCTTTTTTTCCATAACCTCGAATTTTCGACGAAATTATTTGCCGTAACTCCCTCCAAACTTCCACCGCTAATCCTAGAAGGGATCGCTTCCAGCCTCTCAGGCCATTTTGCTAACTGCCCACCAGCTATATCTCCAATGCCAGCCACTTCCGGCAGCGGCGTCAAACAAGTCTCCATTTTTGTGTACCTATGAAACGAGGATAGATCATCGAAAAAGCCAATCAAACAGTGCAAAAGCAAATAAGCATTACAGGAAATCAGAGGGCAATTTCTCAAACAAATGTCAACTCAAATCGAAAGGCACGTACCATGCCATATCAGGATTCTGCGAGTTGCAGAAGAGGGGGCGTTTGAACACCCTCCTGTTAGCTTTGCAATGGACGTGATTGGTGGGTTTTTGCCAAATAGCAATATCTTTCCTTTGAACCAGTTTTCTCCAGCACAGGCTTTTGGCCACTCTCTCAATCTGAGATTGCTCTGCTTGAAGATCTTCGCGTGTTCTATTCCAGCCTCTCCAATGAGTTTCCCAGTTGACTGGTGGCCCTGACAGAATCCAGTATCCACCCGGACGTAGAATTCTATCTATCTCGATCAGGTACTGTCCATCTGCTCAGAATAGTTCTTCAGAAACTAAATCAAATCATAATTACACAGCATCAGATAAATTACAAGTCAACTGTATCATCTGTGCTATACCATATTGACCCCAGGGAATGAGGCAGCGAGAGCAATGGGCCATGTCAAAAGATCTTGAAGGGTAAGGTAGCCTGATGGAGGCAAGAATTCCGATCAATGCAGGGACGCCACGTTCAAGAGCAAATTGCACCTGAGACACATGAGTGTCTCTTGGTGCAAATGAAACTGTCAGAATGTTCCTCGAGAGAAGGTAAGCTCCCCAGCTTGCAACCTGCAACATTGGGGCCCGATGAATTATAATAAGAAAAGGATTACATGATCGCGTTTAGATAATTAATTAAAGGGATTGGCCGATTAATCAAACAGAAATGTCAAATAACTGAACAAGGGGATCATCATGGGCAGCATCATTACATATTAAAATAATTTTCATTGTGTAGAGACCAGATTAATTAGTTAAAAATATTCTGGCACAGCTAATAAAAAATCAAAGGAGAGGAGAGGACGGTTCTATTACAGGAGGAAGGTTCATTAGGTGAAAATAGTTATTTAACTCTTGTGTTTCGTTACATGTCAACTAATATCTTCAACAAAAATAAATAAATAAATAAATAAATATACAAGCTTCATGTCATTTTTACAATATATACAGCCACCGCAGTAAAAATAATTAACAAAATCTATAATTATATAATTTCCACATGAAAACATCATTATACCTGCAATAATTATTTTAGAGCTGTCTTAATTGTCTTTAGTTCTTAAAAGCCAAACTCAATTACATGTGGCGTGTAAGAAAAGAAGATTGATGTCGTCAAATTAAACTTTTGAGTTTTAGAGACTCGTTAATTGATGATTGTTTACGGGGGTAACTTGGATATGCAAAAGGCATTTCCCAGAAATCAAACTAATTATTATCCCTTGCTAGCTAACCACTTTGCTTGAAATTGAAGTTTTTTATTTTTATTATTAAAAAAAACACGAACACGAACTTCTCATCTATTTGTCAACTCGATCTCCTACAAAACTAAGTGCCTGAAATGATAAAATAAAATGAAGCCTGTCCAGTTCCACACTGTTGCTCTCTTTGACTTGACCCACAGAAAGCTCAAGTCTATTTTAGGCTTTATAATATATATATAAAAAAACATTATTTCGTTGGCCGTCTATCTACGGGTTAACCCGAATCGCATTTTGGTGGGCTGCCTACCCACGGGTTAACCCAAATCACATTTTCTTGTTCAAGGATTGTTGACGCAGTATGATATTTTCAGAATACTGGCCGATTCATCCATCTATTCAAGAAACTGGAAAAAAAAAAAAAAGATAGACGAGAGTGAAGATGTTACGTACCCCGCAACCAGTATCGATGGCTGTCCTTATTGACCCATCTTTGAGATTGATCAGCTTCCCTATATCGTCAATATAAGCATCAGCACCACGAGGAAACATGGTTCCACCACCCGGGAACCTGAGCCGCTCTCCTTGTACACGAACCCAATTCTGATTCTTTTTCTCAACCGTCAAATCTTTATGAGGCACATTAGCATACCATGCCGATTCTCTACTCTCCGGCCACTTAAAAGGCACCTTATAACCATGCGGAGCCGGCACGCGACACTTCAAAATCTCATGGCTCTCCGGGCAGTGTCTCTCTCTGTATATGAGTCTCCTCCTGTCAAATCTCAACGAACGTTTCGCGTCCTCACAGGGGGTGTACTCGCTGTACTTAGGGTCACATGGAGGGAAGTGATGCTCACGAGCCACTGGAGACGGTGGGATCAGAGCAAAGTGGTGCGCCCCAAAATCTAGCTTTGTGGTTTTGTGATCTGCAGGGGCGCATCTGAAAACCGTGTTGGATGATGATGGTGTTGTGTCGATGGAGATACTGCCACGAAAGTTTTGAAAACCTGCCAGATAAGAGATTGTAGATAGGATTACGGTGATTGTGATTTTGTAGAGGTTGAGTTTCTTGGCTTTGAACGTGAGAAAAGAAGGAGGTAATATTGCCATTGAAACTGCAACCAGACAGAACAAAACCAGCTAGCTAGCCTGCCTCTCAATTCCAAGATATCATCAAGAGGTGTGTCTGTGTGTGTGTGTGTATATATATATATATATTTATATATGCGCGTGCGTGTGTGTGGGAGAGAGGAAGACTCAACGTGAGAGTGACGACGAGTGACGTTCAAGAGGTGGGATTATGGGGAGGTCGTCTATTTAGGACCTGGGAAGGAGTGTATGGAGGAGGGAGAATGAGGACAACGCGCGTACGCGCTCCCCCCGAGAGTAGTTTAAGGTTGTTACTAGACACCATTCTGCTGCTAAAGTGTGTAATAATTAATAGAATTTGGGTTCTTGCGTTTCGGATTCTTTGCCTGTATTCCTATTTCGTCCATTTTTTAAACCCGTCGCATCCATTTTTGGACTTTTTTTTTTTTCTTTCCTTAAAACATTAAAGCATCTAAAATAAATAACCATAAAAGCTCAAATGATTTAAATTTAATAAGAAAGTTTATTTTTTAAATAAAGACTTTTCTTCTATTGCTCATTATGTTTTTTCACGCCAACATGTTTTTCTTTTTAATAAAAAACATAGTTAACAACTTATCATTACTATTATTGCTAAATTATTTTTATGCGAAACTACAAGAGTAATTAATTTAAATAACAATTTAGGGACGAGAGAATGGTGGTGACGAGTTAGATTTGGATAATGTTTTATTTTTATTTGTCGGGAATTGAACTTCAGGGATTTTATTTAAGAGAGTTAAAATGAGAGAGTTCTCTGTGTTGACACTGCCATTCCCGGTGAGATATGTAAAATGAAGAAGCATGGTGGTCAGCATCGAAGAAGAGAGTTGAGGCTGATTTGTCGTTGGGGTTAATTTACAGAGTTTCACCCGGTCGTTCGTTGTACATCTTCGGTCCTTCTAATCTTGCAGGTCTTCTGATTTGTAGGACTTTTACATTATGATCCCTCTACTTTGCTGTATTGCCGGTACTCACGTTCTAGTCAGTTTTCCTTAAAACCAAAACAGAACGATCTTCATTTGTGATGATGTTTCAAGAGAATTCAAATAGCTTAGAGTTAAGGTTTACATCTTAGATAATATAGTATTGGTTTTGTCTGTCTAATGTTTTTTCTTAGTCAAGATGACCCATACCTGAAAAGGATCTATTTTGATGAATTTAAAAAAAAACGATATTTCAGAGAAAAACTCTAAAAATAAATATGTATTAGGGCAAGTCCAACCATGCAGCCAAATGAAAAGCCAAAGCCAAAAATATGTCCTTTTGTCTTTTTTGTTTCATTTATTCTTCTCCAACGGAGTAGCCCCACGCTTGATGTGCTATTAATAACAGGTCAAAATGATAGGGGGGAGGGGGGGTCTACACACACACACACAATATTAATAATAGAAAATAATGTAAAAATATTTTTTTTTGTAATTATATTAAAAAATATATTGTTGGAGGGTTTCTTAAAAATAATTATTTAATTATATAATTTATTACTATTAATTGTATAATTAAACTACATACAAAATAATTACACTATATTTAAAATAATATAAAAAAATGGATCTCCAAAATAGCTTTTACCATTGGAGCACACATAAAAAACAACAACTATATATATACTATTTAAAAAATCATTTTAGACATCTGACTCTCCAAAATAGTTCGGACTTGCCCTTAGATAATGAAAGATCGAAACACCTAGAGTTTGGAAGGTTCATGATGTACTCAATGTTTTCTTGAGCTGAGCCCACAAAGGCAGGACTCTTTATTCTAGACTAAGCCCACAAACATGGGAGTTTTCCTAGAGACTGAGCCTAGAACATCTTGGCTCTTTTTCAAGACTACAATATCCATGGAAAAAAACTGGAATCTTCAGGGAGTGTTTTATACGAGTTAGATTTGAGTTTATCCGTACGATTCTTTTCGTTTGATAAAGGAATTCTTGTCCTGGGAACGGCATCCCGTGTTTTTGTACAAATATTTTTTGCATCTGACCTGAGATTTTTATACTTTACGTGTGTTCATGTGGTTCTGTTGCCATTACGTTTCATGTTTTGTTTCAGGAAGAAGGTGAGTTGGATTTTGGGTAACCGGGTTACAGAGTTAGAGATGATCTCTCCTGGTATTTCTGTTGAATCTCTCCACACCCATGGCCGTATCCTTAAGAATCATTTCGTGGTTGCATGTATTTTTGTTTAACCTGCACAGAATCATGCGCTTTTCCCGTTGAATCTCTATATCTAAAGTGTAATCATCTCTCACAGTTTTAACATAAAGCTGAAAATACTTGAAATGCTTTAATCACACTCTGGGAAAACAAACAAGGAGAAACACCATGAATACAACTAGAGATCTCTGAGCTACACTAATTAATATATAGATAAGAAATCTAGGACAAATATATGCTGATAAAGTACAGTACCATCACACGAACTTAGTAAATTAATAAAGTTGGCTACAGCACAATAGAAAATTAAGATTGACGCCGAGATGATAGACAACCCATCTTAGGATGGGGATTTTTCTCACTACATGTTCCCATTTGTGAAGTTTAGGGCAAAGTTGAGGCTATAATCTCCCTCGTCAATTCCGTTGAAGGATTCCAGTTGTGTTCGTAGTTGAACGTCTTCCTGTAGAGGTCATGGTAATTAAGTTCTTGTTATGCTAATAATTAAGAAACAATTTGAAATTAAAAAAAACTGCCTGTAATTCGTGCTATTTCTCACCTCAGTCACGATGGAAGTACTTGATTCACCCCCATCAAATGCTGGCGTATCATCTGGACTTTTCTTGAGTTTGTAGAGAATGAAGTCCCTCTACACAAAGTTGACCAAAAAAACGTTGGTAGCAGCATTTCGATGTATAAGAAAAACAACAGCAACTAGAGAACACAAAGGCAGGATGTATAATCTGATCAAAAGAGCTGCTGATATCAATAAGCTTTTTATCAAATGATCGAAGAAAAGTAAACCCTAGAAAATTACTTTGAAAGAGGGCTAGCATACCTTGTTAGGGAAGTCGAAAGTTGGATTGTACTCGTGCATGATCCAGTTGGTCTTGACTCCATTAGGAACACGACCGCTGTAGAAAACCAGAGTTCTCTTTGTTGCAATTTGCTTCCCTGTGCTCTCAGCCGTGACTGTACGATCCTTACCGGTGCCTTTCCAGTATCCAGTCTTAGTAGTCCTGTTAGCCCTCTGACTTTTGGCGTACTTGTAACTGCGTGGTGAGAAGAAATAACACTCTGGATCATCTGACTGATTTGCTGATTTCCCTACACAATCAGCATGAAATTTGTTCCTTAGCAAATCACAAATTAGAAAAAAGATTGAACAAACATGCATGCACATATGCTAGCACGTACCAGGTAGTTCCCAAGGTTCAAAATCGCACACGTTAACCTCGGCGATTGTGCTGACTAGGTGGTCAGAGCCACCTCCCATTTTCAACCTGAGGAAATGGTTTACTAACTCCTCATCGGACGGATGGAATCCATAACCCACCGGGGCAGCTGATAGGAAAGATGTTGTCGAGCTTGTCATCTATCTGTCACTCACTTCGCTTGGACCTGAAATAGATAAACAAAAGAGTTACAACCCGTTTCACAACTTAGAGCAAGGCCACAGGATCACATGATCTGACCTAATCAGAGACAGATTTTCACCACTTTTATAGAAGAAACTCAATATTCTGCAATCGAAAATGAAGCTGGAGGCAAATAATCAAGAAAAGGAAGCGATGGAGCAGTGACAATGTTTAAGATCTCTAGCTGTCTGTGATGAGCACAAGAAGCCGGAGCATGTTCGTGGGTGTATATATAGGCAGTATTAATTCTTGTGCTTCTGCCCTAATTCCTAAAAGTCTCTACTTCACCAAGAAGTTCGTCGTCTCGAAGGCGTTGATTTCCAATCTAAGTGGGGCCTACTTCAAACCGTGTCTTTGTGTCATGTTGCCCTTTGTTCGTGAGCTGATCGATGCGTGAGTGGTCTCACGTGCGATGGCCATGTGATTTGAACAGTTTTTTTAGTTTTAAGAATGTATTAGATGATGATGTCCTTATGATATTAGTATATTAAAAAAACAATTTAATATCTCTTTGAAAGCGAAAAATATTCAACCACCATCTCCAATGTAAAAGTAAACTATGCTTCTATCAGCTATAAAATATTACAGAAAATAAAATAAAATAAAAGGAGAAATTATATAACTTGTTTATCCCACAACTTCCACCTCAAGGTTCTTGGGCTCCACCAATGAACTTGCTCGTTCCCTTCCCAGAAAAATCGCTTTCGTGGGTTCTTGTTTTTGTGATTTTTGGAAATAGGCTAATAAAATAGTGTTTGGTTATGCAAAAAAAAGAAGAAGATTAAAGCAGTTGTGTGGGGCCTGCAAATTTTATGCATACGCCCCGGTTAATAAAAAGTGTATAGTTATCACCGGGCGTGTGGATCGACTGGTAAGGAGGTCGTCTTAGTTAAACCAAGGTCTCGTGTTTGAATCTTGGATATGCAGCCACGTCAAATTCTCGATGGGGAGAGTTTTGTCATCCTTGTGGTCCCATCTGGCTCAAATCCGGATTAGTCGGAGATGTGGCTCCGGATACTGGATGGCTTGCCAAAAAAAAAATGTAGCTATACATGGGTCGGGAGGACCAAAATATGTATAGAATTGCTTGTAAATAATTTGGCTCAATTTTCTCAATCTGTTTTTGTTTATGTGTGATTTTGTATATTTTTTATTTATATAATATTAAATTTGAAATATCATAGATAAAAAAAAGCCGTGAAAATCAATTTTACTTGAATTATTAATTACATCATATTATTATGATTATTAAATCTATAATATTTAAAGAATAATATATAATATTTAAATCAATTATAGTTGAATTATTAATTTTGTTTTGTATATTATTGTTATTAAATCGAATTACTGTTTTACTGTGATACGCTTGCAAATGCTTTATTTGTTTGATATATGTTTTATTTTTTCTTTTCACTCGTTATGCTCGGATTTTTTTTCTTCTTAAAAGTAATATTGATGTGAATCACAATTATAATAAATATTCTATTTTCGTTCTCTTTAAATTTATTCTAATTGTTCATTCTCATTAATTAAAAATATAAATATTATATTTTAACTATGTTTTTATTGGTTAGAGAGGTGTTACATTGTTTGGAGTTGATGATGTGTACATTGTCTATAATTCACTCTATTTTTCCCTTGACTTTTTCATATGTACCAAACAAAACTAAAATATACTTCGAAATCATTGTAGATATTATTCACTTTTTTTTTTCCCAATTAGAAAGTTTTCTTTTCTTTTCTACTGAACCCTTCTTTCCCCAGCCCCAAATCAAAGATCAATTCCTTTGGAATTAAATAAAAATAGGTCTTAGAAATTAACCTGCGACAACTCATAGGTCCAGGACTAGTGTGAGTGTGTATGTGATGGAAAGAGATTGCGATCTGCAAAGTATATCTCAAATTTGAATAAGGGTATATATCTTTTATAAGAATTTAGAACAGTCAGAATTTTACTTGTAAATATGAAGTGTATGTGATGGTGAAAATAATTTAAATAATCTATTTTAATGTTTTGGCTTTTTTTAATAGACATGTAGAAATGATTTTTCTTTGATAGAAAAACTATTTTAGCCTTTCATTCGAAGCTGCAAAATCATGGCAGAAAAGATTAAAAAAAATAATAATATTATTTTATTATTTTATTTTTCCTATAGAAGATGCCCTAAGTCAAGTACATTAATAAAAAAGTAGGCAAAATATATTTTTATATAAAATGAACGACAGGAAACAAGATGCGCGAAGTCACAATCACTTCCTGGAGAAGTTAAAGAGCACAAACTGCAAAGAGATTCTCAGGCTTCTTTCCCAAGTTCTTTCCGATCATACCACTTTTTCCCTCCAATTTTGCTTCGAGGGCATCCATTGATCGCTTCATTCTCACATCCGCCTTCAACTAGTCACCTGACTGCAAGTTTTGATATATTAATTAAAAAAAATGAGTTCAAATCCAAAAATAATTATTTAGAGTTGTGCAATTTAATCTAAAAAAGACACAATAAAATAATTTTTCTGAACAAAATCATGAACACGTATAATATCACGAGAATATCATCATCAATCTCTCAAGGTCATTACATTCTTTACTTGCTTTGAAATTTTAACATATTATATATAAATATGACAAGAGACTCCTCGTAAAATTTCATCTCAATCTAACGGTCTGATTAAAGTATATGATTGATATTGTAAAATTATTCATTATTTAAGAAAAAACACTGGTTGGCCGAAAAGGAACGAGCGGAACGAAACCGGAACGTTTCGGCCGGTATTTGGCCGAAAAAACTGGAATGAGCCGGAATTTAAACGAAGGTAAAAACAACGCCGTTTTGTCTCGTTTTTTAATTGGTACAAAATGTTTCGGCAGAAACATAACGAAACCAACCGACAACGCTGGTTCTCTTGCTTGTTCCCTGGTTTTTGTGCTAAATGCTAACAGCGCTGCTCTTGCTTTCATGTGATTACTTGCTCCAGATAGAGGTGCTTTAGTTCTTCTCTCCTGGATGTCGAGCTTGGTGCAGGATTTCAATGATCAAATTAAAAATGAGATGCAACTTTGAATCACTAACATGTTAGCAACAGGCTCCAAGTCCCTGCTGCTGTTAAGCTAATGGTACAGCTAACCAGCTAGCATTCGACAATTAATCAAGAGAGGATGGATAATGACCATTTACCAGGGCTGAAATTTGGGACAGATTGATCCAGAGTTGATGAACATAATTCTAATTAATTAATGGACGTATATTTCTCATCATCATCACAAACTGTCTACAACATAATCAAGACGTTCCAGTACGTACTAGTATTCTGCATCTACACATTAGCAAACTAAGCAACAATTAACAAAGATACGAAGAACTATCAATTATAACATTTTTTAAACATAACTGATACTTAGATACAAGGTCCATAAAATCTTTCTATGAATATAGCATGCGCATTCGGGACAGCACGGGCTATATTCCAGATATTTGCAGCTTGAGGCTGCATGGGCTGGACGCAGTCGAGCGAAGCAGCATTTACCATAAAAGAAGCAGAATAAGCAGATCAGAAACCATGCTAACAGCTAGATCGACATCAGTTATTCGCATTAGCATATCAGAGGAGCATTAATTAGTATTTGCCCTCTTAAGCCATGGAATAATAAACTGCATCATCGATTGTTTAGGATGGATGTTTAGGATAGATTGAAATAGGAAAATATATAGGAACGCGCGGCTGATGTAGAGGTCCACAGAACAGATATGCTCAAGTACACGTGGAGGTGTTATAGTCCATGCAGGAGTGACTTCCCTCCACGCACACAGGGCTGAAGTGCTGTGTCGGGGCTGTGTTTTTGCTCAGAAACAGCTTCCAGCTCTCTAGGAGTTCAAGGCTTACCTGTAGAAAGTATTATCATGTAAAGTAAGAACATGGGTCTGTTAGTCTAATCACATGAGAAAAAGCATAAAGAATCTGTAAGGCATGCTAATTAATTCTCACCTCTGGAAGCGCAAGTTCATTTGTGATGATGTTTCAAGAGAATTCAAATAGCTTAGAGTTAAGGTTTATGTCTTAGATAATATAATATTGGTTTTGTCTGTCTAATGTTTTTTCTTAGTCAAGATGACCCATACCTGAAAAAGATTCTATTTTGATGAATTTAAAAAAAATTAACGATATTTCAGAGAAAAACTCTAAAAATAAATATGTATTAGAGAATGAAGATCGAAAACCTAGAGTTTGGATGGTTCATGATGTACTCAATGTTTTTTTCTTGAGCTGAGCCCACAAAGGCAGGACTCTTTATTCTAGACTAAGCCCACAAACATGGGAGTCTTTCTATAGACTGAGCCTAGAACATCTTGGCTCTTTTTCAAGACTACAATACCCATGGAAAAAAACTGGAATCTTCAGGGAGTGTTTTATACGAGTTAGATTTGAGTTTATCCGTACGATTTTTTTCGTTTGATAAAGGAATTCTTGTCCTGGGAACGGCATCCCGTGTTTTTGTACAAATATTTTTTGCATCTGACCTGAGATTTTTATACTTTACGTGTGTTCATGTGGTTCTGTTGCCATTACGTTTCATGTTTTGTTTTAGGAAGAAGGTGAGTTGGATTTTGGGTAACCGGGTTACAGAGTTAGAGATGATCTCTCCTGGTATTTCTGCTGAATCTCTCCACACCCATGGCCGTATCCTTAAGAATTAATCATTTCGTGCTTGCATGTATTTTTGTTTAACCTGCACAGAATGCGCTTTTCCCGTTGAATCTCTATATCTAAAGTGTAATCATCTCTCACAGTTTTATCATAATGCTGAAAATACTTGAAATGCTTTAATCACACTCTGGGAAAACAAACAAGGAGAAACACCATGAATACAACTAGAGATCTCTGAGCTACACTAATTAATATATAGATAAGAAATCTAGGACAAATATATATATATGCTGATAAAGTACAGTACCATCACACGAACTTAGTAAATTAATAAAGTTGGCTACAGCACAATAGAAAATTAAGATTGACGCCGAGATGATAGAAAACCCATCTTAGGAGGGGATTTTTTCTCACTACATGTTCCCATTTGTGAAGTTTAGGGCAAAGTTGAGGTTATAATCTCCCTCTTCAATTCCGTTGAAGGATTCCAGTTGTGTTCGTAGTTGAACGTCTTCCTGTAGAGGTCATGGTAATTAAGTTCTTGATATGCTAATAATTAAGAAACAATTTGAAATTAAAAACTGCCTGTAACTCGTGCTGTTTCTCACCTCAGTCACGTTGGAAGTACTTGTTTCACCCCCATCAAATGCTGGCGTATCATCTGGACTTTTCTTGAGTTTGTAAAGAATGAAGTCCCTCTGCACAAATTTGACCAAAAAAAAGTTGGTAGCAGCATTTCATTGTATAAGAAAAACAACAGCAACTAGAGAACACAAGGCAGGATGTATAATCTGATCAAAAGAGCTGCTGATATCGATAAGCTTTTTATCAAATGATCGAAGAAAAGTAAACCCTAGAAAATTACTTTGAAAGAGGGCTAGCATACCTTGTTAGGGAAGTCGAAAGTTGGATTGTACTCGTGCATGATCCAGTTGGTCTTGACTCCATTAGGAACACGACCGCTGTAGAAAACCAGAGTTCTCTTTGTTGCAATTTGCTTCCCTGTGCTCTCAGCCGTGACTGTACGATCCTTACCGGTGCCTTTCCAGTATCCAGTCTTAGTAGTCCTGTTAGCCCTCTGACTTTTGGCGTACTTGTAATTGCGTGGAGAGAAGAAATAACACTCTGGATCATCTGACTGATTTGCTGATTTCCCTAAACAATCAGCATGAAATTTGTTCCTTAGCAAATCACAAATTAGAAAAAAGATTGAACAAACATGCATGCACCTATGCTAGCACGTACCAGGTAGTTCCCAAGGTTCAAAATCGCACACGTTAACCTCGGCGATTGTGCTGACTAGGTGGTCAGAGCCACCTCTCATTTTCAACCTGAGGAAATGGTTTACTAACTCCTCATCGGACGGATGGAATCCATAACCCACCGGGGCAGCTGATCGGAAAGATGTTGTCGAGCTTGTCATCTTTCTGCCACTCACTTCGCTTGTACCTGAAATAAATAAATAAAAAAGAGTTACAACCCGTTTCACAACTGAGAGCAAGTCCACAGGATCATCACATGATCTGACCTAATCAGAGACAGATTTTCACCACTTTTATAGAAGAAACTCAATATTCTGCAATCGAAAATGAAGCTGGAGGCAAATAATCAAGAAAAGGAAGCGATGGAGCAGTGACAATGTTTAAGATCAGTCTCTCTAGCTATCTGTGATGAGCACAAGAAGCCGGAGCATGTTCGTGGGTGTATATATAGGCAGTATTAATTCTTGTGCTTCTGCCCTAATTCCTAAAAGTCTCTACTTCACCAAGAAGTTCGTCGTCTCGAAGGCGTTGATTTCCAATCTAAGTGGGGCCTACTTCAAACCGCGTCTTTGTGTCCGTACAGTATGTTGCCCTTTGTTCGTGAGCTGATCGATGCGTGAGTGGTCTCACGTGCGATGGCCATGTGATTTGAACAGTTTTTTTAGTTTTAAAAATGTATTAGATGATGATGTCTTTATATTTGATATTAGTATATTAAAAAAACAATTTAATATCTCTTTATGAAAGCAAAAAATATTCAACCACAATCTCAAATGTAAAAGTAAACTATGCTTAAATCAGCAATAAAATATTACAGAAAATAAAATAAAAGGAGAAATTATATAACTTGTTTATCCCACAACTTCCACCTCAAGGTTCTTGGGCTCCACCAATGAACTTGCTCGTTCCCTTCCCAGAAAAATCGCTTACATAGAAGAAAAGTCACGTGTAAGTCAAAGTAAACCTCCTTCAAAATTATTACAGCCTTTCTTGAAAAATCTTCTCGATGGTAATCTTCTGTAAAATGTATTGCGTTGTAAAAAAATTTTTTTTTAAATTAAAATTTTTATTTAAAATTTAAAATTTAAAATTTTAATTTTTTAGATTATTTTTATTTGATGTTGTTAAAAATCATTTCTAAAAATTAAAAATAAAAATAAAAATTATTTTAATATATTTATAAATAAAAAAGACATTTTTCAAAATCAATCTGTATCAAACTTCCTAAAAGTAAATTAATATCAAATTAGTGATTGTCCTGTGTCATGATTGCAAGTGCTTTATTTGTTTGAGATATGTCTTATTTATGTTTTCACTCGTTAGGCTCGGTTTTTTATTTTTTATTTTTTAAAAGTAATATTGATGTGATTAAAAAAAAAGAGACAGGCTAAAAACTATTCATTTTGAAGTAGTTGACTGTGTTGTTTTAGTGTTTTTTTGAAAAATATTATTTATTTATTTATTTTGATTACTTATAAAATATAAATTTTATAGGTTATATTATAGAGAAGAAAGAGATATATTCTTCGTTTTTAAATTTATTCTAATATTCATTCTCATTAATTAAAAATATAAATATTATATTTTAACTATGTTTTTATTGGTTAGAGAGATGTGACATTGTTTGGAGTTGATGATGTGTCAATTGTCTATAATTCACTAGTTTTTTCCCCTTGACTTTTACATATCAACAAGTACCTAACAAAACTAAAATATACCGTGAAAACATTGTACCTATCTTTCTCTATATTCAATTTGATCCTTATTCTTTACTAACTTTCCAATTTAGTTTTAGGTTAATGGAAGCTTGTTTGGGAGAGTCATTTGGCAAGCCATTTGTTTGGGTGCAGAAATGAAGAAAAATATTTTCATGCCTACGTTTATACCACCCGAGCCATTTGTCATTTTACATGGGGCCGGGCTCACATTTTTAATTTATTTTATTATGACACTCTGGTTATTTTTAAATTTATTTTATTAAGCAGAATCAGCATCATTTTGTATTTAAATTTTTTTAAAAAATCATAATACCCAAAAGCAAAATAAAAAGTAAATTGGCGAATAAAATAAAAAGATCTTTGACTAAAGAAATGCATTTTTCTTTGTTATTTAAACTAAATAATTTCAGTTTTTGACAAATACTTATTTTAATTCTTATATTTTTTTTTAATAAAAGCTACTCTTTCAAAATAACAAAAATAAATTTTGACAAGAGAAATATATTATTTTTCTTAAAATTTAAGTCATTTGATTTTTTATGGATATTTATTATGGACTAAATAAATATTCAATATTAGAAATCTTTAAAATATAAATTTTTATTATCATAAATTAAATAAAAATAGGTCCTAGAAATTAACTTGTGACAACTCATAAGTATTGGATTAGCGTGAGTGTATATATGGATGATGTTTCTAAAAGGCATGATGTGATGATAGAGGGCTTGTGATCTGCAAAAAAAAATTTATGTATCGAGTCAAGTTATGTATCTATTATAAGTGTCTGGAACAACAAGATTTTTATTCGGTCACCTGGATTTTCAAAGTGTACTTTTTGGAGGGATGGAGTTTTCCCCATAAAACAAGTGTATGTGATGGTGAAAATAATTTAAATAATCTATTTTAATATTTTGGCTTTTTTAATAGATATGTTGAAATGATTTTTCTTTGGTAGAAAAACTATTTTAGCTTTTCATTCGAAGTTGCAAAATCATGGCAGAAAAGATAAGAAAATATTTTTTTATTATTTTTTTTACTTTTCTTATTGAAGAGCCCTAAGTAAAGTATATTAAAAAAAAGTAGGCAAAATGTATTTTTATATAAAATTAACGACAGGAAACAAGATTGTGCGAAGTCACAATCACTTCCTCGAGAAGTTAAAGAGCACAAACTGCAAAGAGAATTCTGTACGAACCATCGTTATCAAAAAAACATCACAGAAACTGACTTGTGCAGTTATTTTGAAGAGTCAAATCATAAAAATAATTTTTTAAATAATGTATAAATGAGTTTTTGAGTTAATGTGCTCTCCAATGGTAAGAGCCATTTTGGAGAGCAATTTTTTTTATCTTATTTTAAATAAAATTTTAATTATTTTGTATATAGTTTAATTATATAATTAATTGGAGTAAGTTATATAATTAAATAATTGCTTTTGAGAAACCCGTCAACAACAAAATTATTTTTTTATTTTTTTTAAATAAGCTAATTGATCAAAAAATTTATAATTTATCAATTTTGCATAATTATTTTTTTTTACTAAATATTATTATTAATTACCTCCACAACAGTTCTAAACACAAAAGTTTACACAGTTTTTAAATTTAACAGTAAATTTAAAATATGTAATTAAGCTAATTGATCAAAAAATTCGTAATTTATCAATTTCACATTATTATTTTTCTTACTAAATATTATTAATTACCCATTTTTTCCCTAAATATTATTAATATAACCCCCCACCACGCCAAAACCCTACACTTTCATTTGCATCACACCCACCCTTTCATCTCAATATTTGCTCGCCCCACAACTCTTAGCTACCTCACTCTCCCATGGCGATCTCGCCTCCGTCACTCTCTGCTCCCTCCCCCCATCTCCCTCTCCCATGACTCCCTCTCACTCTGCTCTCCCCCCTCTCCCTCTGCTCCCTCCCCCCATCTCCCTCGGCTCCATCCCCCCTCACTCTGCTCCCTCCCTCCCCCTCTCCCTCGGGCTTGATATCATTTTCAATCTTTGGCACAAATCCATTGCTAAAGAAGAAATCAAAGCTTCTGCTCTGATTTTCTTGTTCAAGTTTCTATTACATGAGTTCTTGGTTTTGATCAACAAACCTACTTGTACAAAAAAAAAGATTAAGTTTAGAAAACAAACCGAAGATGCAGTCTGCTCGTTGGATTTTGATGAAGGTATTTTCTGTGATTTTTCTTGTTCGGATTGGCTGGAAAATATACTGTGTTTTTTCAATTGTTGAATTCATTGTGTTGCTATGTTGATGTGTGTTTTAATTTGGACAATGGCAACGGTAATATTACAATGGTCGGATTTTTTTTTGCCTCTGCAAGAGAGATATGTAGGAATGCCCCCGTAAGATGCAAAAGTCATTGTAGCTCTCCATTTAGCTCTCCCCATTGAAGACGCAAATTTAACAAAACTAGCCAAATTTTTAAATTTTTGGCTTTGTCTGCTCTGATGGCTCTCCCCGTTGTACTTGCCCTTATGACTTGATCGTTGTCACTGTTTAAGAATGAAGTTGTGGTTATTTTTTAAAAATATTTTATGAAAATATTTTAAAATTATTAAATGATAATAATATTTTTTTTAATATTTTTTAAAAATATTTTTAAAATACAATATCAAATCATGTCTCCGGTTGAATGTAACTACGTATATTTTTTTTTTCTCATGAAAGACGACCTTATTGGATCTACATTACAGAAAGCTTGAACAGAATTTGTAGGATGGGATCGAAACTTATGAAAACACAACAAAAATCATGAGAAAAAGCATTGAAATACTCTCCTGCGTGTGTGTGAATTTTTAAGAAAAGCAAATTAGCAATTTTAAAAAAACTTTTGGTAGAATAACACTATTTAAAAAAGATTTAGTATATTAATAACACAATATCACCTTATCTCGCTTCATAGACGTGAAACTTTCACTAAATTTTGATATTATAAAGTCCGACAAGATAGCTGTTATCCTTAGAAATAGCTCGTCATCCATTCTAAAGTTTTCCCAAGTCAACGTCAGGTTGATAAGAAAAAAAGAAACAAACTGCTGCACCCAAGTGCTGAAACCAAGGTTATCATTCCCATTTATGTTGGCGTTTTGTTTTTTTATTGGTATAAAATATTTTAATTTTGAAGTATTTCAATGTGTTGTTTCGGGGTTATATGTAATTAATTGATTATATATATAAAAAAATTAAAATATTAATTTAACAAACATAATTAAAATTCAAAATAAATTAACTTTAAATTATATAATACAAACACAAAATTAAACAAACATAATTTCAAAATTAAAATTCCAAAATATTGTGAAAATAAAATGTTATAAAATAAAAGAAATATAAATTAAATATCTTCTACATCATTAATATAAAAATATAAAAATAAGGATCTTATTTGTGTCCAGCTATAATTGCTTGTACTTTCTTAGCTGTAATTGTTTGTACTTTCTTTGCCATTTTCTAACTTCATCTGTGATATTTGTGTTTTGCATAAAACAATTATCATTATTTGCCAAGTCGACAACTTTTCTGGGAGTTCAAAAAATTGAGTAGCTTCTTTCCATTCACCAGCTTCATCAATATTATCAGATCCTTGAGATGACAAGGATTTCCTTCCATGCTTCTCATCAGACTTTTTTGCTGTGTTGAGATGTCTTTTCCCTAAAGAATCTGGAATTGTAACCTTCTGCCTGTCATCCATTCCACTCTCTTCACTTTCACAAAGTGCCTTGCTCCCATTTACAGAATGAACAAGAAATTGCAGAAGAAGAAAGCCAATAAACTTTCACGGTGAAGAGGACGTTGCACGCTTGCAAGAGTGAAGACACTGAGGTGAGGACTGGGGAGCTGAGGATGTTTGATTTGGGTGAAATAGTGAAATTGATTTGGGGAGGAAACTGGAAAGGGGGTGCGGCGTGCGGGGTCTTTCACTGATTCTTTTTAATAGCCGAAACAGCACAGCTGGCGTGAATCCGACGTGTTTTCGACCGGTATGTGACCGAAATTTCCGGTACCGACCGACATTTAAATCGAGATAAAACGACATTATTTTGTCTTATTTTTTTGATTGGTACGAAATGTTTCGGCCAAAACGAAACGATATTGATAACCCTGGCTGAAACTGGCAAAAAATAACAAACCAGTTTAAACTTTTAGATGAGATGATTCCATAACATGGTATTAGAGACTTATTGACCCAGCGATCATAAGTTCAAATCTCACCACTTTCATTCTATTTGATAAAAATAAAGCACAAGGTAGTGTGGGCTTGTATGCAAGTTTCAAGCCCAAAAGACTTTCACTTGAGAGAGTGTGTTAGAAAATAATATAAATCATATTCTGGGACCTCACCTAATAACTTAAAGTTTTTAGGTGAGATGATTCCTTAACTGACATCTCTCAATTTTTGGGGGAATTAAACATATGACGTCATTGTTTTGATGTCAAGGAAGGTGTATACGACTCCACATGCACATCTTCGTATTGGCAGGATTTTATATCCTCATATAGAATGTACTAGTTAATTGTCCGCACTACATTGCGGGTCGAGCAAACAATTTGTATAACTGTTGAGATTAAAATCGAATATTTATACATGTAAAGTTTGATATAATAAAACGGATCAACATACCTTATTATAACAACAGTAACATCAAAGTCTTAACTTCTAAAATTATCACCACTATTACTGCTAAAACAATAAAAATTATTAAATTACCCAGAGAAAAAAACACAAAAAAAATTAACAAAAAAACAAGTAAGAACAAACACTAAAATTATTATTATTAATATTATTATTGCATTAATAATGAAAAAAAATTAAATCAAAGACTAAAAAAAGCCTAAAAACTTTAACAAAAGAGCAAATAAATAAATAAATAAATGATAAAACAAAAATAAAAATTATTAGCTAAAAAAAATCATTTGACTTGAAAATTAAAAAAAATGCATGCACTATGTTGCGGGCTGAGCAAACAATTTTTATAATTATTGGGATTAAAAAAATTAATAGGATTTGCTGGTTCAAAATTAAAATATAATATCTATATATACAAAGTTTAATATAATAAAATCGATCAGCACACCTTATTATAACAATAGCAACATCGAAGTCTCATCTAAAATTATCATTGTTATTACTGTCAAAACAATAAAAATTATCAAATTATCTTGAGAGAAAAACTCAAAAACATTAACAAAAGAGTAAGCAAGAAAAACAACTAAAATTATTATTATTATTATTGTGTAAATAATGAAAAAAAAAACAAAAATAAATGAAAGACTAAAAAAATCCTAAAAACTTTAACAAAAGATCAAACAAAAAAATAAAATAAAATTATCAGGTGAAAAAGATTCAAGAGCAAAGGGAGAAAAAAATAGAAATATCAATTTTCAAATGATCATAGACACAAAATAAAATTTAAGAGCTAATTTTTTTTAAAAAAAAATACCACCTCAACAAATAAGAAAATAATAAAAATTAAAAACCAAAGCTAAGGGAATACTTATATATACATGGACAAAAATAGAGACTGATCCAGAAATATAAAAATATATAGGGATTAAAATCAAAAATTAAAAGTATAATGACCGAAATGAAAATCAAATATATTATCAATTTTAATCAAGGACAAAATTGAAAAAATC
Source organism: Salix viminalis (assembly GCA_029228465.1). Classification (NCBI taxonomy): domain Eukaryota; kingdom Viridiplantae; phylum Streptophyta; class Magnoliopsida; order Malpighiales; family Salicaceae; genus Salix; species Salix viminalis. Next base: position 6,674,130 of record CM055427.1, read on the forward strand.
ACAACTTCTGTACCGAATATATTAAGGTATTTAAACCCAATCCAGGAAATTAAAAGAAGGAGGACCAAAGTGAAATCTAAATATATAATTAATTTCAATCAAAGGACCCAATTGAAACTAAACCAAAATTTATATAACAGAAATCAGGATCATACACAAAATTAAAAGTACAGGGACGGGAGTGGAAAAAGCATAAATCCAGGGGCCTCTCCTATACTTTACGTGCAGGAGCGAGAAATCAGAAAAAAAATGTTTAACAAGCTATCGTCACGTCTACGGCCACCCCTTGCCAAAACGCGCCACACCAGGAGGAAGATAAGACGGCGGCGTATCGTTTGAGACACCGGGAGCTCATTTTACACTGCTGGAGTACGCCGCACGCACCACTCGAAGAGGGCGTGAGGCACACGCGCGCCCAATTTTTGGCAGATAATAATTTAAAAAAATATAGTCAATTACTGGAACACCCTTACATACAATTCTTCAATTTTGTCTTATTGGGGGGTATAGTATTTAGCCATTTTCAAAAAAATGGGAAAATCCCTCATGGTACCCCTCCCCTACCAGATACATTTTTTATCTTATATGGGGGCAGAATAGTATTTAGTCATTTTAAAAAATTGTGAAGCCCCTCCCGGAAACAACAGTTTTTTTTTAGGGCTAAAAACGCTATTTTACTGTGCAAATAATGATAAAAAATCAATAAACCGGTAAGCCAACCAAACCGAAAACCGAACCGATCCAAAAAATACACTATTACAATCCACAGTGTTTTCACTCACAATCTACAGTGAGACACTGATCTCTTTTTAGTATTATTTATAATATCCCTCCTCCTTGAACCAAAAATTTTTTAGCAACAAATTGCACTTCAATAACTATAAAAATTTAGGATGAAGTGTGATAAAATGCAGCTAATTAATAAAACAATAATTTGAAGGAGTCTTTAGTGGCAGGTTAGAGAGAATTCTCAAAAGGATTTCTATAGAAACTTGAAAAGGAGATTGGATTTGGATGTATGGATTTCTTGAGAACTGGTTTTAAATTCACACGGAATCATTAGAAAATAGAGAAAAAATGCCAGAAGAAAGATGTACGGATGGAACAGAAACTGTGATTTGAACTCAAATTGCCATGAAGAAAATCATGTGCCAATATTGGTAGGATGTTCTGTGATCATTCTCTAATGAGACAAGAACAACAAGTTTACAAAGAAAAACCGAGCAGAAACTGTTGGAATTTTCCAGCTGCTAACAGTTGCTGTTGATCTCAACAGTTACTGTTTTAGAAGAAAAGATTCAAGAACACTGGACATTAATTCACCGAAATCAAGAGCAGAATGCAAGATAAGGTTACTGCCATCCCTCTTCTCTTATTTATAGCAAAAATTTGAAGTGTTACATTCAAAGTAAAAACTCTAGTTTGGTTACAACTCCTTCTCCTATCTTTGTTCTAGATAAACTTAGAGTTATAGTTGTAATTGAATAGAAATTGATCAAAACAATTGATCTTTATTTAGGAAAGAACAGTAATTGAAATCTAATCTAATCCTAACACTAATTGTAGACTTGGAATCAATCTTCAATCTTCAACAGAAACTAGCACAAGGAGAAGACAGTACGAAAAGATATGCAGTTAAAGGAGTGAAGAACATACTCTTCTTTGGAGTTGAATGCAGACGAAACCACTTCTTCAATGGAGAGAGGAGGGATTGCAGCCACCCCATTTGGTAAGATATGTTATTTTACCGAAACTTTTTGCTTCTGTGCCATTTCTTCATTTATTTGCATTTTACGTGCTAATTGCTGGATTTATCCTGTTCCGACTTCCTCTCTTTTTAGGAAAAAAGAAGGCATTGAAACGAGATAGATTATTAAACATTTACACGGGACTGTAGAATTTGATCTAAAATTTTATTTGAACGGGATAGATTACTAAACATTTGCCCTAGAATTAGAATGCTTTTACAGGCTTGTACTTTTCTCTAAAAGATTATCCAAAGCAAGGGAGAACATTCTTTCTTAGACTACAAGACGTGCGTACAGGCAACCATAAGCTGCACGCCTGAAAGATTTCAGCTATTCATGTTGGAAAATTGAGATGCTGCTGGGGATTCTCAGGCTTGTTTCCCAGGTTCTTTCCGATCATACCACTTTTGTCCTCCAATTTTGCTTCCAGGGCATCCATTGGTCGCTTCATTCTCACATCCGCCTTCAACTAGTCACCTGACTGCAAGTTTGATTTGATTGCTTAAAATGACAGGGCAGAACTCCTGTTCTCTTGCTTGATCCCTGGTTTTTGTGCTAACAACGCTCCTGTTGCTTTCATATGATTACTTGCTCCAGATAGAGGTGGTTGTTTCCCATGCTTTAGTTCTTCTCTCCTGGATGTCGAGCTTGGTGCAGGATTTCAATGATCAAAATAAAAATGAGATGCAACTTTGAATCACTAACATGTTAGAAACAGGCTCTAAGTCCCTTCTGCTGTTAAGCTAATGGTACAACAAACCGGTTAAGGAACAATCTCACCTAAAAACTTAACCTGTTAAGTGAGGTCCTAGAATATGATTTATATTATTCTCTAACACACACCCTCAAGTGAAAGCTTTTTGAGCTTGAAACTTGTACAGGCCCATACTACCTTGTGCTTGATTTTTATCGAATAGAATGAGGGTGGTGAAATTCGAACTCGTGACCGCTTGGTCAACAAGGCTCTGATACCATGTTAAGAAACCATCTCACCTAAAAGCTTAATCTGTTGGGTGAGGTCTCAGAATATAATTTATATTTTATGTATGCATACATTACATCTATATATCCTATCACTAACCAGCTAGCATTCGACAATTAATCATGAGAGGATAATAACCATTTACCAGGACTGAAATTTGGGTCAAATTGATCCAAAGTTGATCAATATAATTCTAATTAATGGACGTAGATTTCTTATCATCACAAACTGTCTACAACATAATCAAGACGTTCCAGTACTAGTATTCTGCATCTACACATTAGCAAACTAAGCAACAATTAACAAGGATACGAAGAACTATCAATTAAACAAAAGAAAATTGTTTTAACATTGTTTAAACATAGCTGATACTGAGATACAAGGTCCATAAGAGCTTTTCGCTCTCGATACATATAATCTTCACACAACCAGCAACAAATAACAATAACAAGCAAGCAACTGTACATAATGTAGAACTCGGAGGTTTTTCCGAGATAATAACTTCAGTGGTGAGGGATAACAATCGCATCAGGACCACAGAACAAGACGCATCTTCTGCTACATCTAGCAGAATCTTTCTATGAATATAGCACAGGCTATATATATTCTAGATCTTCGCAGCTTGAAGCAGCATTTACCATAAAAGAAGCAGAATAAGCATTAGCATATCAGAGGAGCATTAGTATTTGCCCTCTTAAGCCATGTAATAATAAACTGCATCGATTGTTTAGGATGGATGTTTATGATAGATTGAAATAGGAAAATATATAGGAACGCGCGGCTGATGTAGAGGTCCACAGAACAGATATGCTCAAGTACACGTGGAGGTGTTATAGTCCATGCAGGAGTGACTTCCCTCCACGCACACAGGGCTGAAGTGCTGTGTCGGGGCTGTGTTTTTGCTCAGAAACTGCTTCCAGCTCTCTAGGAGTTCAAGGCTTACCTGTAGAAAGTATTATCATGTGAAGTAAGAACATGGGTTTGTTACTCAAATCACATAAGAAAAAACATAAGGAATCTGTAAGGCATGCTAATTAATTCTCACCTCTGAAAGCGCAAGATCAGCTAGGTTATTTTCTGAAAAAGGGGCCGTCAAGTAACTCGAGTACCCTTCTTCATGGGTTGATATGTCAGCCTTCCTAGAAGGACTTTGATTTCGGATATCCGAAGTTGTTGCTGTGAGAAAACTCCATCCACCTTCATCGAAGGCTGATGAATTAATTTCCTTTTGTAGATTTTGCTTTGTAAAACCAGAAGCCACAAGGCTACTTGGTTCGCTTTTATCATAGGTTGATTGGTTTGTAAATTTACAGGGTATCACCAAGGAAGTACCATATTCACCTTCACGTGGAAAGGGTAATTTTGTATTTTCAAAACCATGAGAAGCCATTAACGAGTTCTCACAGGTTGATGTAGACTTTGTATTGTTTAAAATTTGATTTTCTGAGTCAAAAGGCATATGCTGACTTTCACTGACATCATATGCTGAATCAGCTGTCAGCAGCGCATTTGGGTTTGGATAATGTGAATCAAAATGGTTTTTGCCGACAATGTAAGCTGAATTAAAAGTCAGCAGCTCATTTGGTTTTATGATACTCCGAATCAAAAGCCATACAATGGTTTTTGCTGACAGTATAAGCTGAATCAACTGTTAGCAGCTCATTTGGGTTTTGATAATGGTGTTTGCTGACAGTAAAAGCTGAATCAACTGTCAGCAGCTCATTTGGGTTTTGATAATGGTTTTTGCTGACAGTATAAACTGAATCAACTGTCAGCAGCTCATTTGGGATTTTGATACTCCGAATCAAAATCCATATAATGGTTTTCGCCGACAGTATAAGCGGAATCAACTGTCAGCAGCTCATTTGGGTTTTGATTTTCCGAATCAAAAGCCAAATAATGGTTTTCACCGACAGTATAAACGGAATCAACTGTCAGCAGTTCATTTGGGTTTTGATTTTCCGAATCAAAAGCCAAATAATGGTTTTTGCTAACAGCAAAAACTGAATCAACTGTTGGCCGATTCCGGTATTGAGTTTCAGAGTTAAAGTCCGTGGAGTGGCACGAACCACTTCCATCAAAAGCTAAATTAGACCTTAACTTATATGAGTTCTGATTTCTAAAATCAGAAGCCATGGCGTGGCTTAATTCACTAACTTGGCGAGCTGGGATCAGCTCGCTCGAGTTTTGGTTTCCAAAATCAGAGCCCTCATGGTGGCTTAATCCCCTATCACCACAAGCTAAATCCACAACCATCTCACTTGAATTTTGATTTTCAAAATCAGAAGTCATAATACTCTGACCTGGTACAGCTTCAGAAACAGAGACTGGAGCCATGAGGTGATTCTGTTCACCTTTCTTGATCCTCTCATCTGTTTTGTTCTCCAACCTACAGAGAACATATTGACCCTGCAAATGTCAAAACACAAAAGTGAACGAGTTCTTTAGATTACAATTTCCCAACTCATCCATCAAACACAGTGTTACTTCAGCCATGGATTTACCTTCTTTGAGAGGCTAGAATTGGTGACGATATCGAATTCGTATATCATCCATCCAGTCCTCACAGCTTTCGGCCGAGCTGTTTTGTAGAAAGTCAAAGTCTTCATGACACCAATGTTTTTCATAGTTTGCTCGGCCTTGATCGGCTTTTTCTTGCAGGTTAACTTCCAGTATCCGGCCTTTGTTTTTCTATTACAAAGTTTGCTCGTCTTCCGGTACTTAAGATCGCGACGGCAAAAGAAGTACCACTCTTGATCAGCTAAATTTAGAATCGATTTATCTGCGAAGAAAAGAAATCCATCCATCCACCATAATTAACAAACTATTCTGACATATACATACATAGATAGATAGATAGAGACAAGTTATTACTGGGTAGATCCCATGGTTCATGCTCGCAAAGGTTAACCTCTGCCATGGGCACGCCTTCCACAACACGACCACGTGATTTCGGCACCAAATAGTTGATTATCAATTCCTCAGGGGATGGTTGGAACTTAAATCCAGCTTTCATCAATTGCATTAAGCTGATAGGATTCGCCATGACTACCATCACCAAAACCAACACCAACTGATAAGAAATAGTAAACAAAACCAAGCAGTGCTGGAGATGGCGGTGATTAGTGTTGAAAGGGTGAATTTGACTGACCTGATGAGAAATCGCAATTCATTACTCTTCCTAAAACAGGACTCTTTATCTTAAAATTAATATTTGCAGAAGTACTCGCCCCAGTTGGGAGTAGGAAACAAGAGAAAGTAGTGGATGGACAGTGTGAGTAAGCTTTCAACAAACATAAATATATGCTCCAAGTGCTAGAGATTCTCTTCTTATGAGTAATTGACCAATAAAATCAATGGTGAGTCCACTAATGTCGTGATGTGGGCCATTGATTGGAAAAAAACAAGTCCATCAACTCTGTACCAGCTACTTCGTCGAGAAGAAGTTGAAGGCATTGGACTCCAAAATTCCACGTTTGAAATTTTCTACAGGAAACGCGTTCTCTCTTGACACTTTATGAAAAGAATTTTCCACAGGGCAATGACTGTACTCAAGTTCTTTAGCCACTGTCTCAGCCCTATATGGAGAACTCTTCTACAATAATCTGGAATGTTCACTGGCTCACTCATCGACATCTTAATTTGAAGCTCTACGAAGACTACAGAATACCTTGTACTATACAAAGTATTTGGTTTTATTATATTCTTCTACATGGTTGTAATAGTACTAAACATTTGACTCCCCGTTTTCTACAACTTGCAATATCAAGTTAATTTACAAAGCATAAGGCCTTGGATCTTGCTACAAGATTATCCGATCCCCGGGCATGGGAGGACTTTCTTTCTCGGACATGCTGGAAAGTGGAAACCCTTATAATTAGTTAGTTATGAGACAGGACGGATATCAGTCATATGCAATGTTTGTTGGGAATTTGATATGCGATTATTAGAGATTTATTTTCAAACTTGTTTCCGATGTTCTTCTCTCCGATC
>CM055427.1:6681352-6706862 GCA_029228465.1 Salix viminalis
TATTTGTAGGACATTATATATACATATCTCAACATTAATATAAACACACACATATATTAACAATTACATTCCCTTCGAATCTTCATGTAAAGTTATTGCAGTGTTAATTAGTATTTTATAAAATATTTTTTTATTTAAAAATTATATTAAAAAAATATTTTTATTTTTTTTAAAAAATTTAGTTTTTTTGACATTATTACATTAAAATATTCTAAAAATCACTAAAAAGTAATTTAAAACCAAAAAAAAAGTTTAATTTTAACAGACACCATGTGAAACCTAAATTACAAACACTTTCAAAATCAGCCTATTTATACACATCATCATCGCTCCTCACAAAAAAAACACTCATGTCATGACACGTACATGTGATCAGAGCCGTAGATGTTAACAAACCAGTTTGAGAGATCGTACATGTGATCAATGGCTACGATCTGATCGTGAGAGGGTGGTCAAGCATCGAATTTCATGCACAGCAAGGAAGTAAATAAAAATTAATTTATATATTTTATTACTACTAGGGATAGAGCGCACCAAACATGGCCTTGTCATGATCTATCATTAGCTGATATAGAAACTTAAAAAACACTGGTTGCTGACACATTTGCCTATTCTATCTCTCTAGAATCAGTGTTTTTGTAGAGAGAGACAGCAAAGGAGAAATTGTGAATTTCGAGTCCATATCCATCTGGGCACTTCCTTCGGTATTGCACACTCTCTATTATTCACTTTCTCCTTAGAAACAGTGAATTCGCGAGCCCTTGTGTTTGATTCTTGATCTGTGCTTTTTCTGAGGTCAAGCTTTGGTCTTTTTTTATTAGAGCATATTCATGTTTGTTCTTTTTAATCATTGCAACTTTATTGTTGGTGAATTTGGGGTTGCTATCTGTCTTAACTTTTATCTGGGTGTTCTAAAGTTGATTTCTTTTTGTTGGATTCTTGATGTGAAATACTGATTGTCAGGTTCAAAAGCCAATATTGTTTCTTTCTTCAACTTCTACTGTTACTGTCTTTTTTTTTATACGGGCTCAGATAGATGTGATATTTTTGTTTAATCAGGCCAGTAACATTATTCAGGCTTGAATTTTGATTTGCCGTTTTCCTCTTGCTCTTTTTTTCCCTCTATACTAGGAAGGCAAAAGACATACAATCTTTGACTTCCCTAGATTCCTAGAATCTTCAATTTCGAAAGAGTTTGGGAACCTGGTAAGTTTTAAATTGAGAATTGTTTCATTAAGACTTACGTGTGTTTGGTGATTCATCAAGAAACTATGACATGAACATATGACAGAAACTGGTGAAAATCTACTGGAATTGGTTTTTTTTGGCTGCTAAGGAAGATTGCATGGGCTGCTTGTCTATGATTTATCAAGGAGAGTAACTTTGAGGTGCTACATGTATACAGGCCAATTGCTCTCTATTGTGCGGATTAGGCTTAAAAGATTTTGATTTGAAATTATAGTCAAGGAATGAGTGTGCCTAATCAGATACCTGCAATGATTTTTATCTATGTTTGTTGGGTTTAGACAATTTCTTATAGTTTTTGTAATAGACAGCCATTGACAGAATCTAAGAAAGGATCCCTAGAATCTCTTTCCCTAAAGATGATTTTTCTGAGTTGTGTTTTTGTGTTTCTCTTCATTTTTTCAAGATGGAATGTTTGCCTTGTCTATGTTTAATTACATTAAACTCTATTACTTCTTGAGTTCTAAGGATAGGCCATTGATTGGTTTTGCAGGTTTGATCAGGATAAAAGATGAGTACACTCGATGCAACAAGAGCAGAACTCGCTCTTATAGTTCTGTATCTGAATAAGGCTGAAGCCAGGGACAAGATTTGTCGGGCAATTCAATATGGTTCAAAATTCTTGAGTGATGGGCAGCCTGGTACAGCCCAAAATGTTGACAAATCAACCAGCTTAGCTAGGAAAGTTTTTCGTCTTTTTAAGGTAGAGTTATATGATATAACATTAGATACGATGAAGTGGAATTACATCTGGCTTTGTTTACATCCCTTCAGATCTAGGAAATATTTTCTGTAACCAAACACATGTGTAATTGTTCAGTAAATGGAAGCTGAAAAGGTGCTTTAAATTGTTTGTCAATTTTGTTCCTAGAAGAACTAGTGGAATGAACGAAAATGCTGAAGGACCTACATTTGCCAGTGTTTCATGTGGTCACTCTATGAAGAGGAATTAAAGCTAATCTTCTTATATTCATGTCTTGGCAAATTTCACCATGCTTCTTGATCTTGTCCAATTGCAGTTTGTCAATGATCTGCATGGTCTTATTAGTCCAGTTCCTCAGGGGACCCCCGTGCCTCTTGTTTTATTGGGAAAGGTAAGAATGATTTGTTAATAAAATGTTTTTGTTACAGTATCACTGTCTTCATGGTGGTGACTTTAGCAATTGGATGCTTATTTCAGTCCAAAAATGCGTTGTTGTCAACTTTCTTGTTTCTTGATCAAATTGTTTGGCTCGGAAGAAGTGGCATTTACAAGGTATGAAATGCTCCACTCTAATTTAATCTCTTAATGTTTCAGAATGAAATTCTATGAGAAACATTTGTTAGAAACCTGAGAAATCTTGATTTTTACAGAACAAAGAACGTGTTGAGCTAGTTGGCCGAATATCCCTTTTCTGTTGGATAGGAGCGTCAGTTTGTACTACTTTGGTTGAGGTTTGTAGCTTTTCACTTCCCTTTCTTCTCTTAGAAATTGTGGGAATGAGCATCTTTTTTAAGCTGAAGATGGGTATCAATGACATCTTCCACCATTTCCACTTCAGGTTGGGGAGATTGGGAGGCTTTCTGCATCAATGAAGAAGTTAGAGAAGGAGCTTAAGGATGGCGAAAAATATCATGTATGTACATCATTGTTGTATCAGGCTGATTGTTTAAATGGTTTCATGTAATAAGGCCTTCTTATTGGTGGTCCTTTATGAGCGCAGGATGAGCAATACCGTGCCAAACTTAAAAAATCAAATGAAAGGTCTCTCGCCCTTGTCAAATCAGCCATGGACATTGTAGTTGCTGTTGGGCTACTTCAATTGGCACCCAAGAAAGTCACTCCTCGTGTTACAGGAGCTTTTGGATTTGTTTCGTCTCTAATCTCTTGCTACCAGGTATCCATTCTTCTCATGCACTGCTTTCATTGGTAACCAGGAAATCAACAGTTTACTTAACTTTTTTGAGATCGGCTATGGATTGCCCACTGAAGCATATCTCCTGCCCAATCCTAGATTCATTATTGACTCTTCATCCCCTTTGCTTCCTCCCATTGCATCTCCAAATAGTGTCAGTGTAAATATGATACTTTTAGTGTTTAGAGAGTACATTTTGCTATTACTGAACAACCAAAAAAAACTGTTTTGCTTTCAATAAACTATATTTAATTGGAATTTTGTAAGTTAATTATTTTATTAGTCATCATTTCAACATAGTAAACTGGTTTGAGAGCACACATCAAATATATTCTTCAAAACAACATTTTCCCCTGACGTATGATAAGATGCAGTAATATTGGGATTCAAACCAGTCTAACCAAATGAAGGAGAAGGGTGCTGTGCTGTGAGTGCGCTCATCTGAGTGTCTGAGAGATAGAGACAGAGTTTTACCATGAATTTGAATTTGCATGCATTGTATGAAGCACTGCTGGACTGAACTTGCTTTATATTGTTTTTTAAATTGAAGTTCCCTGAGATTTTGGATGGTGATGCGCACGCAATCTTTACTGATGGATATTCTTTCTGCCATGCAGTTGCTTCCATCACCACAAAAAGCCAAAGACAAATTGAAGACACGAGCCTGTTCTGCTCCAGAAGTCAAAAATGTCATCGCAATAATTATTTGAACTTTGTGATAAACCAGTGTTGGTGTAAAGCTTTCTGGCTACTCGCCGTCTTGTGTGTGTGACCCTGGAAGGTCATTTACCTATTTAGCTCGCACTATTATTCAGCACAATTCACAGTTCTCTCTGTTTATTTCTTTGAACATGATGGAGAGTAAAAACTTTAACAGCACGACCTGTCTTCTTATATTAGCACATTCCCATGGCGACAATAAACAGAGATGGACGTAACAAGATCTTTCACGCGGAAGAATAAAAATAAAAATAAAAATCAAACGGAAAAACCATATTCTTTTCCGGTAAGGAGATGATACAATTAGAAGAGGGGGCTTTAAGATGGGATGCGTAACATTAGGGTTATACACCACCAGCTTAGCTTAGCGTAGCGTAGAGGCCCTGCAAGATTTCCAGCATGGTCGCTCTGGCGTAGCGTAGAGGCCCTGCAAGATTTCCAGCATGGTCGCTCTGGCGTAGCTTGTTACTCAGCCCAGAAGGGCTGGTAATATAAACGAAGGTAGGTTATAATTATTATAGATAGTGACAGGTTAAAATGCTGCCAACTCATCATCCACTTCATCCTCAGAATCCCAATCATATTCAAGGTCTCCTTCTCCCCTCCACGCATTCATAATCAGCTCCAAATCAACTCGCCCATGCAAATGTCCACCATGATATGAGGAGTCATCATCAGGTAAGCTTGGTGGGTCACAGCTCAGGGCTTTCAACACAAACTTTCCTGAAGGCCCAAGCATTTCAACACCAAATGCTGGTGATAATGGCCTGCCTTTAACTTGAACATGCGCCACGCTGCAATACAGCAGAACAGTGCATTAAATACAGAAACCATACATGATAGCCAGCAGTCTTGATCCCAACACACTGCCAACTGGTGGTAAAGGTTACAATTGCAATAGCTCCGCATTGAGGAATAAATTCTTTTTTTATTTTCAGATATTTTTGTAGGCTGACGAAATTTTTTGAAAACATTATCAATCTGCAAAGTCACCAACACAGTTTCTATTTTTTTATTCCAGCAACATAGATTTGGCCAACACTTAGCCTCATCAAATTTTACTCGAATTTTACTGGAGTGAACGCTAATATTAGAACATATTCAACGAGACTAGCACACCCCTAAAAGCCTCTCACACACGCTAAGGTTTTGCGAGAAGAGAGAGCGAGACTTCCTAGTGTAGTGATCCTACTCACATAAAAGTGAGATCCACCATGATAACTAACCATAAATCCCTCTATTATGTGGGTGGGGCAGCATGATATATATCAACACCAAAATAAGACTGCTGAAGATGAGTGGGTTGAACAAACCATATATAGAACAAGTCATCCATTTCCTGCCTCTGAACCCTTCCCAACAGCTCAATCTGCAAAATCCCACCAATGCAAACAACTGGTTCTGGAAGCTTGAAGTTCTGCAAGCTGTTCTCCTGTTCATGTAGAAGGCTTTGACAAATTAGGAATTCTGTTGAGAATTCAATCATAGAAAGTTGTAATTTCTCAAAAGCTAGTGAATAGGAGCTCATGCCCCAAGCAAGAACACATATAGACACAGACACAGAGTAGCTGACAAAGGAGATATTTAGGATAGAAACCATACAAGCAATTAAATTAAAGATAAAAGAAAATATTGCTCTCTTTACAGAAAATTCTAAAATGCAAAAAACTTCTCCTGCTACATGAAGGCAGCTCTATGGGGTTTAAGTTACCATTCAGTGTTCTCAGAGTTTGTACTTCCAATCACTGTTCCCGTTCTTTTATCACAAAGACTACAAAAGGAGACAAAATCAATCACAGTATATGGTTTATGATCATGTTACTTGGGATTTAGGAACATCCTTTCAGATTGCAAATGAAAGATCACTACATTGCTTAATTTACTCCCCAAGGTTTCCTGCAATAAGTAGCCAATACAGATGCATGCTGCCGTGTCTACATATTAAATCCCAACTCCATGTCTACATGTCTTAGATTGCCACAAATCACCACAATAAGAATCATCTACTATGCCTGAACATAGAATGCCACACCTGTGCCAATGTTAACCAATATTCAATATAAGCTCCGCTTATTGAATTGATAAAGAAACTGTATTTTATAGTAAAGCAGTTCCGTGGCAACATTGATATAGGTAGTATTTTAGTTAAGAAAAGAAAACAAAACTAATCACCCCACCTTCATCATGACAAAAATAAAGGAAGAAACAGTGACATACCTGGGCCATTGGAAACTCGGGTGAAGAGTAAGTCCATATGAATTTGTCATGGGCAGTGTCATCCAGTGGTTCACCCAAGGGATCACCCATTGGGCATTTGGCATGACCCATCAAAAACCGCACAGATATGGCCGAATATATAGGTGAACCCCGCTGAAAATAAGCTGAACATAAAACCATATGATATCTCAATAAATGACTACTAGAAGATCAAAACAAATTGGGAGAGTCAATGAAATATATGAGTCGTATCAGAAGAATAACCTTGGAAAGGTTGTATATCGATTTCAGTAATAACACAAATATCAGCAACCAATTTATAAACAAGTGTCTCAGGCACTTCAGCATCACGTTGTCCTTTACTCGACCAGTATGAAGGTCTACCTTCACTATGGTCTCCTTGTCGCAGAGTGTTACGGATGCTTTCCACTGGATAATTATCAGTGCTAGACGCACTTATTGCATCAAGAATGCACTCTTTGAAAGGAAATAACAAGCACCCTTGAGCTAAAAAGGCATACGCTTTATGCTCCCTCTTCAGAGTTTCCCATTCCACAAATTTGCTACATCCAACTTCCGAAGCTTTTTCATTACCACAACTGGGTTCACTGACGCAATCAACTCTAAGAAAGTGAGGAAACATTCTCAAGCAAAGCTGCTTACAAAGACCATTTGCGATCACTGTGAAGCAAACAAAAGCCTATTAAAACATTTCCATAACCATAGCAAAATTCAATGTTAAAGGGAAACTTCCACTAGCCAAACCCTGGAACCATCTCTAAAATTTCAATGAAGATTGTAGTTGAGAAGGTAGCCAAGACATCTTTTCAAAAACTATGAAACAATCAGTTCATTATATGTAGCAAGGTTGAAAGCAACTAGGATCAATCTTAATTGAAAACTGCATGGGCAACAACAGCAGATGATTGATCCCATAAAATAGAGCATGGGGAAAATTGCATAAACAAACCTCGAGGAGAATCTAACTAAATTGCAGCTTCGCAAATTTAATTTAATATAAATTTCTACATGAAAGAGATAACTATTGTTTAAACCTAAAATGAATAGAAAAACAGACCAGCAACCAGCCAACATTCATTGCAGCATATGCCGTCTACTTTTTTCCTTTGGCAGAAACTAGACGATCACTTAAAGAGCACAATCATTCTTGCAATGAGTTTCTGTAGATACCAAGACAGATGCAAAATACTTAAAGAGTTTAGTCTAAACAAAATAACACTAAATACTCACCAAAATGTCGCCAAGAACGAGAGACAGAACTAACACGGACAAGATCAGCCGGATCTTGTAAGCACCCAAGAATCTTCATCGATGTGTCATGGTCAAGCCAGTTCAAGAAATCCATACGGATCTCCATTTTGAACGACTTCAACCAATTTCCTAACAGCGACGTGATTCCTTTTTTTGAACCTCAAAAGCTGATTCAAAGGGGAAAAAATAAAGAGGCATTACTAAAAAACTTCTCTCAATAACATCAACAGTTCATGTAGTTTCCAATATTGATGCTTATATTTAAAGCTGCAGTTCACTCTCATCTAACCCTCCTATAACAACACAAATACCAGAAATGGATGAACCCATCAATTTTTTCTCTCCAAAATCAATTAGAAAAAAAAGGTGTTTTTTTTTTGCAAATTGATGGGGGAAAAACAGCGAGTGCCGAATTTTTGAAAAGAGTGTGAGAGAGGAGAGGAGAGTAGGGAGAGGACAAAGAAGGAACCTTTGTTGATGAAGAAAAGTATGCACCTGTCACAAAACCTAGAGAGAAAGCGATATAAATTTTTTGTTTAGAGACAGGGAGATAGTTGGTGGGGACAATGGTAACAGAACGAATGGTTGTGTTGACAGTTGACACCCATAATTCGATGCTTCTTTCTGTAATTATTATTTTTAATTGAAATTCTATTGGCAAGAAAATCGAGTCCAAAGGTTTTTATTTAAAACACCTATAAATTTTTTTTAGAAAACGTGATAAATTTTCAACATCTAAGAATTAACATCAACCCAAAATTAAAAATGTTCAAATATGTTTTTCAAGACCTTTAAATGTAAAAATAAATTTAATATAAACTCCTCCAGTTAAATAAAACTATTTAAATAAATATATAATTACAGAAAAATTGTTTAAATGCTTACTCGAAATATTGATTGAATGATGAAATTGACTCAATCAAATATTGAAAAATAAAATCAAAAAATAAATTTAATTATATAAAAGGATTCAAAACAAAAATATAAGTTAATAGAACATGAAAATAAATAAATTAGAGGATAAATATTTTTTATTGAAGGGTGTAATTGAAAAAAGAATAAAAAAAAGAATTAAAATAAATGAGAATCAAAATTAAAATAAATTAGAGGACAACTATAAGTTTTTTAATGAAAGGTGAAATCTTATATGAACCTTGTGAATACAAAGATCTAGAAGCCTACAATCTGAATTGATCACATATCCTAAAAAAGAATAAGATTAAGTTTGAAGCTAAGCTTGAATCTACATCGTTATACTAAGGCTATAATAATTAGACCCCCACCCAAAAATTACAATTGTAAGGAATAAAAAAAAGAGAAATATAAAAGACACTACAAATATTGATTAATTCTTTGATAAATGAATTGTTACAAATATTTTATCTATTAGTGTTGAAATTGATGATGATGATCAAGTCTTGCTATTTCTATATCTCTTGCATGTCAGAACTTTAGAGTTAAGTTTTTTTTTTTAATTTTTTAAGGATTTTATAGAGAGACTTGAGTGAAAATACTGATAGTAACCATAAAAATACATTTATAGTAAAGGAAAAGGCATAAAAATGAGATAACAATAATGATTGCAAAAGATAACAATTATAACATAAGAATTTGATTTTTTTTTTCACTATAAGAATAAAAGGCATATTATGATCGATTGTCCTAAATAGATCAAGAAAATTAAAATTCTACTTAGGATAGACATGGTAAAAGGAAAAAAAGACAATAACGAGAAAAATTAAGACTAATTATCAAAGACAATTCTGACAAATTAAAGTGTGTTCATGCTATATCTAGTGTTTGGTTTTGAAGAATAATTAGGCAATATGTAATAGTTGTTTGCTTCATATTACTTTTAATAAAAAAAAAAATGGTTATCAATAAACTAGGTTGTAAACAATGAAGTTGTTTTAATATATAATAATTATCATATTAAAGTTGTTAGAATTAAGAGTGCTTGACTTAAATGCATAATGGAGTTATTAAGACACATACTAATTTAGTAAGTATAAACTTGTTATTATGAAGGTGAAAATAGTTTCACCTAACCTGTAAATTGTATGGTGATAAAGTGACTGGAGATGTTGCAATTCCCTTTACTTCCATGTCAAATCTTGATGTAACCAAGCTATGAAATATAAGACTACAATATATGAGTAAGTGGAGGAATAAATATGTTAAGAAAATAACACTAAAGTTTATGACTATATTATATGCCTAGAATACATGTTTATTGGATTTTTATAAGCATTGTGTGCTAGGTAAACAAAAACAGGTTAGCTTGGTGGTTTGTTAAGCAAAAGCACTTTGGATTATATTCACTATGATCTTTGAAGACCTTTGTGATCAATATATAATGATTTTATTAATGATTATTCTAGGAAGACTTGAGTTTATTTTTTAAAATATAATTATCATAACTCAATTAGGGGTAAGATTTAGAAGAAGCCGGGAGAAAAAAAGGCTAGAATTAACTAAAAATTGAAAATAAAAGACAATGACCAAATTGAAAAAGACACCAATATTCAATGACTTATTTTAATACAATCATGGATGAAATTGAAAGAAAAAAATAAAATTGGTTGAAAACAAAAGAATTAAAAAAAATAATACTTAATTGGAAAAAAACATCAAACTTGAAATACTGTTTAAGAAAAACAAAATCTCCATTTCAAAAAATCAAAACTACATCATTTTAAAAAAAAACAAAATATGCACAAAAAAATAACATTATTTCAATGCATGACTTAAAAAAAATGATATTCTCTTCCCTCATCATTTGCACATGATTATTTTTTTTTCTTTATTTTAATATTATCTTGGGCACACTTTGACATCTTGTTTCTCTCACTTATGTCACCCAAGCATACTTTTATATACTCACATAAATACATGCTCACATAAATACATACACGTGCATACATATATATATATACCGTTGTAATGGCAGTTGATTCATCGTACATCTTGCGCAGGAATGGCAACCCAGCAACCTACTTGATGACGAGCATGGAATCTCACCGTTGATTTCATCTATGATTAGTTTATGAATCTATTCCCTGGAATTTCATGGTCATTCAAGAATCTAATCTCATTAAAGTTGCCAAGAGTCGGTGCTTTAAAGTGACGATCCACTGAGCTGGACCTTTCATTTTCCAGAACTCCAAGCATGAAGGAATTGATTAAGAAATCCCAAGACGTGAAATTGAAAAATATTGTAGGGGTGAAATTGAAAGAAATTATACTAGAAGCACTTGTTTAACCCGCAGCAATTTCTCTAAAGGGAGATGATATTTGAAAGGCATAAGCTTTATGCTCCCTCTTCGGGGATTAATTGGAAAATAAGTCTAATCACCCGAAGGGATCGAAAAAGAAATTTGGATAATTGCCCACTCAAATAATCAGAATGCTCCCTCCTGTTATCAATTAGTGGGCCCGCCCTGTAGTGGTCACTAGGGACAGCTTGGGAAGGAAGGAAGGAAGGAAGCTTACTATTTTGCCCCCATCAATTCCGGACAAAAAATAATATATTTTGTTCCAATTTAAAAATTAAAATAAATTAAAACATATTTTATATCGCTTAGAAATTTTAGTCGTTTCCATTCCGACCAAATAATATTTTTAAAAAATAATAAATAGTTTTACAATATCAATCACATCTCTTAATCTAACCATTAAATTGAAATGAAATTCTATGAGGAGTCTCTTGACATATTTATATATATTATGTTAAAATTTCAGAGCAATCAGAGAATGTATCGGCCTTGCGAGATTGATGATAACACTCTCATAATATTATTTAGGTTCATAATTTTGTTCAGAAAAATCATTTTATTATGTTTTTTTTAGATTATTTTTTTTTAATTTTATTATTCAAAAACGAGTTTTTTATAAATTAAACTTTATAATTTATTTTATTTAAAGTTATCATGGTCTTATTTATAACATAGGTCACACATTTGAGAGGTTAACCTAGGTTGATCCAAAATATCATCAAATTAATATTTTTTTTAAAATGTCAATTTAATTTTTTAAATTGCAGAGTTCTAAATAAGTTTATTTTTGAAATTTAACTATTTTTTATTAAATTAATATATTTAACTATATATACATAAACATTAAAATCTGGAAATAAAAATTCAAAACAATTCCATTTGAATTGAAAAAACTAAACATTATCACAACCTTAATTTTGACTGTGGAAAATGCTTCTAACAGAAGTAATAAAAAGGAACCTGCCCCCTTGTTTCCTCCAGCTTCTTCTGAAAGGACTGAGCAGTGACCATTTCCATTTGCACCAATCAGTGCCCCACATCAGTACAGTGCTGGACTCTCCATGGATTCCATTGGTCAATAGAGAAAGTGATAACCATTATTAATAGGGCAAGGATCGAGACACGCACATGCACACACTCTCCTCTGCTAGCCATCCACCTCCTCTGTTTTTGAACCAGTTGGCCTCTTCTTCCTTCCTGCTTTAGGGAGACGAGTGGATCACAATTTCTCATCAGGTGGGTCTGATTTTCACTCTTGAAACACTTTGTTAGTAGCTGTGAATTACAATTCCTGTTTTATTCTCTTTCTCATTCTGTTTTTGTTCTGGTTAGTCGGTTAGTCATGACTAATCCGATAAGCTCAGACCAGTTCCAGTTGTTCCAGTTAATGAAACCAGTTGGATTCAGATTTCGTCCAACCCATGAAGAATTAATAAGTGATTATTTGGAGCCCAAAACGCGTGGTGATGATGTGGAGGACTTGCGACTCATGCCAGAGGTTATCCTTTGCAAGCATGAACCATGGGATCTACCAGGTAATAAAAACAGACATCTGTATATCTTGTATATGTTAATGTCAGAATATTTTATTAATGTCGCTAGCTCTTATGTCTGCGTAGATAAATCGATTATCAAGTCAGATGACAAAGAGTGGTATTTCTTTTGCCCTCGCGATCTCAAGTATGCGAGCAGAAAATGTTCTAACAGAAGAACGAAGGCGGGATATTGGAAATCAACCTGCCTGGGAAAGCCCATAAAGACCAAGCGTACCAAGAAAGTGATCGGTATAAGAAAGACCTTGGTTTTCCATGAAAAAGCTGGGCCGAAAGAAGGTACGAGGACTCGATGGATCATATACGAATATGATAATATCACCAATTCTAGCCAGTCTAACAAGGTAAATGCAAACTTTAATTTCCATGGTTGAAGTAACACTGTGTTTGATGGATCATTTGGGAAATTGTGGTCTGGATAGTTGGTTCAATTTTGTGTATTGACATTTTCAGGGGCAATATGTTCTTTGTAAATTGATGAAAAAACCAGATGAGAAGACCAAGAAAGGTGAACAAAATCACCATATGACTGCAGTCTCAGGTTCTGATGCTGAACCAGGTCAGAGTATGGCTTCTAGTTTTGAAAATCAAGATGGAAGTGAGATGACGGTGAATTCAGCTTTTGATGCAAGTGAACCAAGCCACCATGTGGCTTCTGATAGTTCTGAAGCTCAAAACTCAAATGAGCTGATGAATAACTCAGCTCGTCAAGGTAGTGTATTAAACCACTACATGACTTCTGATTTTAGAAATCAGAACGCTAATAAGCTACAGTCTAATTCAGCTTATGCTGGGAGTGGGTCGTTCCACTCCATATCTTCTAATTCTGAAACTCAAATCTGGAACCAGCAGATTGTTGGTTCAGATTATAAAGGAGGCAAAAGCCACTATAAGGCTTCTGACTCCGAAACTCAAATTTCAAACAACATGATTACCAAGCCACTTGATGAGAATTGGCTAATGGTTTATGAAAAATGGTTAATGGCTCCTGATTTGAAGAATCAAGAACCGCCCTCTCAACCTGAAGGTGATCGCGGTCCTTCCGTTATAAATCAATCAACTAATGATTGTGAACCCAGAAGCCTAATGGCTTCTGGGTTTAGAACTCAAAATGTAGACGACGAAATCGATATATCAGCCCTCGATGTAGGTGGATGGAGTTGCCTCACAGAAACTCCTCTGGATTTTGGAAATCAAAATCAGAAGACTGATATGTCAACCCTTGAAGAAGGTTATTCTAGTACCTCGACGACTTCTATTTCAGACAATAATCTAGCTGATGCTGCACTTTCAGATGTGAGTTTTAACTGTTGGGTGGTCCCGCACCATTTAAAATAAAAAGGGGGCTGCCACATCACCTAATAAAAGGGGATTAGGGTTTTATATTTAAACAAGAGACAAAAAGAGAAAAGTGAGGGACAAAGAAAAAGTGGTGGCTGCTGAACTTGTTTCTTTGATTGCCAGTTCGTTAACCGTTGGATCGAGCTGAGATTTGGACAGAGGCTTCTAGACACATTAATCTTCATTCTGAACGGTCGGATCGAAGATTGAAGTAGTGGAAGTTGGTCGTTTTGACAGAAAACGGGGCTGTCAGTATTGTGAGCCTTTTTCTCAAACTTTGTTCTCTTTAATCTTGTTGTATTCCAAGAATAGGTTTTTCTTGATGATATATGTTGTAGCTCTTAGTTGAATCTAAGGAAGAATATTGTGAACCCATTATTTGTGATAGTGGAAGCTTTAAGTGGCCTACGGTCCCGTGGTTTTTTCCCGCATTGGGTTTTCCACGTAAAAATCTTGGTGTTGATGTGTTTGATTATTTGCATTATATTGTTGATTGTTTGATCCTATAATTTGATTGCACAAAGAGGGAAAAAGGTTTGGGACTTTATTGGTTATCCGCTAAATTGGTTCCCGATTATTGAGTTCTTTTCCCAACAAGTGGTATCAGAGCCTGGTTGTGTAGATTGATTTTCTTGTGCAATTAAAATGGAAAAGGAAGATTCGGGCATGATAAAGCTCACTTCCTCAAATTATTTTCTATGGAAAAACAATGATGGAAGATCACTTATATTGCAATGATTTGGCTTTACCGATTGAATGTAAAGGGTAAAGCCCGATGAAATGGATGATGCAAAATGGAAGGGGATTAATAGAAAGGCTACCGCTAATGTTAGAAAATGGGTATCCTCTAAGTCCATTAATCATATTTCTCAAGAACATGACTGCTATAAAGTGTGGAAGATGTTGGAAGAAACATTTGCCAAAGAGAGTGCACAAAACAAAGTTTTTGTAATTAGAGACCTTGTGAATTTGAAATATAGAGATGGTGAAGATGCTTCAGTGCATATAAATGAATTCCAAGGTTTTTTTGAATCAGTTGTCATTGATGAATCTTGAGCTAGCCGATGAGATGCAAGCACTAATCCTATTGAGTTCATTGCCGGATAGTTGGGAGACTTTGGTGGTGTCACTTAGCAATTCTACTCCAAGTGGAGAGATCACTTTGAAAACAGTGAAGGATTGTATCCTCAATGAAGAGAAGAGGAGGAAAGGGACAAACACTTCCGAGTCTCATGCACTTGTTACAGAAAGTCGAGGGAGAAGTCAAAGTAGGTTCTCTCACGGCAAACAAGATAGAGAATCTGGTAATAGAAAAGGCAAATGGAAGCCAAGAGGAAGATCTCAGTCAAGGAAGGGATTTAAGTGTTATTATTGTGACAAGCCTGGGCATATTCAAAAAGACTGTAGAAAGTATAAAAGAGATCAGAAGGGAAAAGATGAAGACAGGAATGAAGAGAATGGTACAGCTGCAGTTGTATTTGATGGTGATGTTGCCATTGTTTGTGATGATGGTTGTGTTAACCTTGCATGTCAGGATACCACCTGGGTTGCAGATTCAGCAGCTTCTTACCATGTTACACCCCGACGTGATTTTTACACATCCTACACTGCTGGCGAATTTGGTCAAGTTAGGATGGGAAATCAAGGGATGGCTAGTGTTGTGGGCATTGGAGATATTTGGTTGGAAACCAATACTGGGTGCAAGTTGATACTCAAGGATGTTAGACATGTACCCGATATGCGCCTACATTTGATCTCTACAGGTACTCTTGATGAAGAAGGCTATCACAGTTACTTTGGAGATGGTAAATGGAAGCTCTCCAAAAATTCTTTAATTGTTGCTAAAGGGAAGAAGATGGGTCTCTACATGTCACAAGCCAAGGTGATCAGAGGAGAGGTGAATGCAATTGAAGATTGCTCTACTGATTTATGGCATAAGCGGCTTGGACATTTAAGTGAGAAAGGTCTTGGCATCCTTGCCAAGAAGAACTACCTTCCTTTAAAAGGTATGAACTTGAACACATGTACTCATTGTTTAGTTGGTAAACAACATAGAGTTGCATTTCAAAGATCACCTTCACATAGAAGATCACATATTCTTGATTTAGTTCATACTGATGTTTGCTCTATGATTGATAAGTCTCTTGGAGGTGCATTGTACTTTGTTAGTTTTATTGATGATCACTCCAGGAAAGTTTGGGCCACTTGTTTGAAATCCAAAGATCAGGTGCTTGATGTCTTTAAGGATTTCCATGCCAGAGTTGAAAGAGAAACTGGTAGAAAGCTGAAATGTGTTCGAGCTGATAATGGTGGTGAATACAGAGGTCCTTTTGAGAAGTACTGCAGGGAACATGGTATCAAGTTGGAGAAGACAGTTCCTAAGACTCCACAGCAGAATGGAGTGGCTGAGAGAATGAACAGAACCATTGTTGAAAGAATTAGATGTATGCTCTCTCATGCAAAGCTGCCTAAGTCCTTTTGGGGTGAGGCAATGAAGACTGCAGTTGCTATGATCAACCTCTCTCCATCAGTTCCCCTTGAATTTGATGTTCCAAATATAGTTTGGAAAGGAAAGGATGTTTCTTATGCACACTTGAGAGTGTTTGGATGCAGAGCATTTGTACATGTTCCTCGAGATGAAAGGTCTAAGCTCGACAGCAAGACAAAACAGTGCATTTTCTTGGGCTCTGAAGATGATGAGTTTGGCTATAGGTTGTGGGATCCAAAGGAGAAGAAAATTGTGAGAAGCAGAGATGTTATCTTCTTTGAAGATCAAACCATTGAAGACTTTGAACAGAAAGATAAAGTAGAGTCTACTACTTTTATTGCATCTAGTTCAAATCCAAGACCTACTCAACAGTTACCTTTGATGCTTGCTAATCATGGGGGAGATTTGCAAAATGATGATAATGGTGGTTTTCTTATTGAGCCATTAGTTGGTGATTCTGAATCAACTAATGATGATATTGATGTTATTCCTGAACAGGTTATGCAAGAAGCTCCGGATGAGCCACAATTGAGAAGGTCAACTAGACCTCATCAACCTTCCACCAAATATCCTCCTCATGAGTATGTGCTGGTTACTTGACGGGAGAACCGAATGCTTTGATGAAGCTATGTCACATGAGAAGAAAAGTGAGTGGTTGAAAGCAATGCAAGAAGAGATGAAATCCTTGCATGAAAACCATACTTTTGATTTAGTGAAGCTTCCTAAAGGTAAGAGAGCACTCAAGAACAAATGGGTGTTCAGGTTGAAAATTGATGAACATTGCTCACAACCAAGGTACAAGGCAAGATTGGTTGTGAAAGGTTTCGGTCAGAAGAAAGGTATTGATTTTGAAGAAATTTTCTCACCAGTGGTCAAGATGTCTTCAATCCGAGTTGTGCTTGGTATAGCTGCTAGTTTGAATCTTGAAATTGAACAACTTGATGTAAAAACTGCCTTTCTGCATGGTGATTTAGATGAAGAGATCTACATGGAGCAGCCTGAAGGGTTTGAAGCAAAAGGCAAAGAACAACTAGTTTGCAAGTTGAAAAAGAGTTTATATGGGTTAAAACAAGCTCCAAGACAGTGGTACAAATTCTTTCATGGTGGATCATGGTTTTGACAGGACCACTTCTGATCATTGTGTATTTATGAAGAGGTTTCCAGATGGAAACTTTATTATTCTGTTGTTGTATGTGGATGATATGCTGATTGTTGGCCATGATGTTAAGAAGATTCAGATTTTGAAGGAAGAGTTAAGTAAGTCTTTTGCAATGAAAGACTTAGGCCCGGCAAAACAGATTCTTGGCATGAAGATCACACGTGACAGGAAGAAAGAGAAACTTTGGCTATCTCAGGAGAGATATGTTCAAAAGGTACTTGAGAGATTCAACATGAGCAACTCCAAACCGGTTTGTTCTCCACTTGCAAGCCACTTTAAACTAAGTTCTAATCAGTGTCCTTCAAGTGATGAAGAAAGAGATGAGATGAAAAAGGCTCCTTATGCATCCGCAGTTGGTAGCTTGATGTATGCCATGGTTTGCACAAGGCCGGATATAGCTCATGCAGTTGGTGTGGTTAGTCGGTTCCTCTCAATCTCGGTAAAGAACACCGGTCAGCGAGTGAAATGGATACTCGAGTATCTCAAAGGCACTTCTAGTTTCAGCTTGTGTTTTGGCAATAACAAACTTGTGTTGGAAGGATACACAGATGCGAGATATGGCTGGTGATGTTGATTCTAGAAAGTCCACATCGGGGTACTTGATGAAGTTTCGCGGGGGGAGCAGTCTCATGGCAATCAAGGTTGCAAAAATGTGTTGCATTATCCACTACTGGAGGCTGAATACATTGCTCTTACTCGAAGGGGCAAAGAGTTGTTATGGATGAAGAAGTTCTTGCATGAACTTGGTCTAGTTCAAGAGAACTTCGTGTTGCAATCATGACGATCAAAGCGCAATCCATCTCGAGTAAGCATCCTACTTTTCACTCTCGATCAAAGCACATTGAAGTTAGATATCAATGGATTCGAGATGCTATGGAGATGAAGTCATTTATTGTTGAGAAGATCCATACCGATAACAATGCATCGAGATATGATGACCAAGCCTTTACCAAGAGAGAAGTTTGAGTTTTGCGTAAAGGAAGTAGGCTTGGTAGAGCCTCCTAAATTGAACTTTACAAATTGATCGCCAAGATATGGCGTAATTCCTCACATGGTGCGTGAGGGGAGATTTGTTGGGTGGTCCCGCACCATTTAAAAATAAAAAGGGGGCTGCCACATCACCTAATAAAAGGGGATTAGGGTTTTATATTTAAACAAGAGACAAAAAGAGAAAGTGAGGGACAAAGAAAAAAAAGTGGTGGCTGCTGAACTTGTTTCTTTGATTGCCAGTTCGTTAACCGTTGGATCGAGCTGAGATTTGGACAGAGGCTTCTAGACACATTAATCTTCATTCTGAACGGTCGGATCGAAGATTGAAGTAGTGGAAGTTGGTCGTTTTGACAGAAAACGGGGCTGTCAGTATTGTGAGCCTTTTTCTCAAACTTTGTTCTCTTTAATCTTGTTGTATTCCAAGAATAGGTTTTTCTTGATGATATATGTTGTAGCTCTTAGTTGAATCTAAGGAAGAATATTGTGAACCCATTATTTGTGATAGTGGAAGCTTTAAGTGGCCTACGGTCCCGTGGTTTTTTCCCGCATTGGGTTTTCCACGTAAAAATCTTGGTGTTGATGTGTTTGATTATTTGCATTATATTGTTGATTGTTTGATCCTATAATTTGATTGCACAAAGAGGGAAAAAGGTTTGGGACTTTATTGGTTATCCGCTAAATTGGTTCCCGATTATTGAGTTCTTTTCCCAACATTAACTAACATGCCTTGCAGATTATTTTTAATTCTTCTTATGTGGTTTGAGTAGCAAGCTATTATTCTTACCTTACAAGATACTTCCTGCGGAAAGCCTTATGACAACTGGAAGAGCTGGAAAAAATTTCTTGAGTCAGAAAACGCACTGGACACGCTGCACTTCACGTTTGCCGAGTATCGTGGAATGCACGCCCACTACATGCGCTTTCATACCGGTGCATCTACTTCAAAAAATATCGGGTTCTCTAGGCCTATACCCCCTTTACTTTCCTATCTCGCTATTCAACAAACCAGAAAAACAAAATCCATACCCGACCATTCAAAAAGAGTCTATTATTCAAGGCTCAAGAGGGCAACTACTAATGCTCCTCTAATCGACTAATGAGGGTGACTTGTGTCGCTCTACTTGTCCGGATCCTTGAATGCTTGCTGATCTATATATTCCGCTTTGCTTAAATGCTGATCCTGCTTAGTTCGGGCTTCATCCAGCCCGTGCGACTTCAGGGCGCTAATCCTTTAAAATATAGCCTCACTGTCCCAAATCGCAGACTATATCTATACAAAGTTTTACTCGCTATTAGCGGACAATTCGACTTTCTTCTATGATCCCCGATGAGATTGTCGTCCCTCGGTCCTAAAGACATTATACTTGCAAGTAGTGAGCAAGTTCTATATCGAGTACATTTACTTTCTTGTTATTATGGGTGTGTGAAGGTGAAATTGTATCTAGAGCAAACATCTATTTATGGATTTTGTATCTTTGTATCGGTGTGTTTCAAAGATGTTGAACAACATTTATGTTTAATTGATATGTTCTAGCTCTCTTTTCTTATCTTTGTTGAATGTTGGGTTACTGATGTAAAGTGAAGGCAGATTGGCCCTAGAATATGGGGATAATGTCAACGAAAGTTTAGAATGACGCTATCTGTCGTCGATCAACATTGGATAGATGTGATGCAACTTTACGTCATCGGTGAATGGCTATGATCCTATTACGATTGAATGTTAAATGCTAGTCGGGTTAGATGAACTAGTAGCGTAACGTAAGGATTTGAAAGCCTCTTGCTATCATGTTACTTGGTTGAGATATGCATCTCGAAGCCGATGGCATTGTGTATTTTCCTGTATCAAAGCTGTGGAGCTTGTCATTAATCTCAAAACAAGACCATTTTCCTCGTATTATTGAAACCCAACATCAAGCACAACATCCGGGACGAAGCACCAAATCACTCGGAAATATCCGATCCCCGAGAGCGTGTGATGAATGAAAGAGATGGCGGCGTTGTCGGCATTTAGCATAAAGCAAACGAACCGGAGCTCTACTGTGTCATTTTAAGCAATCGAATTAGATTTGTAGTAAGATAACTAAGATGTGAAAGTTAAGGGACCGATGGAAACAAAAAAAATGCTCGGGGGACCGAAGTGTTGGAAATTTCAAATTTTGGTGAAGAACAGTTACTGTTCAGATCACCCTCAGGATTTTGCACCTGATGAACAAAAACAAGCAATCGTTCAAATCGGTCTCGAGAACCGAGACTTTTGCCCGAAAAATTTCCAGAAAAATATGCAAGGAATCAAAATCAATTCAATGCAATAAGAAGTGTATAACAAAGGGCAGAATTACTCAAGGTTACTGCCATCCCTTTAACTTTATTTATAGAAAAAGATCAAATTACAAGAATAGAAATTCAAAGCTAATACAATCTTTTTCTACTTAAAACAGGAAATAAATCTGAGAAAATAAAGCAACAAGATATGATCAATTATAGTTTGATCTTACTTAACTAAAACACAAACTCTTAAATTAAAACATGATAAAAACAATAAAGGAAAAAACAAGATGATCTTCACGGTTCCAGATTCTTCATTTCCAGCAGACTTGGAATCAGTTGACTTTGGTTGACTTTGATCCTGCATTTTCAACACTCCCCCTTGATTCAAGTCTGCTCATGCCTATCATCTCTCTCAATTCTTCAAATCTTTCTTTGGCTAAGGATTTTGTAAATAGATCAGCCAATTGCTCCTTTGAAGTGCAGTATTTCATTTCAAGTTCTCCCTCTTGTTGAAATTGCCGAATTGCATGGAACTTAATCTTCATGTGCTTGGTTCTATCATGGAACACTGAATTTTTGGATATTGCAATTGCTGACATGTTGTCACAAAACAATTCAGTAGGTTCAAATTGGTTTAGGTTCAGATCTTCCAAAATCTTCCTTAACCAGACAAGTTGGTTTGCAGCTACATAGGCTGCAATGTATTCAGCCTCTGCGGTAGAGTGTGCAACCACACTTTGCTTCTTTGAATTCCAGCAAAAGATGCTTCTTCCCATAGAAAAACAATAACCAGAGGTGCTCATCATCTCTTCATCACTTCCAGCCCAGTCACTGTCACAAAAACCTATTAATTTGACAGTTTCAAACTTGTCAAACAGCATGCCATAGTCTAGTGTCCCCTTTAGATACCTTAACACTCTCTTGGCAGCAACATAATGTGTTTGACTTGGATTTTGCATAAACCTTGAAAGGTAGTTTACTGTAAACACAATGTCTGGTCTTGTGGCAGTCAAGTATAACAAGCTTCCAATCAAGCTTCTATAAATTCGACCATCAGCCTTGTGTTCATCATCATCCTTCATCAACTTCTGTCCAGCCACCATGGGAGTGCTGACAGATTTGCAATTATCCATTGCAAACTTACTCAGTAACTTCATTGTGAAGTTCCTTTGACACACAAAACATCCTGAGCTTGATTGAGTGATTTCCATCCCCAGAAAATAGGATAGTAGGCCCAGTTCATTCATCTCGAATTTGTTCTTCATTTTCAGCTTGAACTCATCAACCAGCTGCTCATTATTTCCAGTGATCAATAGATCATCAACATAAACTGATACAATCAGTATATTTTTATCAACCTTTTTCACATACAAGGTGGCTTCATTTAGACTTTTTTCAAACCCCAAGCTCAGCAAAAACTCATCTAGGTGGCTGTACCAAGCTCTAGGAACTTGTTTTAAGCCATACAAGGCCTTTTTGAGGAGGTACACCTTGTTGGCAGTGATGTCAACTTCGAAACCTTCAGGTTGTTCAACATAGATTTCTTCATCAAGAGTCCCATTTAAGAAGGCTGACTTGACATCCATTTGCCACACATACCATCCAATTTGTGCAGCAATCATAAGCAACAATTTGACGGTATCAAGCCGAGACACAGGAGCAAATGTGTCATGGAAATCTATACCTGGTTCTTGAGAATACCCCTTAACCACAAGTCTTGCTTTGTGTTTGTTGATGCTGCCATCTGCATTTATTTTGGTTTTGAAGATCCACTTTACCCCAATTACTTTCCTGTCAGCTGGTCTATCCACAAGTGTCCAAGTCTCATTCTTCTCAATCATCAACAACTCTTCCTTCATTGCTGCCATCCAAGTGTGTGAGTTCATGGCTTCTTGAACATCATATGGTTCAGCTTCTGCTACATTGCACCTGCTATAGACTTCACTTAACAATCTAGTTCCTCTAACAGGTTCTTCTTCATCATCAGTGACAGGTTGCATGATTTCAGGTTGGACTTCATCACTTGTTCTCTCGGCAAGTTCAGCTTCCCAATTCCAGGTTTTGTCTTCATCTACTTTCACATTCCTTGCAATCACAGCCTTGTTAGATTTTAAATCAAACACTTTATATCCACTTGATTTAGTGCTATAACCTAACAGAATTCCCAACTCAGCTTTTTGGTCAAGTTTCCCTCTGTTTATCTCAGGCAGCAGAAAATAACAAAGACTTCCAAACACTCTTAAGTGTTCTATGTTGGGTTTGTAGCCATGCCACATCTCATAAGGTGTTTTTTCTCCCAATACTTTAGTGGCCATCCTGTTTAAGAGGTAAGAGGCTGTACTTACAGCCTCTGCCCAAAATTTGAGAGGCATCTTCTTCTCATATAAAAGACATCTAGCCATCTCCATCAAAGTTCTATTTCTTCTCTCACACACACCATTTTGTTGGGGTGTGTATGGTATTGTAAGCTGGTGTTTGATCCCTTCTTTATCTAGGAATTCATCAAGTTTGTGAGAGGTGAATTCACCTCCATTATCAGACCTTAAAGCCCTCAACTTGGTCCCAACTTCTCTCTCGGCAGCAGCCTTAAACTTCACAAAAACATCAAACACTTCCCCTTTTGTCTTAAGAAAGTAAACCCAACAGTATCTACTATAGTCATCAATGAATAGCAAGAAGTATTTAGCACCATTTAAAGATTCAGTTCTCATAGGTCCACATACATCAGTAAAAATCAATTGCAGTTTACTAGTGGCTCTAAAAGGATTGTCATTAAAAACAATCTTTGTTTGTTTACCTAGTTGGCAAGCTTCACATACTGCCTTTTGATCTTGTATATCAGGTAAACCAATGACCATCTCTTGATTTGCCATCTTCTTCAAAGTGGCATAGTTAAAATGCCCTAATCTCTTGTGCCACAGCACTGATTTTGGATTCTCAGTTATGCTTAAGTTCATGTGCTCATTTGTTATGCCAAGGTTGAAGCTTCTATTATTCATTTTGGCAGCAAACAGAATCACCCCTTTGTCATCTCTAATGGTGCATATGTTATCAACAAAGGATAATGAGTGGCCCTCTTCAAGTAATTGGCCAACACTCACTAGATTTTGTTTAATTTCAGGCACATAAAGCACTTTATCAAAGGTTCTTTTGCCTGCCATTGTTTCAATGTTCACATCTCCTCTACCTTCAACACTAACATATTGACCATTTGCAACCTTTACTCTAGACTCATAACTTGAATCCAATGCATTAAACATCTTTATGTCTGCAGTCATATGGTTTGTACAACCACTATCAACAAGCCAATTAGAATTGTTTACCTCAGCTTGATTGCACCCATGTTCAGTTGTGGCCATGAATAAATGCTCATCTTCCACTTCAGCTTCTTTTGCAACATAAGCTTGTTTTGCAGCTCCTGTGTTTGATTTACAAAATTTTTGTAAATGCCCGAACTGCTTGCACTTCCTGCATTGCACATCTTTCAACCAACACCATGTCTCTAGGTGATTAGTTTTATGACAATGTTTGCATGGTGGAAATTGCTCCTTCTTCTCTTTTCCCTTTGAATTATTGGGGAAATTTTGGGTACTCTGCCATGTTCTATTCTGCCAGTTCTTCCCATTATCTTTTCTCCCTTCATAATTGTGATTTTGAGCTCGATTTTGAATTCGTGGTCTTCCTTTAAATCCCACAGCAAATGCTTCTTCACTGGAGCTTTCTTGCCTGAAAGCTTGCCGCTGCTCCACTGCCTGAAGAGCATTGATTAGCTCTTGAAGGCTTAACTGAGTGCAGTCCTTTGAATCCTCAAGAGAACAGATTTTGTTCTCAAATTTTTCAGGCAAACTCACAAGGACTTTTTCTACAACTCTTGATTCTTGAATATCTTCACCCAACAGTCTCATCTGGTTGACAAGTTTGGAAATGTTGGATGAAAAATCCTTAATTGATTCAGTCTCTTTCATCTTCAGCCCTTCGAATTGCCTTTTCAAGTGCAATACCTGCATTCTTCTTGACTTCTCATCTCCTTGGAACTCAGCTTTCAGTTTGTCCCATGCTTCCTTAGCAGTTTCACACGCCATGATTCTTGAAAAAATCTCCTCACTTACTGCATTATGAATGCTAGTAAGGGCTTTGAATTTTTTTGCTCTTTGTTCATTAAAGTGCTTCAACTGGTTCATAGTTGGATTGTTGTTAAAGTGAAATGGTTCCCTTTCAGTCTCCACATCTTCCCATAGGTCGAAAGCTTTAAGATACATCTTCATCTTCACTGCCCATACTCCATAATTTGAGCCTGTGAAAATAGGTGATTTTGACGAAAATGATGAGGAGTCCATCTCTGTCAAAACAGATTTTTCTTCTTGCAGGTATTCCTTGTACTGGAAACAAAGAACAAGAGTAGCAGTTGATGATTACAATCAATTGCGTATCTCTTGGAGAACAAATCAAGATAATTTTCTTGATTAAATTTCTAAACACTCGTGTTTCACTCACCTTCCCTTCAAAGTTAATAACTTTGAAAAATCTCACAATTCTCTCGTGTTTCTCACAGCCCTTCTAAGATCAGAATCGCTCTGATACCAATTGTTGGAAATTTCAAATTTTGGTGAAGAACAGTTACTGTTCAGATCACCCTCAGGATTTTGCACCTGATGAACAAAAACAAGCACTGTTCAAATCAGTGCTGAGAACCGAGACTTTTGCCCAGAAAATTTCCAGAAAAATATGCAAGGAATCAAAATCAATTCAATGCAATAAGAAGTGTATAACAAAGGGCAGAATTACTCAAGGTTACTGCCATCCCTTTAACTTTATTTATAGAAAAAGATCAAATTACAAGAATAGAAATTCAAAGCTAATACAATCTTTTTCTACTTAAAACAGGAAATAAATCTGAGAAAATAAAGCAACAAGATATGATCAATTATAGTTTGATCTTACTTAACTAAAACACAAACTCTTAAATTAAAACATGATAAAAACAATAAAGGAAAAAACAAGATGATCTTCACGGTTCCAGATTCTTCATTTCCAGCAGACTTGGAATCAGTTGACTTTGGTTGACTTTGATCCTGCATTTTCAACAC
>CM055427.1:6707362-6844862 GCA_029228465.1 Salix viminalis
CATTTGTGTAATATAAATATATTTTTAAAATTAAGTACAAGTGGTTTTAAAATAAGAATTGATAATATTCATGCATTATTCATTATTGATAAGTAAAATAACTATAAAAAAATAATCAAATAGTCATGTAACCCATGCTTTTGAAGCATGGAACCAAAAAAATAGCAAAAAAACAAATGAAAATGGGTGTTCTTGATTGTTTTTTGAGAAAAAATCGAGTAATAAATTAAAAATACCATGCATGTATCTAACTAAATATATCATTAACTTGTGCTTTATTATGGGTTGTAAAGCATAATAGTGGATTTCCAATTTGACTTGCTCCACTATAGGCAAACATTTGCACTAATAAAATTAAGAAAAATAAAAATAAAATTATCCGGTAAAAATAAAATATAGACAAGCTTGAAAACCAATGCTAAGATTTTTGTCAAATGCAAATGTGTTTTTCTTTGTCCCAAAGCTTATCTTTTATTGGCACAAAATAATTTTTTAATCCCTGGAAATAAAGTTCATTTATATAAGCACAAAAAATAATCATGGAAGATGAAATTATGCCTCACAACCAAGATATAATGAAGTTAAAATCATATTCCTATATAATATTGATTAATTTAATTTAATTAAAATTTCAAGTTTTACAAATTAATCATAGTTGGTAAAGGTAAATTAAATGTGTCATCGTCTTATTATATCATTTAATATATTTTGATTTTAGAATTTAAAAAATATTTTTGTCCCATATGCATCAAAATCTAAAGTTTTTAACTTGTGAATATTTTTTTAAGTTGGAATTTTTTTTTTGTCTAACTCGTAGTATAAATGAGCTTATTTTGTTATAAACTTTAAAAAAATATTAAAAACAAATATGAAGGAGATGTGATATTGGACAATTATGTTTTTTTAAAAAAATAGAAACTAATTTAATTTAATTCAAGATCAAACTTATTTTCAAAAAGGCATAAATTTGAGAAAAAAATGATGAATTTAAAAAACTCAAGATAACTAACTGAGCATTGAGCCAATTGGGTTGAGCAATTTTAAATTACTTAAATCGAAATTAAAATGTAAGAAAATGAAACACACACACACACACATATATATATATATATGAAGATAATAAAAAAATACCTTGAGTAAATTAGGCAACCAATTTGGGTCGACAGATCAAATACATGACACAAGACATGAAATAAGAATGTCCCCAAAAATAGTGAAGTGAGGAAACAAAATGACTTGCTTTTGTCTTTTCTAAGGGCATATCAATATTTTTACTCTTCATAAAAACTTGAAAAAGCAGAAACATAGTCATCGATAACTCTAAGTTTTTGTCTTATTCAAGATCGTGATGGTTATTTCATTGTTCATCAAAAATGTGAAAAATAAAAAATATCCTTATCCAGTCAATGTTTTTTTTTTGTCTACTTCCAAAGGCTAAAACATATTTTTATTATGCAAGAAAAACTAGAAAAAGACACAGACACCCCCAAACAATTAGCTAATGACAACTTGTTCAATAAAAAAGTCAAAAATATCCTAAAAACTAACAACTTTTTTTTAAATGAATGACAAAACAATAGTTACACTATTACAATTCACAATAAACTGTGTATAGAGCTACAATGAATTATCTACATGGTATAACTTATTTTTTTTACTAGATGGCATGCATGTGCTCTGTCATAGGCTTGTTGAGCAAATATGTCTGATGGTGTTGTAATTGCAAACCGATGCTAAATTTAACCAAAAATAAAAGGCGTTGATGTTTTACTGTGTCCTTAAATACATATCAATTTGGATTTCAATAGTGAAATGACATTTTTACCCTTCATACCAAAAAATTTAACTCTTAGTACCGAGGCTTGTCACTATAGATTATTTGGGCTTTTTTTTGTCTTTTTTTATTTTTATTTGAACAATGAAACTATTTATTTACCCCTGGGTGTTGGCAAGAGGACGAAGGTTGGTTAGGGGTATTTTTTGTTTTTTTGCCAGATCTTTAACAATGAAATATTGGTTTGCCCTCGGATGGGACACGAGCAGCAGTGCGTTGGAGGTTTTTTCATGGTCATTGTTGGGTCCAGGAGTGTTTCGGTAATTCTATATTTTTTTAAAAAAATTCAAGGTTATTGCAGGCACGTCTTCTGGACGTGCCGATAGTTTTTCTATCGAATGCACCTTTCAGGCGGCGCGATCAGTGTTAGGCGACGATGGAAAATATCCGGTCACTGTGTTTATGAGTGCACGACCGTGTCCTTTTCCTCATGATAGGAGCGTGTCGTATTTCGACGGGCAGAGGATCGTCGGTGGTCAGTTTTTCTTCCTCCTTTTTCTCTCTCCCGCAACGGCAAAATGCATACAGATCCTTTATGTTTATGGGTGTTTCATTTCAATCTTTGGTCATTTGATTTCTTTTTCTTTATGATTTCTTCAGTAGAAGTTTTGATTTTTTTTCAATTGTACCCTTTAATTGAAATTGATTATATATATTAATTTTTTATTTCAACCCTTATTCTTTGATATTTGGTTTTTTTTGTTCCTTTAATTTTTTCAGTTTGCAATTTTTAATTTGTTTTAATTTTGTCCTCCATTTAATATTGGTCATATATGCTACTTTTCATTTCGATCCTTATTCTTTTGTTTTTTTTAAATCCCTTTAATTTTTCTGGTCTTAAGGTTTTGATTTTTGGCAGTTTTGTCCCTCGATTAGAATTAATTATATGTTTTTTTATTCATTTTAGCCCTTATTCTTTTATTTTTTTATTGGTATTAATTCCTTTGGTTTTTTCAATCCTTCTTGGACAATGTTTATTTTTTGTATGAATTTATGTATCTATGCTTTTAGTTGTGGTTTTTTATTTTTTTTTCATTTTATTTTTTGTTGGAGCTTTATTTTTATTTGGTTTAGTCCTAAAATTTTAATATATGTTGATAATCATTTTAAAACTGATATTTCTTCCTTTTTCTCTTTGTTTTTTTTTTAGTATTTTCTGATATTTTTATTTGTTTTTTGGATTAGATTATTTTTTTGCTCATAATATTATTTTTGTTTTGTTTTTGTTTGCTCTTTTGTTATTTTTTTTATTCTTTGAGATAATTTTATGATTTTCATTGCTTACACAATAATAATGATAATTTTATTTATTGTTTTTTTTTTGTTTTCTTACTTGCTTTTTTTTATAAAAGTGTTTTTCTTTTTTTTTTCTTCGTGACAATTTAATGTTTTTCATGGTTTGAGAAATAATGATGATAGTAATTTTAATTGTGATAGTTATGATAATGATGATAATGTAGCAATAAATTTTCAATGATGTTTTCTTCAATTATAGATAGAAAATTAATGACTTATTTTTGTTGTTTAGTTACTGTAGATGTTTCCACAATTTATATTTTATTATTGTGTTTAATTTAAATTAGATTATAAAATAAATTAATCCTAACACAGTGAATTTGATAATTTAGGTATTCGAATCTTCTTATTTTTTACTGACGATGATAATTTTATATTAATAATTTCGTTGAAACTTATTAAACAGATAAATTTATATCGATTGAAAATAAATATATTTTATTAGAAGCTCACACTTCACAAAAATTCTATATAAATTTATTATTTTATCTAAATTTATAATATGTTTTTTATGTTGAAGAAAATATAATTCAACCCAATTATATTTGGACAAACACAAGGGTGGCGGCTAGCAAGTAATAGATACTGAAGGTGTGATGGAGCCAATATTCCATTTGAGCCAAAAAAAAAAAAAGAAATTCAAAGCATAATCGAGAAAAAGAAAAGAAAAGATAAAGAGTTAGCTTGCTTATGTTTATATGGAAAAAAAACTGAAGAATTAATGGGTTGACATACCAAAAGAGGCAACCATGCTACCAAGGTTTGGTTTCCTTAGTTTTGTTTTGATCAAAATGGCTTAAAGTTTTATACAAGTTAAATAAACCAGATAAAAATGTAACAGTTTTTATCTTGCTTAAGATTTCTGCCCGTTCTAGAAATTCTGCGTTCCAGAAGTTCTGCTCAAATTTCAGCCGAAATGTTTCGTTTTGTTCCGTCGGTTCTGTTTCGGCCAAATAATTTTTTTTTTAAATAATGAATAATTTTACAATATCAATTATATCTTTTAATTCAACTATTAGATTGAGATAAAATTTTACGAGGAGTCTATTGACATATTTATATATATTATGTTAAAATTTCAGACCAATCAATTAATATAATGACCTTGCGAGATTGATGATGACATTCTTATAATATTATTCATATTTATAATTTTGTTCATAAAATCATTTTATTATGTATTTTTAGATTAAATTACACAATTCTAAATAATTTTATTATATATATATATATATATATATATATATATATAAATAGTACAATCTTAAAATGATATACTTTGAGTTTGAAATCAAAATATTATATTTTAATTGAAAAAACAAAATATCAATAGAAGCGGAATTGGAATTGACATCCTTGTTCCGAAGAATAAAAAGAAAACAAATTAGTGCATACATATCTTTAATTTGAAAGAAAAAACACAACCATCCTGTTACCATAATCCCCACCACCATCTCTGTCTCTAAACAAAAGTTTATATCGCTTTCTCTCTAGGGTTTGTGACACATGCATACTTTTCTTCATCATCCACAAAGGTTCCTTCTTTACTCTCTCCTTACTCTCCTCTCTCACTCTATTCACTGTTTTTCTCCCATCAATTTGCAAAAAATCATCCCATTTCTAATTGATTTTGGAAATATATATTTTTCATGGATTCATCCATTTCTTCCTGAAATGGCCAATAGCATTAATTTATTTGAATTTTGTTTTTTTTATTCTTCTGTTATGTTTAGCGATCATTGCCATCATCATCTAAAATAATTACGTGAGTGATTAGGGAATAAATTCTAGTTATTCAGCTTGTACAAGGTCCCAGTTCCTTGATAGCTTCTTGGAAGTTTGTGGTTTCCATGATTTTGTTTGACTTTGAATTTGACATAAGGGTTTTTGGCATTTGTGCTGTTATAGGAGGGTTAGATGAGAGTGATCTGAAGCTTTAAGTATAAGCATCTGGTTTTTCAATATTGGAATCCACTTGAACTGTTGATTTTATTGAATGAAGTTTTTTAGTAATGCCTCTTTATTTTTTCCCCTTTGAATCAGCTTTTGAGGTTCAAAAAAAGGAAGCACGTCGCTGTTAGTGAATTGGTTGAAGTAGTTCAAAATGGAGATCCGTATGGATTTCTTGAACTGGCTTGACCATGAAACATCGATGAAGATTCTTGGGTGCTTACAAGATCCGCCGGATCTTGTTCGTGTTAGTTCTGTCTCTTGTTCTTGGCGACATTTTGGTGAGTATTCAGTATTATTTTGTTTAGACTAAACTCTTTAAGCATTTTGCATCTGTCTTGGTATCTACAGAAACTCATTGCAAGAATGTTTGTGCTCTTTAACCGATCGACTAGTTTCTGCCAAAGGAAAGAAGTAACGGCATTTGTTGCAATGAATGTTGGCTGGTTGCTGGTCTGTTTTTCTAGTCATTTTAGGTTTAACCAATAGTTATCTCTTTAATGTAGAAATTTATATTAAA
This sequence comes from Salix viminalis, assembly GCA_029228465.1. Taxonomy (NCBI): domain Eukaryota; kingdom Viridiplantae; phylum Streptophyta; class Magnoliopsida; order Malpighiales; family Salicaceae; genus Salix; species Salix viminalis. Next base: position 6,712,963 of record CM055427.1, read on the forward strand.
TTCATTTTGCGAAGCTGCAATTTATTTGGATTCTCCTCTAGGTTTGTTGTTTATGTAATTTCCCCAAGCTCTATTTTTATGGGATCAACCATCTGTTGCTGTTGCCCATGCAGTTTCCAATTATTTCTTAACAAGATTGATCCTAGTTGTTTTCAACCTTGCTACATATAATGAATTTATTGTTTCAGTCTTTGAAAAGATGTCTTGGCTGCCTTCTTAACTACAATCATCATTGAAATTTCAGTGATGGCTGCAGGGTTTGGCTAGAGGAAGTTTCCCTTTAACATTGAATTTTGCTATGGTTATGAAAATGTTTTAATAGGTCCTGGTTTGCTTCACAGTGATCGCAAATGGTCTATGTAAGCAGCTGTGCTTGAGAATGTTTCCTCACTTTCGTAGAGTTTATTGTGTCATTGAACCCACTTGTGGCATCGAAAAAGCTTTGGAAGTTGGACATAGCAAATTTGTGGAATGGGAAACTCTGAAGAGGGAGCATAAAGCGTATGCCTTTTTAGCTCAAGGGTGCTTGTTATTTCCTTTCAAAGAGTGCATTTTGGATGCAATAAGTGCGTCTAGCACTGATGATTATCCAGTGGAAAGCATCCGTAACACTCTGCTACAAGGAGACCGTAGTGAAGGTAGACCTTCATACTGGTCGAGTAAAGGACAGCACGACATTGCAGTGCCTGAGACACTTGTGTATAAACTGGCTGCTGATATTTGTGTTATTACTGAAATCAATATACAACCTTTCCAAGGTTATTCTTCCGATGCAATTCATCAAATTCATTCACTCTCTCAATTCGTTTTGACCTTCTCGTAGTCATTTATTGAGATATCATATGGTTTTATGCTCAGCTTATTTTCAGCGGGATTCACCTATATATTCAGCCATATCTGTGCGGTTTTGTATGGGTCATCCCAAATGCCCAATGGGTGATCCCTTGGGTGAACCACTGGATGACACTGCTGATGACAAGTTCATATGGACTTACTCTTCACTCGAGTTTCCAATGGCCCAGGTATGTCACTATTTCTTCCTTTATTTCTGTCATGATGAAGGTGGTGTGATTTGTTTTCTTTTCTTAACTAAAATACTGCCTATATCAATGTAGCCACAGAACTGCTTTACTATTAAATAAAGTTTCTTTATCAATTCAATAAGTGGAGCTTATGTAAAAGATCATAGTGAAATATTGATTGACACTGGCACAGGTGTGACATTCTATGTTCAGGCATATTAGATGGATCCTTTGGTGGGAAATTCTGGCAATCTAAGACATGTAGACATGGAGTTGGGATCCAATTGTAGACACAGCAGCATGCATCTGTGCTGGTTAATTATTGCCGGAAATCCTGGGGAGTAAATGAAGCAACTAGTAGCCAAGTTTTTCACAAACAAATGCAAATAGTGACCTTTCATTTGCAATCCTAAAGGATGCTCTTAAATCCCAAGTAACATGATCATAAACCATATACTGTGATTGATTTGTCTCTTTTTGTAGTCTGTTTGATAAAAGAACAGGATCAGTGGAATTACAAACTCTCTGAGAACACTGAATGGTAACTTAAACCCCATAAAGCTGTCTTCATGTAGCAGGAGAAGTTTTTGCATTTTAGAATTTTCTGTAAAGAGAGCAATATTTTCTTTTATCTTTAATTTAATGGCCTGTATGATTTCTATCCTAAATATCTCCTTTGTCAGCTACTCTGTGTCTGTGTTTGTTTCTGTGTCTGTGTCTATATGTGTTCTTGCTTGGGGCATGAGCTCCTATTCATTTGCTTTTGAGTAATTACAATTTTCTATAATTGAATTCTCAACAAAATTCCTAATTTGTCAAAGCCTTCTACATGAACAGGAGAACAGCTTGCAGAACTTCAAGCTTCCAGAACCAGTTGTTTGCATTGGTGGGATTTTGCAGATTGAGCTGTTGGGAAGGGTTCAGAGGCAGGAAGCGGATGGCTTGTTCTATATATGGTTTGTTCAACCCACTTTTTTTCAGCAATCTTATTTTGGTGCTGATATATATCATGCTGCCCCACCCGCATAATAGAGAGATTTATGGATAGTTATCATGGTGGAACTCAGCTTTATTCGAGGAGGATCACTACTCAAGGAAGTCCTCTCTCTTAACACACAACCTTGTGGAGAGAGAGGCTTTTCACGGTGTGCTAGTCTCCTTGAATATGCTCAAATAATAGTGTTGATTCAAGTGACCAGGGTTGATTCCCTGCCTGTGCGTAAAAAATGACGAGGTTAAGTGCTAGTGAAAATCTTCGTTGTGGGAATAAAAATAGAAACTGTGTTGGTTGACGTTGCAGATTGATAAATTTTTCAAAATTCTTGTCAGCCTACAAATATCTGAAAATCAAAAGAAACTATTCCTCCATGCGAAGCTGTTGCAATTGTTACCACCAGTTTGCAGTGTGTTGGGATCAGGACTGCTGACTATCATGTATGGTTTCTGTTTTTAAAGCACTTTCCTGCTGTATTGCAGCGTGGCGCATGTTCAAGTTAAAGGCAGGCCAATGTCACCAGCATTTGGTGCTGAAATGCTTGGGCCTTCAGGAAAGTTTGTATTGAAAGGCCTGAGTTGGGACCCGACAAGCTTCTTACCTGAGGACGACGACGACACATATCATGGTGAACATGTGCATGGTGGTGTTGATTTGGAGCAGATTGCGAATATGTAGATGGGAGATGGAGACCTCGAATATGATTGGAATTCAGAGTATGATGAGATAGCATTTCATCTATGATTATGATAATTATAACCTCTCTTTGTTTATTTTACCAGCCCTTCTGGGCTTAGTAACAAGTTGGAAATCCTTTATGCCAAGCTGGTGTGTAACCCCTTTATGTTAAGCATCCCTTCTTAACCCCCTCTTGTAATTGTATTATCTCCTCCTTGTAAAAATAAATAAATAAATCACTTTTAAGTTTGCCTAAATAGGTAGGAAAAGACAAGCCTAAGAGCAAAATTACATTTGTTTATTAATCTGTTTATTTATGACATGAGTTATGAGATTGGAATAGTTTTAGAAGCATGATCAAACAAGAAAAATAAAATGCAAAATTACTACGGTTTAGAATAGATTCTCTACTATAAAAAAAACATGATCACACTAGTATAAAATTAGCCTTGTTTCTTTTTTCTTCTAGGAATAGGGTGGGCCCAAAAAGTTCCAGCCTCTGCGACTTCGTGGACAATACATAAGCCCATTCAATTATAGATCATGGTTGGGCTGCTTTAGATAATTAGGGTAATAATTAGAGATGTTATGTTGACTCATGTTTTTACCATATTTATATATTATTTATTATTTTAAAAATAAAATATTTATATTTTTTTTATTGGATTTCAAATATTATATTATTATGAGTATTATTACTCTATATATGATAAAAAATTAATTTATTTAATATTTATGGAATCTTATATTTTATTTTAGGTTGGATTACAGAATGTGTAATAAAAAAAAGATTTTTAAAAAAATAATTAAAATAATATATATATATATATATATTTTTTTTTTAAAAAAAAAAAAAATTATTTTTGATATTAATACATTAAAATTAAAATCGATCAAAAATACTAAAAAAGCCTGTTAAAGCTCACTCTCAAACTCAAACTAACCGGCAACATATATTCTTAAGGTCATATTTATATCTTCAATTTTACTGGGGCACAGCTAATTCAAACGGAACATAAATGAAGTCTAGGAAATTTTTCTCGAAAGGTGGGATCTTTGGCTGCATTTTATCTTCCAAGTTTAGGTTGCGAATACAAATTTAAATCACAGAAAATGAAGTTTTGCCTTTTTGCTTCATGTACGATTGAAATGATTGACGTTTCTTTTTGGCGCAACGGGGCCTTGATCGAAGCATCGATGTTATTAGTCCTTACACCACTGTACATTAAGCACAATTGTGGGATGACACAATCATTTCCTTACTGTTGAAGATGATAATGGCTGTGCAGCATGTGTTCTTGGGGAATCTTTAGCACCCCAGTCGTGGATGGCAGCCCAGAAGAGTTTTCAACAGAGAACCCTGAAGCTGACCAGCTGCATTGCCTTGCAGGCTTAAATCACCGGCTGCCCTCGAATCAAAATGATGATCTGATAAAACGACAATTAGTACACTACTTGGTGTATTCACGAAAGGTTACCAAGATTCAGGAGGTGTTCTTCTTTGCATCTTTTGAAGTGATGGACGAGACCCTAGTGAATCTGCATGGAAAATCTACCTTCGATTCCACAGCTAAAATATGACAGTTACAATGTTCTGCAGACTGGCATGAAGATCTTCGATCAATCCAAACATGTAGAGAAGTGGATTGACAGAAAGAAATGCAATGCATGGGGGCAGAAATATGATGGCTGCAGCGCTGTCTGCGTGCGGAATTGGGAAAGCTAGAAGAAGAATAAAGGAAGCATGGCTGCATAAGAGGTTTCTTATATATTTTTATAAATAGAACATCGATTGCAGATCAGTACACTTTTGAGTGCTCCAGCTTGCCATTGGCTACTTTTTCTCGTACAGAGAATTAAACGGTGAATACATGAAGGAAAAGGGAAGATAACTTATTATACAAAAGTAGATTTCCATGGCTCTATTTCTTACCAAACAAACTTCTTAATTTCCCACTTTCTAGTCGCTCGAGTAGCTTTTTGGCGCCCGGGATGTCCATCTCAGTAAGCTTCTTGAGATAACCAATCGCTCCATATGAAATCATCAACCTCTTACATTTCCTGCACGAAGCGAGTGATGCAAGGGATGCTACAGCATATTTCTTTGCAGTGTTCAGTGGACTTGGATCAAGCAATTGCACTAGATTTGGCACACTTCCATCATCCCTTATAACTTTTCTTCGATTCTGGGAAAGGGATACCAAACTCGAAATTGCTTGCGCAGAAACCTCTCTAGCACTGTTTGATTTAGCCTCGAGCAATTTCACAAGAAGAGGGATGCACCCTGCTTCACCCACCAGTTTTTTCACATCTGCTGATGTGCAAACCCTGCAAATTGCAGATGCAGCAGCCTGTTGGGCACCCAGTGATCCAGACCTGAGCACATGAACCAAACGGGGTAGAAAACCACAAGATACCAGCATTTCCAAAGAAACTGAGCTAACCAAATTCCTTAATGCCCCAACTGCAGATTCTTGGGGCAGTGGACCATCAAGATATACCAATAGACTTCTAATTCCACCTTCCGAAATAACAGCTCTTTTCAGATTGTCATTGCTGGCAGTGAGATTCTGCAAGCATTCTGCTGCATATTCTTTTGATCCCAATAAAATTCCGCAATCTATGAGATTGATCATTACCTTCACAATTCCTTCCTCAGCTAGATCTTGCCAAACCTCAGGGACAGCTGAGATATTCTTCAACGTGCAAGCAGCCGCGGCCTGTGAAACAGAATCACCAGTTCGACAGATCTCAATCAGTGGTCGAGCACCACCATGCCCAACAATTGCCCTGGCTGTTTCTGCTGACATTGACAATCTCTGGAGAGAAATTGTAGCCTTCTCTCTGCCCACCGTGCTGCCTGACTCAACAAGCCTTATGAGAGGTGGCAGAACACCCTCTGAAACGAGCCAATTCTCACAGCTTCCAGATTCTGCAAGTGAGCAGATTGCAGCAACAGTCTTTTCTCGAATGCAAGGAGAAGTTGCTGTTAACAACTGGACTAAAGCAGCAACGTTGCTCCGCCCCAAAACAGCCAAAACAGTCTTTTCATCCTCTTTCATGACCTCGACAAGTGTATCGAGAGCTCTATGCTTCGCCTCCAAGTGCCCAATCTGAAGCCGGGCAAGCAATTCCCTTGTATTGCTGTGAATACCAGCCTCGGGCTCTGTTGATGAGCCAGCCACAGCTAAAGGCACAGTAGCCTCGCCAAGCATCCCAGTCTTGATCAAAAGTCCACAATCTCGTAAATTCAAATCCAGCTTACCAGATAAAGCATCAAGATCACTCTGCGTCCTAAGCTTGCCCCCCCATAATTCTCACCCATACATAAGACTGCCAATTCAATTGCTTCTTTGATTGTTTTTGACACAGCCTGCATTTGCTCCTTGCAAAGCGAGTTCTTGGAGAAGCAAGGGTGGCTTGACAAGTCTGATAAACACGACGGGATCTGCTCCAACTTGGAAATTATCATCTTCCATCTGCCGGGAAAGCCCTTAACTTCCCTGGCCTTGTCAACGGCTACAGGAACAAGCTCTTGTGCATGACATAACCAGTCTTCAACTGACTGGATATCAACCACAACTTCTTTCCCTCTATCTTCCACCATGATTTCTAATGCGTATGGATCAAAGTGGCCACCAGAGCTGGTACAGCTGAATTGCGAAGAAAAGCAACCTCAAAGTGATGACCTGGGTACGAAGGAACGAGAAAGGAAATGATATTTGCTTAGAAAATTCAAAGGTAGTGGAGCAGTTACAGTCATCATATATAAATTATAAACTACGGCTACTGGTTCTTTAAAATAAAAAACAAATACGATAACATCAAGGGCGTTGAGAATCTTGTATGATCACAGAAAGCTTGTTTCACTGAAAACAAGACTTGACCAGCCGAATCTAAGTGCCCTTAAAGATGCTCCCACAAATCATTTCCATGACTTTTTAAGTGATCATTAAATGCCAACCAAAATTAAACCTAAAAGAGTGCATGTCCAGCAAAACACGAAACTGTTGTAATTTATTATGGACCGAATCGTGAAATTGAAAGAACTACCTTTTTATATACTAAAAAATATTGCCGTCCTATTAAGATATAACATTATGCAAATTCCAAAACACCCTTTCCAATACCATCTTCAGCTTGCAAATACTACCACATTGTGTCAGAGTATTTTATACCAATGTCAAGGGTACAATGGGAAGTGAAAGAATTTTTTTCTGAAACTTCACTTTTCAACCATGAAGAAGGTAGAACATGGGTATCAGATTTATCTTCGAAAGCTTTGTTAAGGTGATCTGATTGATATCCGATGGTCAAGATTTCATTTTTGGATAAAAAGCTGGACTCTATGCCGTGTATTGCCATTTTTATCCCCGTAAAAAGAGAGGTAGCTGGTTCAGAGAGAGAGAGACAGAGAGAGAGAGTGAGCAAGAGAGTGACTTTCCTTTGAAGAGAAGTTACAGGTCTCTATCTACAGTTGTTATATACATTAAGTGTATTTAAATTCTTCAAGATTGATTCAGTAGACCAGCCCCACTACAAATTCATTTTTATTCACAAGAAAATTCAAATCAATAAATGCAATATACACACACCTCAATTAGATTTGACCTTCCTCAACATTCAAAGACCTCCACAATTCAAAGCCCCTCTTGTTTCTTCGGGAAGAAAATGATACAGTAAGAGAACGGAACCATTAAATATGTGAACTGGCTGATCTTTCAAAACCAGATAAGATAACCCAATAAGAAGAAGAAGAAGAAAGGCATAAAGGGAAAAAAAGATCACTTTTTTTTTCTTTCCAAATAGGATCATAAAAGGCAAAAAGAAATCAACTCCAAGAACCAACCTTTACGCCCCAGGAATCAGAATTTGTCATCTCTCCATAAAGCAACAGCCAACTGTATAGCTTGATCTTCAAACTTCTCTCTCCTTTCTCTCTCTCAGTTGAGACCTGGACTGCTTCTAAAGTTCAATTACTCACAACTCTTGTCTTCAAGACTCAAACTTTATCGAATCCAGAACTGTTTCTCTCTCGATCGAATCCAGAAAGTCACTCACAGGAACAGCGACTTTGAACTTCGAGCAAAGCTAGAATGAAGTTCTGCCTCCAAAATGAACGATTAGAACCAGTTTGATTGATCTTCAAAAGCAAAGGAATCCCATTCTCACTCACTGAGAATGAGGAATGCCCAGAAGCTGCTTTCGTTTGAAAATAGAGAAACTGACACAAACAGTCGAAATCATTGTAAAAAAAAGAAAATCTAAAAAACTAGCAGGTCAAGTCTGAATGTAAGCACTAGCAGACACAAGAGAGCATGATAAATAATAGCAGTAGCTATCACATTCAAAAATCAAACTCTCCCTCTCTTTCTCTCTCTCGGCTACTTGTAAATAATTTGTCAGGCCTCCCTGTCTGCTAAAAAAACATTATTTCACTGCAGAGTGCACTTTCACAGTGTAGTCAGGAATCAAGATCCTGTATTTTAAGAAGTTATAACATTGACCCCTCTAGTTTTGTAAATTATAACCTCATCCTTCAGCCAGGCTTGCTTAAAGGAGGGAGGACTAATCTTAATGTAATATTCTTTGCAAAACTGTCCATGCATTGAATTCTTTGCAAAACCTTGTTTTAACAATTTCCATTCTCATCCCTTAATACGAGAATTTATGACAAACATATAAATTTCTAAGACTATAAGAACCATATATGGTAAGAGAAAAAAAAACTACACCATAGCCTATATTTAGTTAAAGTGCTGGATTGTGGGTGGAAAATTCTTTCGTTCTCGTTCAATTGAAGTACATTACTACCCGTACAAAAAGTCTTGATGATATTAAACCCAGCCCAATGATCACTAAAAACATATTGACAGCTGCTGGGAGTGTTTCCTGTGTATATTAATGGGATGTTTAGGGTTTTAAAGTGTACTTTATTTTAAAAATATTAAAATAATACATTTTTATTTTTTTTAATATTGGCATATCAAAACAAGTTATCATAAGCTTGATGGCTGCATCTTAAAAAATCATAAAATAAATACAATTACACTAAATTAGAGGAAGTGAAATGACTGTAAAAGAAACAGTGGTCATTCACAACTGGCAGCAGTCGATAAGCAGAGGACCTTGTCGTCTACCGAGACGCGTGGATGCATAACCGCTCTGTGTCGGCTTTATACAATATGTGGGGTTATGACTGTTTTTTAAAATATTTTTAATTTAATTTAGATTATGTAAAGTAAAATATTTTTAAGAACCAAGAAGGATGTAATTTCAATATATAAAAACAGGGGTCATGATAATGGAATAAGTCATGTAATGATCACAACGATGTCACTTTATGTATAACAATGGCATCTACATCAATTAGAAAATAAAAATAAATATTTTTAGAGCACACAAGTCCTAATGCTAACAGCTCCTACCTGGTGCATGCATTTAAGAGAAAGATTCTTGGCTGTTCATAGAGTGCCAGTGGAGCGCCTTCAATTAAATAATGGTTAAAAAGTTATTTTTTTCACAAAAATAGAAAGGGAGCTACGACATGAATAATTCCAAGTGATGATGCTCTGGACAGATAAACTCCTACATGCAAATGCAAAGGAAACATACCACCAAAAAAATAAAAGAATCAAGGGAGGTTTGACTTCCACATCAAGGTGGAACTTTGGCTGACCGGGTTTGACCCAAATTGACAAAAACTAATTCATGCAAGTTGCCACCGGAAACCTAATCTATCATTTCCACATTCACCACAAGAAAAGGAGGCAATTTCACTCGCGAAAACAAAAACATGGCAAGCTCACACATTCAAATATTTGCATGCATGCAAAAAGATGCCCACAAAAACACATAATGACACTGTTGTCATTGAACAAAGGCCCAGTGATTTCAGTGTTAATTGCCTAAACAATCGATTTCTCAACTCCAAAAAGTAGAAACTGTTCTTCTCCAAGAAAAGGGATGGAATGACAACAACAATGGCACACAATTATAATTACAAGCAATTGCTCTCCAACTTCTATTCAACATTCTAAGTCCCATCTACGAGATTATTAAATATGAAACATCACAAACCAAGTCAATACACAAGATGCCTCTAGAGCTAACCAACTCAACGACATATCAATGTCAGAATCACCCTCTTAAAAAAGAAAGAAAGAAAATCACTGATACAACCGGAGTAACCCAGCTACTTGAATTGACCATTCAAAAGATATAAAAGGAGAGACCAACAAACAGACCATTAAACCTTCTGCTTTTTCTCACGAGCGGGACCTTTCTCGAGATGGAGAGGAACGGCTGCATTGTAAAAATATGGTCAAAATGCTAGTAAACACAGTGTGTTCACATCATGGTATAGCAATGAAAATTTAGAAAATGCGCACAAAGCAAAAATAACTGAGAATTGCAAGTAGAGGATAATATATGAACCTGCGGTATCTTTCATTTTCACGACCTTCAGCTTTATCATAAGTGTGATTTCCTCTTTCAGGTCTGGAATTTGTATTTGGTCCATGGCTGTAGTCTGGGCTACCCCTATCTCTACGATATGGACTTGGGGATCGTTCACGATCATAATTTCTGCCAGGAGATCTGTCACGGCCTCTTCTCTCAGGACTGTAACCGTTCTTTCTTTCATCATCATCTTGAGCAGCATATTCCACTGAAATGACCCTATCCATCAACTTGCTGCAGCACGGTATCAAAATAGAAGGCACTAAAATAAGCACAAGTTTCTGAAAAAAACTTTCAAAAGCAGCAAAAGTGAAAATGCCAATGGGAGTTTGGAAGAACTTTTAAATGAAAACACTTAACACGGTCACTTAATGGGGTTCTTGGGACTCTCTCACACATTGAACAATCAGTTATTGCACTGAAGCATATTAAACTTGGTTAGAGTATCTTGTTTTAGCCTAGAAAGCACAATCACTTACATAACAACTTAATCACATCTTTTATTGATAATTACAAAGACAAAGATTGAATAGGGTAAATAAATGAGACTGTAAGCAGCTAGAAAATTTAACAAGAAAAAATCGACCTCATATTAGTTGCATCCAATGCCTTAGTAGCATCTTCCTGTAACTCATACTGAACGAACGCAAAATTCCTCCTAATCCTTGTGCTCACTATTTTTCCATAAGGATCAAAGTGCCTCTCCAGATCCCTAGTTCGGGTATGAGTTGGATCAAAATTAATGACAAACAAAGTTTTTGAGGGAGTCATATTAGCCGATGATCTTCTCGAACCAGCAGGCCTACTGTCACGTTCTTGCTGCGATACACAGTTGTGGTTGATTTGATTAATTATAGAAAAAGGCATACAACCATGTATACATGAAGTACATTTTTCCCAATTAACATTGAAACCAATCCTTGAGAAAGCAAGGAGAAACTTGGAAGCCAGGATACAGAGATTTTAAACAGCACATACTTGCAAACTTACATATGAAGGTCAAGTTTTAAACACACATATAGATACAGTTTCTGTATGAACACACATATGCATACCTATGTATGGAGCCAGTATATACCATGATGTGGGACAAAAGAGATTTAAAGCTAAAAGAACAGAGAAAAGAAGAAGCTAAGAAGAAAAGGCCAGAGAAAGAGAAGAATAGTGGTAGGAACTTTATTCAATTTATCAAAACAGTCTAACATTTATAAGAACAGGATATAAATACTCAAACCATAACTAGAACAAATAATTGGGCTTATAGCCCACTGAATAAAATACCCAACAATAATTAAATTAAGCTCAACAAAATATAGCCTAATTAATAAACATCAACTAAAAGTTCCAAATAATTTAAACCAAAACATGAGCTAAAATCCAATCTCTCAACAGTTTGGGCTATCCTCCATCATCTATAAGTGTGTAAATAGTGTCTCGGGTTTGGTGTCCCCACCACACCAAGATATGGAATGCAAAATAAACAATTAGACTCCATGGCTTACACATCTTAAGTAATTACCAAACCTACCTTAGTCCACTCAACACGTAGACGACGTCCTTTTCTCCCAAATTCTGTTCGGTCAAGCCTACGGATGGCATCCTCGGCATCTCTTTCATCCTCCATATAGACAAAAGCAAATCCTAGAAAACCAGAGTGTCAAATGACCAGGAAAAAAACAGTTACAACCCAGAAGGAAGATCATCCTGAGTCAAGCATCTTTAATGTACACATTATACACCATGAGAAAATCTCAACAAAATTTAGTTTTTGAAAATAGATCCAAAAGAAGACCTGTTGGGAGGTAATATGACAGCTGTGGCTTTGAGATCATCATGATTTCTATGCTGAATGATTCCAAAATTAGAACATTGACCAAAACTCATGAAATTAAGGCAATGGTGTCTCATGGATGAAGGAAGACAGTTCCATGGTGGATCAGGTTGGTTCTTGTGGAAAAAAGACAGGAAGAAGGTGATGCTTGAAAACATGCCACAAAAAGAAATGCAGAGGAGCAAATCCAACCAAGAAGAGCATGGACATTCCAAGTAATCCTGCGTCAAAGAAATCTTTGAGTATATAGGTTCACACGCTGAAGAAAAAAGTGTTGTGTTCTCCATTGAAAAAACTAATATGCATCCAAAAATAATTATTTCCAAAGAACAATTTGACCCTTAAGACATCAGTTCAAGGCCTTTCCCTAACAGCTATGGGAAGAGTGAATGGCATGAAGAAAAAAAAAGGTAAGACCTCATTTTTTAGTGTATTCAACCATAGTTGTCAATACCGTTCCGGTCGCCGTTCCAGTTTTTCGATTGGAACGGAACGTTCCGGTTTCGGAGCGTTCCGGCGTGCCGTTTCGGAGTTGCACTGTTCATATTCAAACTTTCAGCCAATAGGAAAATTTTCTTGGTGCCAGAGTTCCAACTACAAGTTCAAAATATCAGCACCCCTCATTCCCCACCTAGAATTCACAGTTGTACATCACATCTTCTAGACTATTTATACAAGGAAAATAAACACTAAATTCCCAACAGAACATCAACATGAAGGTTCATAAGCTCTACCATAATTGTTCTTCCATCTCCAAATGCAGCAAAGCAGCAGACTAATTAGTGTGCCACACTCATAGTGGTAGCTTTAGTTTAAAGTGCTTGTGATAAACACAGAATATGACATAGGTTGATCTACAAAAACTCAAAACACTAACATGCCCCGGATCCGTCTTCTAATTAGACTTCCAGAAATCCAAATGCCCTGGAGATCTTTCAATTTGGCCAAGATAGGCATCTATCTAGAAATCGGGTGCAACCCATGTTGCCCAATGCCTCGAGTGGCCAGTTGAAAGGATCATTGCACCTCACGTCCACTGTAGCAACTTTGCGACGTCCAGAGTGGGAAACACAAGTAAATACTTTTGCCCTAGTTTCTGAATTTGCAAAGTTCAATGACTCAAGTGGGCAGGCGAGAGGATCATCACCCCTTACAAAGACTCCATTCCATCATCAAGACAAGTAAATAACATACCAAACAACATCCAGCAAAATGTACCAGTATCTTTAATTTTTTGATCTATTCTCAGACAGAAACATTATACTAAAATTAAAAAAAATGACTAACCAGACTTCATATCCACCCTATCAATCTTCCCATATCTTCTAAAAAGACGCTCCACATCAGACTGGCGCGCGTCATAATCAAGATTGCCGCAAAATATAGCCTTCATTCTCCCTGGCAATTCGAGTAAAGCATAACGTCCAAGGCCAAAAAGAAAATAATAAATAGAAATACAGAACCAGGCAAATGAAACTGGATCAAAGAAACGCAGCAAGCGAGTACCAGGTTGTCTTTGTGAGGCAGAAACACAGAAGAGAAACCTAGGATAGGCAGCGTAACTGGACGAACTACAGATCAGCAATCGAAGATAGGCAGCATAGACACACTAGCCAGGCAGGCAGGCAGGCAGGATGGTCAAGGGAATAAAGAGGTAACAATACGACAGCGTTTAGTATGGCGTTTTGAAACTTGAAAGTTTCTTTCTTTGTGCTCCCCAAGAGAGAAAAATTTTTCTCCTTCGGATAGTGACCGGTTGTTTTTCATTAAATTTCAAAAATGGTTTTTTTTTTAAATTATAAATATTTTTAAATTATTTTAATATACTAAGTATCAAAAATATTTAAAAAATATTATTTTAATACAAATCTAAATAAAAAAAATATTTTAAAAATCAATCACGCTCCAACCACTAAGATGTCGTTTGACTTCACGGTTCAGGCTGTGATTGTGTTGAACCGCAGAGCCAAACACAGTAATTATCAAACGGGACTCCAAAATTTTATTGTGGGTCCCACCCAAAGTAACCATTGGGTCGCAACTCAAAAACAGCCGAGAGATGCTTTTGCAGCTACAACATAGATTAATTCTTGTAAAAAAGGTAGCAATCGAGAGTGCTAGAGTGCTGGCTGGGGTTGTCTATGTGTGTGGGGGGGGTGAAGTGCTGGTTGGGCGTGCTAGGAACAAGAAGAGCTGAGGAGAGGGGGGGTTGGGCGTGTTGTATGGGAACGAGAAGAGCTGGGGGGGTTGTATACTTGTATGGGAACAAGAAGAGCTGAAGGGGAGTCTTTGGGAACGGGAAGAGGGGGGGAAAGCGGGGGACATATATATTGAAAATGATGTAATTATATCAAAAATATTTGTTTTTATTAAAAAAAAATACCTCAACAAGGAAAAAATTATATACAAAATTAATAATTATGTTGTTGGAGGGTTTTTTTAAAGTAATTATTTAATTATATAATTTACTCTTATTAATTATATAATTAATTGCATAATTAAATTATATACAAAATGATTGCATTATATTTAAAATAATATATAAAAAATGGCTCTTCTGAATGACTTTTACCATTGTAGTAGACATAGACAAAAAAATTGTATATTTACACTTCAAAAAAGTCATTTTAGATATTTAACTCTCCAAAATAACTTTTACCATTGGACTTGCTCTTATGCAAGGATATTGTAGGAGGGCCTTCCCGGTTGTTAGGATTATTAGGATGAGGCTGTGTTGTTTGTTATGTAGACATGATTTGTCATTGTATTTTAAAAATATTTATGAATAAAAATAAAAAAATATTTATTTTAATTAATTTTGTTTCTAAAGATATTTTATCGGATGTTGTTCATCGATCACATAGTCAGGAATCACAAACGTGTTTATGTATGGATTTAGTTCGTGATGGAATTTCAAGTAGTTTGATGGGAGAATAAAAACAAGTATCTAATTTACTTGAATTATTAATTATATTTTATTTTTATGATTTTTAATCTATAATATTTTTTTTAAAAAACTATATATATATATATGTGTGTGTGTGTGTGTGTGTGTGTTTTCTTTAAATTAATTTCAAAAGTTGACAACAATATGAAAAACATGGTAACCAAACATGAAACTGCTTTCATTAAACTCAAACTCAACCACAATTTTAACAAAATACTAAAATTTCAGTTATGAACCGCAATTAAAAATATTTTTCATGAAACTAATTTTTTTCAACCTCTATCACAACAACAACCACATAGCCAAACAAACTCTAAATAAACTAATTTGACTATGGCCGACCCAATCCCCAAAGGTGGAGATGACAATTATTCATTGGGCTTAAATCCAATGTTTTCATAAGCCCATTAAGACATAAGCTAAAAGAGCTCGGGTTTGGTACTGTTCCTTCAGACTCAGTGGCACTGTGGAGTGGTCTTTTATCCGGCGTGCGTCGCGCGAGTTCGTCCACCCTATTTTTTTTGTTTTATCCGGCTGTGAACAGTGTAATGGCTAAACCACCCCCGGTAATAAGACAAAAACACGTTTTCGGCTGAGGGCTACGGTTGTAATTGCACACGTACGGACCGGTCCGGTCCGCCGGAACCTTTTTTTTTAATATTTTTTAAAATGTGTTATTACGTCTGTAGCCCCCGATAAGACAAAATTCATGAATTAGCCTCAGGGGTTGTTTCGTAATTGACACACACGTCACTATGCGCTTGCGTCAGCAATGTCAGGTGTCCGTACAGGCGCGTCGGAGCGTTTTCTCCCCTCCATCGATTCAGCCGGCGCGTGCGGCGTCATACGGCGGTGAAAAATTTCCCTCCGCCGGGTAGAACGATTCGCAACCCTTCCCTGAATCTCATGGAGTGGCGCGTGTGGTGATATAATCGACGTATAGGCTCATATAGTCGGTTGAGCGTTTATGTGCACGTTTCTCTCTCCTCGGTCGTCGATTCCACTTCAGTCCCCCGATTTATTGTTGATGCATTTCAGTCCCTTGGCTTTTGTTTGATTTATGTAATGGAAGTTTCGATTTACGTCAATTGCGTCCTTTAATTCAAATTGATATATATGGAGTTTGCATGTCGAGTCCTTCTTCTTTGAATTTTTTCGGTTTTCTCTTAGATCATTTAATTGATTTAGTGCAGCGAGGTTATATTGTTTTCAATTTTGTCCTTCATGTCGGATGCATTATATATTACACTCTAATTTCAGTCCCTCTTCTTTTAATTTTTTTCTCTCTTCAATCTTTTTAATATTTTTTTGGTGCAAAAGTATAAATGGTTGTCAAATTAATACTTCACTTTAAATCAATCATATATTTTATTTTTTATTCAGGGGCCTTATGTTTTTTAATTGTTCTATTGAAATTGATTTCCTTTATTATTATGTGTATATTTATGCATTATTCCCTAATATTGTATAAGTTTATGTATATATTTTTTCTTTAATTTGGTTTTTTAATATTTCTTTTATCTTTTTTTTTTGTTGGGGTTTCTTTTTATTTAGTCTTCAAATTTTATTCCTGGTAGTAATCATGTGAACATTCATTTTTTTTTTTAAATCACAAATATTTTTTAAATGCTAACAATGATAATAATAATAATAATAATAATAATAATAATAATAATAATAATAATAATAATAATAATAATAATAATAATAATAATAATTAAAAAATTGAATTGTTAGAATATTTATTGAATATTATCGCCTGATAATAATCAAAAAACATTTATTGAAAGTGTGTGAAATTAATTATATATTTGTATATTTATGTCAAATTAAAGTATGCTAAACTACTTATATGTTTGAATTTTTATTTAATATTATCGTCTAAAAATATATACAGAGAGGAAAAAAAAATACATGGCTTTTTTTCAAGCATAAAAAAATTTATATCAATATTCTTAAATATATTTAGTATAATAATATGATGAATAAATCTTATAAAATTAAAATAAATTGGCTCAAAATTTTAATTTTTTTTGCTCTTTTATTCAAGTTTAGTTTTTTTTGAAAAAAAATTTACAATATTTAGATTTCGAATATTGCAGATCTCATATCATTGAGAAAAAATATACAAGCTGAAAAAAAAACAAAAAGGCGGACAAATTTACCTCCATTATCTGCAATTCAAAAATATAAGAACCACTTCCGTCCTCGATTACACTATTCTTTTAAGGCGGCAATTAAGTAATTATAACATGACAAAAAAAACTCAGTTTATTTTGAAAAAATAAATTAAAATATTTTGATTTGTAATCGTGGAATCTAATATTACTGGAAATAAAATTGAATTCAAACAAAGAATAAAATTACAAATTTACCTATGTTATCTAGAATTTAAACATATACGAACCGCTTCCCATTTTTATTACTCTATAAAATATGTGAGACTAATTATATGTTTTAATATTTATTAAATATTATCGCCTAAAAATATATATAGAGAGAGAGAAAAAAAAATTTGACCCTTGATTTTAAAACAAAAATTTTTATATCAATATGCTTAAATACATTTAATATAATAATATGATTAATAAATCTTATAAAAAATATTTGCTTTGAATTTGAATTTTATACTCTTTTTCTTTAGGTTTATTTTTTGAATTTTTTTTCCAATTTTCCCATTTTTAATATTTCAAATCTGATATTACTAGAGATAAAATACAGCTCAAAAAAAAACAAAAGGTACACATGATTGACTTACATTATCAACTCAATTTTTTTTTCTTTTGACAAAATTACCTCGATTATCTACAATTAAAAAAATATGCGAGTTACTCTCCGTTTTATTTATATTGTGTCAAATCTAATATTATTGGAAAAAAAAAGACAACTAAAATATTTTTTTTTAAATTTACCTAGCTTATCTCCAATTAAAAAAATATACAAACCACTTCCCATTTCGATTACAGTATTCCTTCTATGCTGGGAAAAAAATTATTTGTTACATATTTTATCTATTATAATGTTACTAATTAAATATTTAAACAACTAATTACAACATGTAAAAAATCAATTAGTTTTCTACATGAAAAAAACCCTAGCGCAATGCGCGGGCAAGCATACTAATTATACCATGCAAAAAACTCATTTCTAATATATTTTTATCTGTAGCAATTTTAGTAATTAAACATTGAAATAACTAATTATAGCACGCAAAAAATATAAGTTCATTTTTTTTAAAAAAAAAGTACAATATTTTTAGTTATAATGTGTCAGATCTAATATTACTGGGGAAAAAATGCAACTGATTAAAAAAACTTTATCTACATTATCTACGATTAAAAAATATACGACCCACTTTACATTTCAATTATACAGATGTTATCAATTATAATTTTACTAATTATATATTAAAATAACAAAATACAATACATATAAAAACAATCAATTTTCTACATAGATAAAAAAGCCCCGGGGCAACGCCCGGGCATATCGCTAGTCTTCTCTATTTAACAATCTTATCTTATAGTTGGCGTTGTTGTTGGATGTCAAAATCCAATTGAATAAAAGTCTCTCAAACTGGATACTGAAATATCACTTTTTTTCTTGAGGTTGAAAAGTGAATTTTGCAAAATTAAAAATAATTATTTTTATATATATTTTGAGATTATTTTAATATGTGTTTATAAAAAAATAATTATTTTTTTATATCGAGCTTATTTGCTGAAAATCCGTGGAACATTATATGTTCAAAAACAGACTAATAATCTTTTCTCTTCTTTTTTTAAAGTTTGAATTAGAAAGAAAAAAAACATTAAACTTATTGCAATATTTCTTCATTTAAAAAATTAATTTTTCAGGCTTGTAAATTTATAATAGTTTAGAAAATACATTTTAGAGGTTATCTATGATTTTGTTTTACAAGTTTTCTATTATTTTTCAAATAAAAATAATCAACAATTCAATTATATAAGCACTTCTTAAAAATGTAAAAAAAGTAAAAATAAATCATATAATGTCATATATTTAATTTGTATTTTAAATACAATACAATTTTTTTGCGAGTTAACAATGTAACTTTTTCATGATAATTTTTAATTTGAATGAAATAAAATTAATATTATACAATTAGATTATCATGAATATAAAATATTAAGATGCATACTATAAATTATAGTTTCGATTTTTTTATCTTCATTCTTAACAAATGAGCACATTTTTTAACTTTTTATTGAAAAAAAAACTAAAAGTGGAAAGGGAAATCATTCTTTTTATTAAATTTGTACTTTCGTTGTTTCTTCTTCTTCTTCTTCTTCTTCCTCTGCATCAAAACTGTGTTATCTTATGATCATATCAAGTCTTGCTTGTTGCTTCTACTAGTTAATAAATACTCTGTAACCCTCTTATAAATTAATCGTCTACATTTGAATTATCCATCCTCTACCTCTTATATATATATATATATATATATATATATATATCAAGGTGCATTCAAGGCTTTATAAATTGCCTTAAACCTTAAGGTAGGTTATCTTCATCTAAATATTAATCTTCATCTTCTTTAAGTAATATAAATATACACACAACATAGCCTCTAAAGCTTATTTTCTTCCTCGCCAATATTAATCTAAGTATTAGGGGGTCCTCTAAAACCCAACATGAGAGTTGTTTTCAAGTGTTCTTTCTACCCAAGTCTTGCATTTTTAACCTGCTATATATTCCATCCATCAGCCTTGAAAGAAAACTTATCTTTCACATTAAGAATTACTTGTGCCTAGTACTTGGTCGGGAGCCTTCAGACCAGGGGCAGGTACATTCATGTCCTTATGATAGTAACGTATGTTATATTGACATGTGGCAGTCATGCTGTGCTTTACACAGCTCTGGTTGCCATGTTCGTTCAATGTGGAGCTTTCTATTTAACAACTCAAGAGCAAAACCGAGGGTGTAGCTCAACTGGTTTCTATTTAACAATTCAAGAGCTTGAATCCTGATGGGTATAGCTCAACTGATCAGTAGTATCATTGAAGATTTTAACTAGTCGTTAATTTTAAAACCTGTAAGATTAATCAAAGTGCATATAAACTTACCGAATACTCAAATATTAAAAATCCAAACTCAAGTGATTGGAAGCAATAGAATTGGGGTCCAATGTGTTCTCACACGGATTGTGATGCTTGTACATTGTCATGCATTGCAATTGCTTGATAACGCAGCATGAAAATGTAATGATCGATAATTTTACATTGAATGCGATGTTGAGTTGAGCCTCGTGAATAGATTTGTGCTGTGATTGTACGGCACATCAGATTGGATTGAAGCAATGTTCCAGGCTGACAGGTAGCTTCTTCGACATGGAAGGGGAAGAGAAGAGAATCCTCTTTTATTGCACAGTGAAAATTGGTTCGTTTTGCATTAACCAGTAGTTCCCCGTGCTTTTTGCAACTCGGACTGTAAAGAAATCTCGTGCCTGTAACTGCGGCAAGTGATTGGCGCAGGTTTCTGCGTTTCACTAAAGAATCTCTGTGCCGATAAATCCTATGGGGATGCCAATACTTATTAGTATTATTATTTATTTATGTTTAATAATTAGAATACTGGCTAATAAAGCAACATTTTAACATGATGAGTCAAACCAGTAAAGGACAGTTCAGAAACAAACCTGGACGATGGTGGGAGTTCAGAAATAAAATTGCTAATGTATGAAAGTCATCGATGTCCATATATATATATATATATATATATGGAGTTCCTAAACTTTACGTGTTGAAATCTGGTAAAGTAAGTGCAGAAAAAAAGCTAAAGATGATTCGGGCTTCTTTTTTGAACTTCTAAGATTATTGAAATTCTCTTACAACGAATTTGACTTTGTCTAAGTAACTCCACCGCGAAGTACACAAGAAGTGCTATGTACCAAAGAAATATACAAATATCAAGGCGTATATACCTGTTCCACCATGTAATTCAATGTCTCGTAGTGTATAAGTTTGTCTCAAAGCACACATGTAAGCATTCCTCGCAAAAATGAATGGTACAAGATACTGTCTTGACAGCACCAATTTGTTTGGTTCATCAGCGGCTTGTTTGTGATTCTCCAGGAGTAATTTCTGGGTTTCCAGGAACAGGGTCAAGATGACTTTGATTACTGTGGTTCGCCGCTGAACTCTGATAGCTGGGCCGCAGCCATTGCCGAGAATATTCACTCAGAGTATCAGGACTATCAATTGATTGGAACATACTGATTGCTGTCTGTCTCATGTGCTTTGCTTCAAAAGAATCTTGTACTGGGAACCGACAGACCGGGCATGTAGACTGTTTTCTTAGCCACACATCAATGCAAGAGAGATGGAAGTTGTGGCCGCATCCGGGCATGATTCTTAATTCTTCCTTTTCTTGGTATTCCTCCAAACATATGGAGCACCTGTTGAAAGAAAAAATATTGAGTCTTTTCTGTGATTAACTCGGAGAATATCAGATGGTACACTGAAGTCAAGAGCATCAGGACTTCACTTTCTTTACAGGTTTGACTGAACACGAGAGAAGCAAATTATTAAACAGATTCAAAAGCAACAGTAATGACCGCCTAATATTGAGCTTCAATGTGAAGAGAAATAGGGCAAGGAAGAAAACACAGTATACAATTGATGAAAAGATCTCCATGGCTCTATCGGCGGAGGGATTTCAAAGCTCAAAACCAACTTTGATAATAATCTCAAGTTTTAAGCTGTAGAGTTAGCAGCACAAACTTTGATAACGACAACAATTTGTACTTCGTCCACCAGGAAGTGAAGAGAATACAGCACATGGATATTATTGAATCTTAATCTAAAGGGAAACAACAGAAGGAATAATAGGAGGTACGTTTTACGTTTACACATGAGGATAACGAAGAACCAAAATTTTCTTGATCGTTAGAGGGGGAAAAAAAACTTTTTGCTTGTCATGGAACAACAACGAGAAGAAAGCTTCAATCTCAAACTAGCTGCATGTTCTGCAAAATATGGCAAAAACTCTATAAAGATAGGCCATTTTAATTTGCCAAAACTTACTGTGCATCTTCTGCAGAGCTGAATGCCTCCTGGGTGAACCGTAGAGTGGGGATTGCAGCAACCAGAACTGGCTCAAGGCCACTATCACGATGCTCTGGCTGCCAAAAATAGAAGGTAAGAAATTCAATGCTCCGATTTCAAAGTTTTTTAATTAACTCTTCAAAAAAGTAAAGGGCAAATACTAATTCATAACGTGTTGGGTGCGTGTCTTCTGAATTTCCCTGATGTTATGGCTAGCCTGTTCTAGGGAGGAAATGAAATGGAAAATCTCTATTCATTCAAAGTTCTTTTTTTTTAATGATTTATTTATTTCTGTTCCCGATTTAGTGACAACTGCAAGTTGATACCAAACGAGAAATCTCCAGATTTGTGCTGCTCCATCTTTTCATTTCTTTCTTCTACCAATCTAAGGTATCTCAGTTTGAGCAAAATATTTTCACAATCGAATCCATATAAATATTAAAAAAACTTGAGTGAATAAATGGCTATAAATATGAACCAGAACTTATGCCACAAACAAAATGCCAGCCCACCCTTCCATCCCAGTTGCCATGTGACCATGTGAAAAGATGCTATGTGGAGAAACTCAATACATGATGACAAAATCACTGTACCAAATAACAAGGGAAAGAAAAAACTACTAAAAATCAAAAGAAAGATAGAATGTCACCTAGAATCGTAGTGATGTCTATATCCAGAAAAACAACTCTCGCCAAACATGAACATGCTACAAAGAATTAACAATACCTGTTCAAGATCAATTCTGGACTCCATTTCAAACATTTGCCTGGACTCAGCCCCTCTTATCCTCCCACATATAATTCTTGTACAAACAAACACGATAAAAGTAGCACTCATACCAAAACCAATAACTGTTGTGATTAAATTCATAACTGCACCAAAAATCTCCCAGCTGCACCGCCTCTAAACGTTTTAAACTTTTGGAACCCAGCTCCTCAAAACTAAAAACACCAAGTCCAGCACCAAATATTCAAGAGCCTTCAATCAAAGTTTGAGAACTTTCCACTTAAGTTCATCAAAAAGAAAAGGAAAATAAGATAGACCCACAAGCTAAAGTAAAATTAAAGAGAAGATGGCAAGAAACAATATAAACAAGGAGAGTAACAATGACCCCGGATCAGGATTCCTCAAGAAATGGCAAGAGTTGAATAATCCAATGCCAAAATGGAAAAACAAACCAAAGTAGAAAAATAAAAACCATCCATCTGGAATAATTATCGCTTTAGGTGGACTCAAAGTTTGATTCTATCAGACTAGCAGAGGAGGAGAGGAGGCACGAATTGATGGAGATGATTTGAACAGACTTGGGAAAAAAAGGAGACACTTCGTTTTTCTTGCTCCTAGCAATTGCTTTAGTGCGGGATCATGGGGAGCTGGGGACCCTTGGTCGTTTTTTATTGTTTACATCCGGCGGCTGTGATCGAGGAGGAGGGTCATTTTTTTGCCGGCAAATGGGGCCCTTCAACGGTAATTAGTGGGTAAAAGATGATTTACCTGCTATAGGCTGATTTAAAAAGATAATTAATTATTACTAATATTTTTTCAATGAAAATGAAATCCTATTTTAGTTGATCCCTGAAAAACAACTTATATGATCCATGAAAACATAGTCTTACTAAAACAGTTTTTAAATTGTATAATATTAAATTAACTTGAATTAATTTAGGTTATAATCTATGATTATTTTTATGAAATTATGATAACCTTTTAAAAAAGTAAAATAATATATAAAATTTAATTCTCAATTAATCTACTATTAAATAAAAAAATCAGCATAAAAAAAACTTGAATCATCTAGGATTAACAAAAAGGGTTGATGGGTGCGGTGCCATCAAAGAAGAAAGGATGCTTTACCTATAAAAAGCCACTTGTTCCATGAAATTGATGCGTATGTCTCGAATAAACTTTCATTAATAATAATAATAAAGTTTTCTAACAACATAGTGCTAAATTCCACCCTGCAAGCAAGAGGAAATTGCTTGAATTTGGGGTTGATTCGAGTCTTGTCATTAAATAGAAAGAAATGTGACAAGGACATGTCTTCTTGACTTATACTTTACTTTCAAGGTTTTGTTTTGCATTAATAAAAAAAATTATTTATATTTTCTATATTATATTAATTTATTTTAGTATTTTTAGATATGATTTTAAAAATAATCTGGAGTTGCTTGGTCATCACGGCCCACTTATGGAACGCTGGCAAGTGTCGATGAGGAATTGTCAACACGAGAACGACTCCTTTGCATGAGGAGTGGTCGATGATTTTGTAGACAAACACCTTCGCTGGAATGGTTTCCGAGAAACCTCCTCGTTGAGGCTTTTGATTATGCCATTGGCCTTCGTTGGCAGATTTCATACGTAACCCTCAATTTCTCCGATAAATTCAAACTGCCACATATTTCCACCCTTTCATCATATCCTTACCGAGATTTTCCAGTCGAGAATGACATCTTGACCACTGACAACAACACTAGACGGTGGTCGCAGCAAGAGCACCGCCGTACTAATCAATCATATGATTCTCCGGTTGAAAATAGATGATGATAAACCAGCAAAGAGAGAAAAGCAAAAGGTTCTTTTCTAGTCTTTCAAGCACCGTCCAGTCTCTATAGAATGAATGGATAGGGATGATCTGCTGCTACGGGAAAAAACACTGGATCAAGATTTTAATAATATTTTTTTTTCTCTTTACCGATTAAATTTTGTTGCCTCTCTCTTCTCTTTCTAGTTTCTAGCCTAAAACTAAAAAAAAACAGAAATTTATACCAAAATTAAACTTGAAAAATATATTATTTTTGAAATTTAAAGAACAAAATGCATTTGCAGGTAAAACTTATTTGACATCTTTTTCATTCCCATCTCTAACATTCAACCCCATCTTTCTCTAAGAAATCACAATCAATTAGCTTTTAATCAAAATTAAATTGTCAAAAAAAACAATGAAAAGGATCGTTACAACTTAAATATACGATAACAGATACTCAATCACAGAGAGCACAAGAAGAAGAAGAAGAATGGCCATGATATCATGAAGAATGACCATTTTCCCAGCATTTGGTCACAGTTGGCAAGCTGATGCCCTGCAAAAGCCAATCCAGAAAATGAAGAACCAGGATCAAGAATCACAAGAACATTCCACCGCAGTCCCAGAAGGCACACAAATGTCCTTGTAGAGACAAACATAAGGTGCATCGCATCCTATATAAGGTCCAGTCCAAGTTGCTTCCCCGATGGAGCTTGCATCCCAAATTGAAGCATACAAAAACATGGGTTTCTCAGGGAATCCCATTCCCTTCCCTTTTCTCCTCTTTCCTCACCAGCTTTCCATCAATCAACCACTCTATGAAATTTGGACACCACTTTATTACATACTCATGAAACCCATCAGAGCAATCAAACCCCAGATCATGAATTTCTTCTCTGTTCCCTGTCCCTGCACACAATCGTCAGGTCTCCTTTAAAAAAACAGCCACAAAAAGAACCAGTCTTGTCATAGACAATCATTATTACCTGAAGCGTAGAAATTCGTTTGTACGATGGACTTGTCCTTTACCAAGAAACTCAAAGTCGATCTCATCTTGCGACTTGTCACCTTCAAGAGAAGAGAGATAGATGTTGAAGTTAAGGCCACTCGTGTTACCTTTGGGACATTGGATAAGAGAGCTGAAAGTGCCGTAAAGAAAGCGGGTGGTACTGCGCCACCGTGCTCCTCCGCGGTGATCGTATGTGAGAGTGATGGAATTGGACTCCGGGCAGTGAGTGCATGCCTCTGGGGTGTAGTCTATGGCGATTTGGTTAATGGGCTGGGTCTCGTGGTGGATTTCTGGATCCGCCATTTCTTTTTTCTTGGAAATGAAAAATATAGGTCAGAGACTAGAGCGCGAGCCGGAAGCTGCTAGTTAGACTGTTAGAGTGTGTGCGGTATGGTTTTTAATAGAGGAAATATATTAAATTACTTTTTAAAGAAATTTATATTTTATTTTTCATATTATTATATTAAAATAATTAAAGAATATAAAAAATTAATGTAACATCTTATCAAGTAAATACACTTATAAAACGTAGGAAACGCAATACCAAACAAGTTAAAATAAGAATGTAGGATATTAAAAGCTGGTTTGATATCATAATAATAATTATTAAAATATTTAAATTTATTTTTTAAGCATTAATATTTTAAAAAAAAATCTAAAAATTCAAATTAAAACAATCTATGTCGATTTGTTTTTTATTATTTAGATTGCATGTTCATCACTATCTTGAGTTTACTCGAACTAGTTTTTTTTTTATCCAAATTCATAATTTTACATATTTATTTCCAAGATATTATGATTTTAAAAAAAAATATTATTTATTATTTATTATCTGATTAAAATAAGTCCATACTCTAGTCATTTTTATTTCTCTAAAATATTTATGATTTTATATAATAAAAAATACGGACTTGTGACGCAGCCCGGTGCCATGTCTAGTGGTCACAATATGCACAGCCAGTAGAAACAGGATACACGCTAAAACAGGGTGGGAAAGCAAACAAAGAAAAGACGAGCAGAAGGAGATAAAAAAATGGTGGTGTCATACATTGGTATTTCATCTCTCAATTGTTCTTGTTTTCCTCCTCGACTTTGCTTTGCTAAACGCAAACAATCTGCGGGTAAGATATCGATTATTTAATGGCATATTGCTTTGAACTCTGATGATGCTTATAGCAGTAGTATTTGTGCTGTCAAGTAGATTTCTACTTGACAATTACTTTTAATTAATTGAGTTTCTTCTGTCTCTTTTTGTGATTACCCTTCATTGCGATGACCATGTTATGGGCTTATTTGATGCCAATAGTAACCGTTGTAAAGTTTCAGTTTTCTGGGGTATGACTACGAGGCCTTGTAGTCCTTCGACATAAACTAGTTATTTGAGAGATACCCATTTCCATTTAATGTTCTTGGAACAAGAGATTCACTTCTGTCTCAACTTTACTTTGTTTCTTGCGACAGTTTCAATATGCAGTTTGTGGAGACTTTAGTAATGTTCATATGTATCATTTACACTGTAAAAGTACCTTTTTACTTATATTAAAAAAAAAAAAAGATTATCTGCACCAATGTTGATTTATTAATTGAGTAGTGAAAGGTTATTAAGAGATTGGGGATGATTCATTCTCATACCTTCATGAGCATTGGTTTTGCCATTAACCATTTTAATATACTTTAATGGTACTCTGCTAGACTCTGGTAATCCTTTGGAGTTTTTTTTATGTTATTATTATTATTATTATTATTATTATTATTATTATTTGTTCTAGCTTTTAGTTGAATGCAAGTAGAATATCATTATCTTTGCATTTATAGAATTGGTCCATTAGATATGTAGATATAGTGAAAAGACTGGAGCTTTTTATTTCAACAGTAGAGAAACTCTTTTTTGTCTGGGAGATTATGAACCTTTATTTCAAGAAATTATGATGTTTGTCGTTATGGGAAAGTCATTTGCCTTGAAAATTTCTTTATGACACAAGTTCCTGTTGGTAGGGGTTTACTTGAATTTGTTAATTGTGGCTGAGGTATGGTTATCTACCAGTTTCAGCAGCAATGAGCGACGATCCAATCAGTGATTGGATTTTGTCTGAAGGAAATGCAACCCAGATTACACGAACTAGTCCCATTGGCGGTGGTTGTATCAACAATGCAAGGCGTTATGACACTGATGCTGGTTCTTTCTTTGTAAAAACAAACAGGTAATAAAGAAACTTGACTCTAGATCAGTGAAATAACTTCAAAGGCTTATGCTTTTCTATTTTAACATGTCTAAAGGGATTAAAGATTTTTACTGTCTAAATACTGGATTAGGGGTATTGGACCGTCCATGTTTGAGGGAGAGGCTCTTGGCCTGGGTGCTATGTATGAAACCAGAACAATCCGGGTACCTAGGCCATTTAAGGTGAGAAGGCTAAGCTTATTCTTCTATTAGTTGCTTGTTATTGATGGAAAATGTCAACTTGTATAAGTTTTCACATGGCATTGTGATTGGATTGTAACTATTTACTAAGCATTGTAGGTTGGACCCCTACCAACAGGTGGATCATACATCATAATGGAGTTTATCAATTTCGGGGCATCTAGAGGCAATCAGGTGAGGGTGCAAGAATATGGATAATTTGATCTTGGCAATAACTCTTTACAGTTCTGAATGGTTTACCAATCTTCAGTCTGTTCTAGGGAGAAAGCTTGCTGAAATGCATAAAGCTGGGAAATCTGAACAAGGCTTTGGTTTCGATGTTGATAATACCATTGGCAGGTGCAACCATCAGGAAACTGTTGTTGTCGACTTTGTCCTCTATTTTCTGATGCAAATGTCATATGCACACTGATTTTAAATTGATAATAAATCCAGGCTCTAGCTCATTTCTAAGAAATTCATGTGCAAATTTGTAGTACTCCACAGATTAACTCTTGGACATCAGACTGGATAGAGTTTTACGGAAAGCACAGATTGGGCTACCAACTTAAGTTGATATTAGATCAATATGGTGATTCAACCATTTATCAAAAAGGTTATCTACATATCTCACCCTTGTGAAAATTTATTATATCCATTCCATGTCTTTGCTTGCTTGTGAATAATGCAAATTTAAGAGATGAAAAAACTAGCAAATTTACTGGAAAACATGACGCTGGGCTATATAACCATGCATTTGGTATAGCTGTGTAATGTTGAAACTGCTATCCAGTTTGCATCACTAGAACCACAGTAGTTAAACGCTTCTTCTCATGCTTCTTGTCTGCAGCGTTATTTCCATGTTCCTTGTTGCATTAAGTCATTATGATCTTAATTCTGTTTTCCAACCTATGAACTTTGGATTTGAAAGGATATTTCATGGGAAGACTGCCTGACCTCTCTTTTCTAAGGAGAACCTCATCATATTAAATCACTAATGTTGAATAACTTAGATATCATATGCAAAATCAGTACCGGCCGGAGTACCAATAGCAGCTCCATCCAAATTGAAGACCGATAATCCCAGAAAGAAAGTCGTCCAGTTTGGGTGCTCCGTTCCAGAACCTGCCCCATGCTTGAGTGCATCTCATCATGCTTATTGTTATTTGGTTTCAGTACTCATAGACAATCAAAGACTTTGATCTATGAAACTGTAAATGTCAATTGTTACCAAGTAGCCTGTGCAAGTGACATATTTTTGGGTAACTTGTCTGACACCTGATTCACAGGAAAACGATTGGTGAAGAACATGGCACCTCTCTTTCAAAACATTGTCATAGAGCCATGCTTACTCCATGGAGACTTGTGGAGTGGGAATATTAGCTCTGACAAGAATGGCGAGCCTGTTATACTAGACCCAGCATGTTATTGTAAGTTAAAATTAATCTGATTGCTATATCATTGTGTAGAAGCTGGGCTCATATTCTGTGAAAACATCTTGCACCTGTATATATGACCGAATTATGTCTGCTGCAGACTGTATGTAAAGAAAGAAAACACCTGTTTAGATGACTAATGGCTTCAAGTTCCAACCTGAGAATGTTGAGAACTGAAGTTTATGGCTTGCTCAAGTCATTCATTATCTAGCTAAATGCATGAAGTTCATGTAGAGATTAATTTTTTAATCCACTAATTGCATGTTATTTGTCGAGTTTTATTTCAGATGGGCACAATGAAGCAGAATTTGGAATGTCATGGTGTGCTGGTTTTGGAGGATCATTTTACAATGCTTATTTTGAGGTATCAATTATTCCATAGAGATACAAGCTTTATGAGTACAAAACTATGGTTTTCTTTCATATCCAAAAAATCATCCACCTAAACACGGGGCTCGTTAACCATCGAATTTGTCATGTTGATACCCATCAACATTGGCATGTTATGGTCATGTATACATCCATGCCAATGTCAATGCAATAGGTGCCATACCCTGACACTACCATGCAATCCAGACTAGTCCTATATTGATCACATAAGATAAGCGAAAAGTTGCATCAACTATGTTTTGAAACTAAGAAAAATGCTTAGAAGCGTGCTGGCCTACTCAAATGTTCAAAGGGTTGTACCACCGCAGTCTTATGCAGGATCTGATGACATTCTTGTGTTCACCAGGTGATGCCCAAACAACCAGGCTTTGAGAAGAGGAGAGAGATCTATTTGCTGTATCACTACCTGAATCATTACAATCTGTTTGGTTCCAGTTATCGGTCATCAGCAATGTCAATAATAGATGATTATCTGCTGATGTTAGGAGCGTAAGGATTGCATTACATGCATGCAAGTTTTCACTGAAGTTTCGTTTTGTATGATTTGAAAAATACCTGAAAGTATATGTTATGGCTTGCCAGAGTGTAATTTCCTTTTCTCATTATGTATAGCAAATTTTTTGACTGATGAAATGAAAAGGGAAACTGGAAAACGATATCTTACGGGCCGTATTGAATTTGTAAAGTGAATTCTGGTCTGAACTCTAAAGCAATAGAATGAAATTCAAGACTGTAAACCGTGATTGGAGGGTGTGTTTATTGCTTAAAAGAACCCGAACCCAGTAGAATAATCAATAGTGTTTCGGAGAATGCAGGATTGAAGTTCATACCTGTAGAGAGGCTAATAGTTTTCAAGGAACTATCTCATCTCATTTAAGCTTTCAGTTAAAATAATTTTTTTATATGGTACTTATTGATCTAGTAGTCACGAGTTTAAATTTCATTATTTTTATTATATTTGATAAAAAAAAATTATTATATTTGATAAAAAAAAATTAAGTATAAAATAGTGTATAATCGTGTGTAAATTTCAAGCTTAATAAGTTTTTATTTGAGGAGATATGTTAAAGAATAATATAAATTATATTTTATAATTTTATTTAATATTTTAAATTTTTAGATAAAAAGATTTATTTTCAATAATTGTGCCGATGAATTGGCTAATTTAGATATTAATCCACGTCTCCAGGTATTTTGGTTGGATGTTTTGTTCTCTCGGGCTTTCAGGATATTGCAAGTTACTGTGGTTTTTTAAAAAAAAAATAAGTTTTTTTTATTGTAAATAATTTTATATTTATTTTTAAATTGTTTATTATTTATTATATATTTTAAGAAATATATATTTTTAAAAGCAGCACTTACAGTAGCATTACTTTACTGAAATATAACCAATCAATCATCTGTTTACCCGGAAAGCGCCTTGTGCTTTTGATTTTTAGAAGAAAAGCAACCCCCCGCCCCCAAAAATTTCCAGATACAGAAGTACATGGGCATCTTCAAGAACTGGCTTCGAATTCTGACATCCCCAACACCTTACAAAGATTCCTCAAAACAAAAACCAAGAAAAAACCTACTTTCTGTCCAGTTCGTCTCAGCAGCAAACTGAAATAATAATAATAAAAAAAAGAATCTTTGCTGAGAAGAGAAAGAGAGGCAGCAAAACATGAACACCACACCACCGCCACTACCAGACCTGATATCTATCTTTAGAGCAAGCAACACTAATGGCTAAACAACTCCCATCAACAACTGACTCAACCCACTTCCTCCAAATCTATTCCTCTCTCCACCAAGCCCACCATCACCTCTCTCCTTCCTCTCCCCTTCCTCTCCCAAAACCACCAACTCCCTTCTTTCCCTCTTCAACCTCCACCACAAGAGAACTCTCTCTCCTCAGCCACTGGAGTTTATGAGAATGGAGAAGAGCATATGCAAGTTGGAGATGGTGATAAAGAGAATTCCAGTAAGGTGGTATCTATTGAGAGGGTTGAGGAGATGATGAGTTGCTTTATTAAGAATAAGAGGCCTAAAAGGCCTCTTTCTCCGTCAGCGGTGGCGGTGGCGGAGGAGAGGAGGTTGCATGATGATGGGTCTGGGGGAGGAATTATGGGTTTTGATCCCCGTGAAACCAAGTTGAGGGCTTTGGATCTTATTTACCAGTTTCATGGCTAATTATTATTGGGAAAGAAATAGAACAGAGGAAACAGAGGGC
This sequence comes from Salix viminalis, assembly GCA_029228465.1. Classification (NCBI taxonomy): domain Eukaryota; kingdom Viridiplantae; phylum Streptophyta; class Magnoliopsida; order Malpighiales; family Salicaceae; genus Salix; species Salix viminalis. Next base: position 6,744,935 of record CM055427.1, read on the forward strand.
AGAGCAGGGGAATTTCGCTTGCGTTGTCTATTTGATGAAGTGAGCTTTTGAAATGGGATGAATGGTTGAGTTTGATCTTTTAGTTTATTTTGAGAATGCCATGGCAGCATGGCAAAACATGATGCAATTGAAATTGGATTTCAGAGATGATGTATTGCATTATGAGTGACTCATGTTTTTATCCCTATTCTGGGATTTGACATGCTATATATCTTTAGATTGCCTTAGCATTTTCTCAGAAAAAAAAGATTGCTTTTTAGCCTCTGTTACTGTGATATGAATTCTCAAGATCACTATTTGTTCAGGGATAAACTCATGAAATCACATTGAATTATTACATCAAATAATCTTCTTATACACAATCTTATTAACGTCACACTCTGATCAATGTTATATAGTTAATGCCAATTCATTAACAATGCATCCCCATCGTACACTGGGATTTCGGAAATTGTATGCATTGCGAGTTGAGCACGCTGATTCTACTCTTTGAACACTGCAAAATGGGTCTGCAACCCAACCAAACTCACTTGAATTCTATAACGAAGATCCCAATATCGAAATTCCCAACTGTGGTTTTCACCGTTGAGTGTCCCCATCCTGTTCGATGACATTGATGTGCTTCAACTCCAGAGGCGATGACACGGTGTCCGGCGATCTTGTTTTGTGGCGTCTTCGATTACTCTTCCACTGTCATAAACCCTTGCATTCTCACAATCGATTTTTGCAAAATACCAAAATCAACGAAGGCAAGCTCCTCCGGTCTGACTGGACATGATGAATTAATTTGGCAAGACTGGTATAGGCAAGTAAAAAAAAACACAAATTGCCAGATAACATACATCATTCGTAGCACTCTCAGTGGCTGGGCAACCACCAGTTTTTATGAGCAACTTCAATCTCAACGGGTGCGCATATGTGCTGAAATGATTTTCGAAGCATCTTACGTTTCCCATTGAAGGCAGAATTCACTTGTATCCCAAACGGGTTCGATTAATATGCGAGACAATGTCTCGACAAATTATAGCATTTAAAACCTCATGTTTCATTGACCAAAGTTGAAATAAGGTTCCAAGGACAGTAAGAAATTTCGTGTTGCAACTTGCAACACTTACAGTAATTAGAAAAGAGAGAGACATAAAACCAGAGTTTTCGGACGTGATTTCATTGTTGTATCGTTTTCCCATGACCAACTGAATTCCCATTAGTAGTCATCGTGATTTCATTATATGGGGTTCTAGAATTAGAGCCTTAAATGCATCTTAACATCACCAGAATGCTAACCACTGCAATCAAGCTTGTCGTTGTTACCTAATTGGTCAAAATGGAAACCATGTATTCCAGCTCCAAAATTGAAGTCAATGGTTTTTACTCTGTGGGGTTGCTTCAAATTTCGATGCATTTCGAAGATATGAAAGCTGGGGTCTTCCCAGATCACACACTTGAAATCACGGATAGTGGCAAAATGCTTGTTACCAAATCTGTGTATGCATACAAGGCTTGTAATTTCATTCAGCATCAATTAAATACCAACCATAGAGCAAAAGTAAAAAGGCTTTTGAGATTGGTAATCTAGCGTTTAAATGACCTGGTAGTCACGTTTGTTTTGAGGGGAGTGATTCATTCAACTCTCCCTCTCTCCCCTCCCCCTCCCGGATTTCATTGAACTTCTCTTTGAGAAATTCCACATGGAAAAGCTTTGGTTTTTTTGCCAACGTATAGTTTTTCATGCCCAATGAAAGAGGCATGATTTCATCCTCCTTTCCTGTTGAGAACAGAATGGAAAAATAAACCCATCCTCTTCAGTTTTATGCACTTTAGTACTATGAAGTTGGACCAGTTATCATACAGAAGGTGGCATTTCACTCTCTTGACCACACCATAAAAGAGCTACAAATATCCAGTAACTTAATGCATGAAGCTTAAAAATAAAAATAAAGATACTGGAAATACAATATAAAGATAATTATAATTACCCTACAGAAACTTAATGCATGAAGCAAGTATTTAAAAACTAGTGCACAAAAATCATTAACCTACCAGAGATCATTACTAGGATCGTCAAGGAACTCTTTTGACATCACCAACAACTCATTCCTTGCCTCTGTTACAATATCGGTAATGTCAAATTCATCTTCCTTCTCTAGAAGTGGTTGAGGCTGTAGCAGTGGAAACTGCAGCTGCTGCTGAGAGTTGCCAAGAAATATTGGGCCATGAGTTCCGACATTGGAGAAATTGGTTCCTTGATTGAGATGTTCTTCCACATTATGATTTCCCTTCTGTCCAAAAGTTGCAAAGTTTCCATCATCAGTAGTCCCAATTCCAGTATGACTGCAATTGGGGTAAGTAGGGTATAGCTGTTTGCTTTGTTGCCCATAGCTAGGAATCAACATGCTATCATGGTTTGAGTTCACTTGAGTAAGAGAATGCACAGAACCAAGGGAATGCATAGACACAGGGCTACAGAGATTATTCTGGACATTGTTTCTGTATTCTGATTGAGACATTGTCTTGAAGAATTGCGGGTTTGTGAATTGAGAAAACCCTCCTTGTAAATTCAAAGTCATTGAAGGATGGCGATCTCTAATCATGGTCTTCTGTGTTGCATCCTGTTTCCGCTTCAAGGAAAGACGATATTTCTGAAAACATAACATTTGTAATATTTATATGCAAATGATGCCCTTTCATAAACCTACATATGCATAAGGAGTAATTATACAGCAACATAACATTGTTCAATTACTCTGAAAAATCAACATTGCAATTGTGTCCTGTAGAGATTTCAAAAAAAAAGATGATGTGCTTCTACTATTTACAAGTTGGTAGTTTGAGACAGTAAAATCCACAGGCCAATTAATCACTCATGTTTGACATATCAGGCTTCAAATATTACCAACAAGTATACCTAGCCCTCAAACCATTTACAGAGAACAAACCTGTAAATGGCTTGAAACATTTTCTTTCTTTAGTCCTGGGACATTCATGTGCTGAAGTATTTTCTTTGGATGGGCACCTGCATTGATCATGAGATTTAAGCGATATTGTACCATTATTGTTAACAGAAAAGATGGGAACAGAAAAATATTATCATACAACTTCTGTTGAGAACTTTTTACCATCAATGCCTAATATCCCGATAGCCTCCAAGAATCTGTTATGCAGCTCGTTAGTCCAAACAAGCTTTGGCTTCTTTAGAACAGTCAAATTGTCATTATCTTCATCATCCTTATCTGTCTCTTCTAGCTCCTTTCTTTTTCCCATTTGGTCACTCTGCCCCATGGTACTTGAGAGTGATGGGATCCCTGCAGTCACACTCGATGCATTCTCCTCTGAAAACCCAGCATGAAAGCTGTTTGATCCCGCGCTAGATACAGTTGTCCTTTTTTTCTTTCTATATGCTAACTGCCAGAGGTTTTTTACATCATTCTTGATGATTGGCTTCATAAGATAAAGTGCAGCCCCTTTATACAGCCAGCCTAACATGGCACTCACATTGTTATCAGCTGAAAAAACTGTGATAGAAATAAAACCGCCAAAATCAAATGTTAAAGTTTTATTACTAAATAACAGGGCATCTTATGGAAAAAAAATGCATGGCTGAGGTTGAATCAAGTACTTACCGACAATAGGCAAGGAAGACATTACTCTCACTGTCTCAAGGATCTTATATTGATCCATATCAGGCAAGTGAGTTTCTGTCAGAATAAGGTTAATTTCATCTTCTTTCTCCCGTAAAATGTGCAACGCATCAGTGGCTCGTGTAGCCGTTGTAACTACAGGTACAACAGTATAACAAGTTTTATGTATAAGATTTATCAACGAAAAAGTCAAAGATACTTAAATTTGACCATTCCATCATAAAGAAGAAAGAAGAAAAGCTAAGTGCCTGTCAATACCTAAAGCAAGTGGCCGGAGGTGGTAAGAGATTCGTTTTAACTTTTTTGGACCAAATAGATCATAACAGTTTCAACAAAAAATTACCAGATTTTGCTCTTAATGGTCTTTTCCTAAGCAGGAACACAGATCCAAAACTAGCATGTTTGGAAATGTATTGTTATCTACAAGGAGCAATTAAATTTCAACATCTGAGAACAGGTTCACAAACTCTACCTGGAATCTGAGGAAGGGATTACATGCAACAGCCCCAACACCCTCCACCCCCGATGCAACAAACCCCTCTTTTTTTCATCTTACACTTTGTACAACTCTATAACATAGCATACTTATTATTGAATCTAGGGTCCAATTGAGAACATGGTACACGAGGCATTAACCAAAACCTTCCCAACCCAGAGGCAAAGGATGCATCACATCACTCCACCACATTCCTAAATGCTAAAGGTGAGTGTAACTAATCAGTAAAGCAATATTGCATCTCGTGATCAAGGGTGCTAGTGAAACAATAGTAGCTCAAGAGTCTTAACAGAATCAGATATAAAAAGATAACCGACAAATCTCTGGCACATACCTTCATATCCAAATGCCTCAAGCATTTTTGACACAATTCTGAGGCATGTGGGATCACTTTCCACAACCAAGATTCTAACACCCATAGCAAATGTGCTAGCATTATTTTTTGAAACTTCAACTGAGAGAAACTGCTCACTAGTCATGTCTGGAACAGAACCTACAGGGTAGAGAGGGACAATTTGACAGGCACAGAGAGGGACGCTTAGATAGATATGCTTGGGCTCTAAAATATAGGATGTGTGCATTTATTTTGAGGTGCCTATATATAACCAATAATCTAGTACATATGGTAGCTGCCCAAGGAAATAATCTTTGAGAAAATATTTGTACAGTTCTTCACGCAAAGTAGATGATCCTGTCCGTTCATGGTGTGTGGACCCCACGTCGTGGACGGACAAAATCACTTCACAAAAGCATAGATGGTTATTTAAAGCATTCACCAATAGCGACAAATTTTGCCTGGATGTCGAATCCAAACCTGGAGGCTCCTCAATAAATTACTCTACAAAACTATTAAAGCGTATCTGGAATTTAAGTTCAAGTGTGATAAAACAAAATGATCAAAGAAAATATTTGACAATCACTTGAGAAGATGTGCAGAGCATTCTAAAATGGCAGCATTAGCCTTGTAACTGTCAATTGAAAATTGATGATAGTCAACACATTTTAATTAGCTTGCCAGTAAACCCCCAAGAATTCCATATATATACAGAACTCCAGGTCGATTGATGAGTTTCCTCTCTAGGAAGAATGCAAAATATTGAATTTCCATATTTGAATACATAAGAAAACCCTTATGCATGAACTTTTATGTTGTCGTACTGTCATCACATGAATGTAAACAAACCTGTGATGACAGTACCCACGCATAAATGTTCAACTCAATGGTGTTTGGGATGATAACCAATGCTATTACTTCTCATACAGGACATATAATAGAAGGGAGTGTTTTTTAAAGCTTATTTAATATCTTGCAATGCTCTATAATGAACCAAACTAATTGAGCTTGACTCTTGTTAGATTTGATAAAATACTCATTCACCAAGTTTGATCACAATTTCAAAGTTTAATTATTTTTATGAAAAGTTTCAACATTTAAATACTCAATTCAAAATGTTCGTAAACATAAAATATATCTTAGATGATTATCTAAAAGAGTAAATAAAAATAATATTTTATTATAGCTTGGATGCAAGATAAAATATAAAATACATCTAACATGATTTTAACATTCAAGTTGAGGCTAGTATATTTAGTATTTAGATAAAAAAAAAAGGAGGGTGTAATTCAAAATCATATCAACAATATTTACATTTATTTCATTTCCTATATTAGTAAACAAGCTCAAATTTCTTAAAAAAATTAACAAATTAAGTTTCAGAACTGTTTTAGAAGAATTCAGAGTCATCAGAAATCAGTAACACCTATTTACTATCTTTCAAATATCCAGGTTTTTGTTTGCCTATCTTTCAAATATCCAGGTTCTTGTTTGTCTATATTTCAAATAAAACCACCAATGAGACTTCTTAACAGGAAAATCCATAGGGAAGGTATTTGACAATAAGAGCAGGGGAAACTACCAAACATTAGATAAGGATCACAATATGACATTTCTAGTGATTGATGCAAGATAATAAGGAAATCAGGTGTAGGTTGAGTGTTTGAAGAAAATACTGACCATAACAGACTCAGTCTAGAGAGAAGAAGCCAATTCACTATTGGTTGATTACTCAATTGACCCTTGTTTCCTACCCGGATCTTCCCACCAATATTACTGATTTGTTCTCTAGCACATTATATTTGGAGCCTGAAATTGGTCACTCTGTAGTTTAAATGTGCACCCGTTATAGGTTGTTAAGCAGCAAAGCTACCTGGTGTAAATGGACTGTGAAGATACACCGCTATATTTCCTACGAAGAGCAGGCTTTCTATACAAATCACCAAAAAGTAAATAATCTGGCAGGCCCAGAGGCTATCTCATTTCCAAGATCCTTATATATAAAAGGCAGCATGATAACAAACTAAATAATTTCAACGATGCAAAGTCTTCAAGTTCAAACCATAAATCACGTGAAGAGAAGGACAGAACACCCCTAATGAACTTGGGCCACCACAGAGCACATTACCTTTTCAACTGAAACCAATATCCATGTTTTGCTATCCTTCTTCTATCCAGAAAATCCATCTCCACCTTTTTCTCTGTATCTCATGTTATCGTTTACTTCTCGTATATACAATCACCTCTGAATAAACCAGTCCTTGTCTTGTCAATCATCCATTCAACATTCCCATATGCACTATTCAGCATTTTGGACTAATGAAGCATGGAATGCGATGAAATTTCTTTAAGCTAATACAAAAACGAAATCAGGATCAAAGGGTACATGAAACCAATTCTCCTTTCCTACTTGCTTCTCTCCTTAGGCCATCAATCTTAAACATTTAAGATAATGGGTGCTTGGAGATTCCTACATTCCAATTAAGCTGCATATATTAAGTTATAATTACATTTTGAGACATGCCTCTACTTCATCCAGTTTGCTAAATCACAAGGGAAAAGAAGAAAATAGGGTATCCATGATTTTATAACAAAAAGAAAGAAAAGAAAAGTCAAGTTGACAAAGGGAGGAGAGAAGTAGAATGGGGAGAAAAAAAATACCTTCTCATGCAAAAAATCTTTCAACTTCTTCTGAAAAAGCAACGACAAGTGAGCTCCATATTTTCATCTGTCAACAAGACCTATCATTGATATGAATCTGGGGGTGGTGTCCTCGTCTAATTGATCAATGAGTTTATCAATTTCAGTGATCTCTTCTTGAGGCCTGTCAGACTCTTCAATACAGTTGGTATGGATAAGACTGCTTGCTGTACCTGTGGCTTTTCTCCACTTGATCACATAAGATTGGTGTCCGTCTTATTTTCACAGGCTGGATAGAAACAAATACACACTGCCCATACAACATAATTTGAGATGGAGAGTTCCCATTGCCAATTTCATGTAATCTGAATAGAGCTCAATCACAAAGCACTATTTTCAAGAACACGAAAGAAAGTAAAATGGAGACATGCATAGAAACAAACGAATCCAATATCTTGTCTTTACTGGAACTGCGGGACAATGACGAGCTTTCTCAAGCCCAACCCCTTTCATGCCATTTGAATAATGGTCATTTCCAACCAAAAGAGAGATAGCTAACAGGTGTTTCCCTTTCCAACCCAAGACCAGCTTCTATATATGATAAATGGTAGCATGGTTCCTGCACACAATGACATTGTTGTGTTTCAAAAGGAAGAAGCAATTGAGAAAGCAATTTGAATTGCCCATTACATTCAGAACAATAAAAATATATAGAAGACTACCCTGCATTGCAGTAAGTTGTAGAAATTATGATTCAGGTACTACTTCCAAGTTTACCTACATCTCACAAATAATCAGAAAACTGAATACAAGACACTTAAGGCTTACTTTGGTATTAGGCTTGAGGCATTTTATCACTAACTTAGCCCCAAAAAGGAAAGCATCACTACCAGCTGTTATACATGTATCCACATGGCCTTTGGCATTTAACTGACCATACAGTGCTTCAGCTTCACCATTTGTTTTTTAAAACACGTATACCAAATAGTTCAAGAAGTTCCTACAAAAACCAGTTCAGGGAATCAGTTAATTACAAGCATTCCCCCATCAGAAGTAAAATCAAATTCATATATGTCCAAAGAAATTCTACAAAAAATGCAATTCTCAGAAACCACATGCAGGTTCACTAATGAATATAAAAGGAAAACACATTTTTAAAATTAACAGCGACTAACCACACCCTCTCGAACACAATTCAGAAAAGTCTTGTTCCTCTCTACCAAAAATCCTTTTTCAGCCACCAGCAAACCCGAAATATCAACCCCCGAAAACAGAAAAAAAACTCGCTACTCTCGGTTGAGACTTCATTGGCGACGGTGCCTCATCAACAACAAAAACAACAAACACTCCAAACTGCCACAAACGTTTCAAGCTTTCTCATTATATCCGCATGAAAACAACCTTCTTTCAAAATCTTCAACATTTTTCACAATTTCACCTGAATCCCCCACATCATTAACTAAAAGGGTACTCATAAAACCTATAAATACAAAATAAATAATAATAATAATAATAATAAATATCACACTAAAGAATGATTCTTAAGGCCATTACTAAACCCCACAAAAAAAATATCAAAAGGGTTTCTAAAAAAGCTCAAACCTTGTAGCAGAGATTGATGGTACGGAAGAAAGTGAGACGAGATGAGGTTGACGGAAATGGGTTTCCTCGATAGGTGCTTCATGTTGGATTATCCGTTAAGAAAGATCCACTGTGACCCTTTTTCTCTCAAGAAACCGGGTCCATCATGTCTTGCATAGGGTTTAGTAAATCCCATAATTTGCCGCCACCACCAGCAACAATTATTATTACTTGGATGATGTAAGTAGTTGCAAAGCAATACTAAAAATTGGGAGTTCGGTTTCATTAAATGGACAATGTGTTAAGATTTTTTAATGTTTGCATGTTTTGGAAGAAGCAGAAAGTTTGAAGTTTTTATCCACCTTTTTTTTTCCATTACGTGAGTCTTCGCGTTCTGTATATTTTATACACACAGTATCATTCTCCGTACCCGGAACTAATATTCTTTTCAACACAGATTTTTTTAAAAATGCTAGATTTTTTCTATAATACTATCCATAAATTTGAATAAAATAATATATTTGTGCAAGATTTCTATAACATACAAGTTTCCAATATAACTTTATTTATTTAATAAATTTTAACGAAATCACCAGTATAAAATTATTATTGTTATTAAAAAGTAAGAAAATTTGAATACTTAAATCATTGAATTTATCGTATTAGGATCAAGTTATTTAATATTTTAATTTAAATTAAACATAATAATAAAATATAAATTATGTAAATACCTACAATAACTAAACAATAAAAATGAGTTGTTGATTTCCCACCTATAAAAAGAAGAAAACATCATTTAAATCAATTATTGTACCACTATTATTATCATGACTATAACAATTAACATTATCATCATCATTATTATTAAAACAATAAAAATTATTAAATTGACTCAAATAAAAAAAACAGCAAAACACTTTTACAAAAGAGCAAACAAAAAAACAATTAAAAAAATAATCACTAAACTTATCATTATTATTGCATAAACAATAAAAACCATAAAATTATCTTGAAGAATAAAAAAAACCAAAAAAGCAACCAAAAACAACAAAAGAAAAAAACAAAACCAATTAAATATTATGAGCACAAAAAATATCATCTATCTGAAAAACAAATAAAAATAATAGAAAATACTAAAAGCAAAGAAAAAAAAAATATCAATTCTAAAATGATCATCAACATAAATTGAAATTTCAGAACTAAACTAGACAAAAATAAGACCATAGTAAAAAAATGACAAAAATTGACAACCAAGACTAAAAGCATAGATACATAAATACGGACAAAAATAAAAACTATCCAAGAAGGACTACAAAATCAAAAGGAGTTAAAAAATAAAAGAATAAGGACTGAAATAAAAAAATATATAATTTATTTTCAATTGGAGGACAAAACTGCAACAAATCAAAACTTTGAGAAAAAAAATTAAAGGGACTTAAAACAAACAATTTTATTTAAAAGAATAAGGGATCAAAATGAAAAATAGCATAAATGATCAATTTCCATTAGAGGACAAAATTTCAAACAAATTAAAATTTGCAAACCAAAAAAATTCAAGAACCAAAAACAAACCAAAAATCAAAAGAATATGAGCTGAAATAAAAAAAAAATAGCATATATGATCAATTTCAATTGAATGATGAAATTGAAACAAACCAAAACTTGTATAAAAGATATCAGGAAGAAAAAACAAATCAAAAGATCAGGAATTAGAAATGAAACACTCATAAACATAGAGAATTGACATGTATTTGCCACTGCAGGATAAAAAACATGGGTAAAAAAAGAAGGATCGACCACCGACGTTCCTCCATTCATTGTACTGTAAAACAATGAGTAGTCTAACATGTCCTAGGAGTTTTTGGTTTTTTATCTCTAGTTCAAATTATTCATCTATGAATAAATATGAAGTATGTGTTGAAGCTAAAATTACTAAAAAAACATGTACATCAGTTAAAAGAGAAACTGACTTACTTAGCTTAATATACACGGATTTAGGAGATTTAAAACAAACTATAACTAGAGGAGGTAAGAAATATTATGTGACCTTTATAGATGACTTTTCAAGATATACAAAACTTTAGCTACTTAGAAGTAAAGATGAAAGCTTATAACATGTTTTTATTATATAAAAGCAAAAGTAGAAAATCAATTAAACAAAAAAATCAAAAGAGTTAGATCAAATAGAGGAGGTGAGTATGTTCTAATGAACGGTTATTGTGAAAAGGAAGGCATAATACATGAAGTTACTCCACCTTATTCACCCAAGTCAAATGGGATAGCTAAAAGGAAAAATAGAACTTTAAAATAAATGATGAATGTCATGTTAGTTAATTCTTCCGCACTTGATAATTTATGGGGTGAAACTATTTTATTTGCATGTCATTTACAAAATAGAATTCATTATAAGAAAACTGGTTTAACACCATATAAACTTTGGAAAGGTTATTCTCCAAATTTAAAGTATTAAAAAGTGTGAGGGGTGTCTAGCTAAGGTTATGCTACCTGAACCAAAAAAAAAAAAGATAGGTTCAAAAACTTATGATTGTATGTTTATTGGTTATGCCGAAAATAGTGTTGCATATAGGTTTCTAGTTTTAAAAAGTGACGTGTTAGATCACAACACTATTATAGAAACAAAAAATATTGAATTCTTTGAACATATATATCCATTAAAGGAAAAAGATTTCTCACACACCTATTATTAATAATGCACCTATTAATAATAATAATAGGATTGATGAAACTCATTGAAGGAGTAAGAGACAAAGAAAAGAAACTTCATTCGGAAATAAGAAGGAGTAAGAGACAAAGAAAAGAAACTTCATTCGGAAATGATTTTTTTACTTATTTAGTAGATAATGATCCAGTAACCTATACTAAAGTTATCTCTTCCTCTGATTCTTTATTTTGGAAAGAAGCAATTAAAGTTAAAATTGATTTGCTTTTACAAAATCAAACTTGGGAGATTGTTGATTTGCCTCCCGGTGCAAAACCTATTGGTTGTAAATGGATCTTTAAAACAAAATATCTTCCTAATTGTTCTATAGATAAATATAAAAGCAAGATTAATAGAAAAAAGTTTCACTCAAAAAGAAAATGTGGATTATTTTGATACATTTTCACCCGTAGCTAAAATTACTTCAATTCAAGTTCTGATTGCTTTAGCTTCTATTCATAATCTCTTTATACATCAAATGGATGTTAAAATTGTCTTTTTAAATGGTGATTTAGAAAAAGAGATATATATGTTACAACCTGAAGGCTTTACCAATTACTGATAAAAAAAATTAAAGTTTGTAAATTAAGAAAATCCTTATATGGCTTAAAGCAAGCTCTAAACAATGACACGAGAAATTTGATCAAGTAATTTTAAGTAATGGTTTTTCATCCGTTAGTGTGGATAAATATGTTTATACTAAGACTAGTGATAATAAATATGTGATCATTAATTTATATGTGGATGATATACTTATTTTCAGCTCAAATAAAAACAAAAAAGATATAAACACCCTAAACAACCTAGAAATGATGCACATGTCAGTGAAAATGTCTAAAATACCTCCTATTTCGAGAGTTCAATTTTATGGCCCGAAGAGCATAACAGTAATTCATTGTTGAAATCTATAGTAATTTATATCTAGAAATACATTGAAAAATCATCGTGTTTTTTTTTTTAATATGAGAGCGTGTGTGGACTTTCACGGGGTCGTTTAAGTCCGTGTGAGTTTAGAATGTTCGAAGTAGGCCTGGCCTTAGATTAAACAATTGTGAAGCCGGCCCGGCCCACATTTACCCTTTATGACATTGAAAAATATTTCGTCCAGTGTCGACAAGTTATGCCTCAGGCGACGTGTGTCCGATATGATTTATTTTTTTAATGATCGGCATAGCTATTGAATTTCTAAAAGAAATTATCAGCGAGGTGTTAAGTTGGAAAAGATTTATCATGGTTAAAAAAACTGGAAGAGATCTGAGGTTAAATTAATAAATATATTCGACATTGAAAGAATTTTCGTGTGATCTGTCCTTCACAACACAAACATATAATTGAAGATGAAAATCTTGGAATTTCAAAAAAATGTAACCTTTTTTATGGAGAATCGAGTACCCTAAACTTCTTTTTTTTCATCTGAGAAAATCTCATCTTCTGAAAAAGTGCATTTTATAAGTCTATAAAGAAAAAAAATTTCGATTATTCTAGATTCTTATAAGAAATACACGCTTGACTTGAACTCGATACTTACACCAAACATGGTTCATGCATATTCTTATTTCAAACAGCCAAGTAGATATATTCATATTCTTATTTCAAACATGATTCGTGTATAATATATATATAATAAAAAAAACAAGAAGGAAAAAGGAAAAAGAACCCTAATATATATACTTTCTCCTGTATCAAGTAGGTAGGATATATGAAGCAATGTTATGGTTGTTGACGAGAACGTTTGTATCAAGAGGGGCTGAACCGACAGTACTCAGCACACTGACTCCATCACTCGGAATCAATAGAACAACATCGGATCCTTCCTTGACTGGTACTGTCCACGTCTCATTTAGGAGTTAATTAGGTTTTGCATGTTTTCATGGCTCGTAGCAGATGGCCACATGCACATGTACTCCATGACCTGGCAATTTGTGCAAATCGACAATTCAGATACCTGAAACAATCTGAAGATTTCCCTTATCATAAGGTTGTTTTGTTCTGAAAAACATCTCAAACAAGGCCATGCTGGATCTCCCACTCTCTGCAAATCTGTGCCAAGTTCCAAGGCAGCCACCACAGACCACCAGTTCATCTGGCTACTTTCCGAGTTCGGTTGTGTGGTTACACCAGCAGGCAACAGCACATCGAAGGTAAGAAGTAAAATATACACAATATTGGGTGGTGATCAGTCTGGCCAGGAATAACCCATCCTTTTGTGTTTTGTTCGTTGAAAAGGCCGACGGAGTTTGAGCGATGCAGCGACTGATCACTAATAGCCCTCTTAGAATCGAATTCGAAGATTACTAGGATTATCTTGGGAAATCACCACTTCTTATCAAGCATGAAGTGGCAGCCAGTACGTCATCCTTGTTTTTTACGTATTGTTTATTTTAATTTTTCACAAACAAAATTCAGATTGATTTGGGCTTCAATCCTCACGAGTGTATATCAATTGATTCCCAACAGCTCCAAGAAAAATAATGGATAATTAAGTTTTTATAAATATGTAAATTTGAATATGATTTTGTTAACATTGTTATAGTTATGGTGTACAATTACATTACATTATAATGAATCTAAAAAAGTTCATGAATACATTGTTTATCACCATTATTGCAAGATCTCAGTTTGACTTGTAAAATTATATCATTTTACTAGTTAGAATGTATATACTTGTAAAATTGAATTCAAAACTCGAAATTCACTGAATTCATACTTTACTTGGCCAAAATGATCCAACGTTAGCGATTTTGTATAAAGTATAAATAGTTCTAAATAAACCTGCGATTTAGTGTTTTGACTGTTATACACACTTTATATAATCGAATGTTACATTCATATAGCAACAAAAATTTAGATTATAAATACCTCAAACTATTTTTACTCAAGCTTCGAATGAATTCCCAATGCAGTAGTAGCAACTTCATAGCTTCAAAATAATAAAAGTTTTTCGAGAGAAATCTTCTGATCTATGTCTACTAGTAGCCGTAGATGAAGTACACAGACTATTATTTATAGATAGATCAGGGATCTCTTCTCATTAATTTATTAGCTAATTTTCTCATCCCATCAAAGAGAAAATTAGACAATTGATCCCCATGATCAATCCTCATGATTTATCTTCATGATCATGAGTTTGAATAAACAAGAACATGGATGTGTCATGAGAGGTATAATGGTAATTTCTAACATTGACATCAATCATGTTACTTTTCTCCTAGTTAATCTTTCAAAATCATTGCCTTTCCTTTATGTTAAACTTCTTGTTTTTCACATCAATAAGGTTATTGTTTCTTAGACTTCTTGTTGTATTGTTCGTCTCCTACTCTCCTCCTCAAGGTCCGTGATTCTAAAAAAGGGCTACTTAGCAAGAAAGTGAAGTGATGAAGGAAAAAAAAAAAAAAAAAAAAGCACATCTGACTAGGTTAGCTTCCTATGCTCACCCTATAAACTTAATTAAAAAGAATGAATGAATGATTTTCTTATTCTTTTTTTTTAAATTAATTATTTGTTCAATTTATGGTTTATTAAAGAATATAAAGGAATAATCTTACTGTTAATTCTGAACTACCAATTTTATTGTCTAAAACTGGCTTTTAAGAAATGTTATTCTAGGTTTTCATTTCATTTTTTTGTGCTACCCGGTCAGTGGTTTTCTTTTTTTAGCATGAATAAGCAATAAAGCAATTCTAGGTTTCCTAGATACCTGTTGACCAGTCTTGGGTTTCCCAAAAACTAGTCTACTGGTTTTGGGTTTCCTAAGGATTGGCCTAAGGATTACATTTTTGCAAATTGATAGGAAAATATTACAATTCTGTGCGTTATATAATTAGCCAGTCTGATTCTTGTAAAGATTTTTTTGAGCTGAACCCCCGTTATCATTATATACATGACTAAAAATCTTGTTTGAATTGATGGTTGGTTTGAATTAATTCTTGAAGTATTAATTAAATACATGACATCTAAAAAAAATCATTGACAATAAAATTGACAGGGTTAACAATATCGTATAGATATTGATAAGAGTTGAAGAAAGGTTAAATGCAAGTATTGATAGAAAATTTTTAGCGAAATTTACTATTTTAAACATCATTTAGCTTGCACTCATAAAGATATCGAGTGATGCCGACAAGTACTAGAAGATGTAGAGAGGATGATTTTTGGTGTTTTGGTGAAAAATCAAGAAGCAACTGAGAAGAAAGTAAAGATTGTTAGATATTTTGAAAGAGATGAAAATAAGGAGGGGTGGAAAAAAATACCTCAATAGCTAAATCAAAGAGAGTAAAAGCAACTCCAACACTTGTACTATCAGAAGAGATAAAAGCATAAAAATGTTCTTTTAGCATTTTTGTTTAATTTTCTCATCTCCAACGAAACAACTATTTTTAACTATTAAAATAATTGTTCTCTCCATCATCTGCTATTTGTAGCAACTTGAAATAGAAAAGTCATAGTACATTTTACTGTTGTTAATAATAGAGTCAAGCTATAGTCCTTGTCATGTTATTGTTCAGTCAAAATGACACTACTAAAAAAAGGGGCTGTTTGCAACGGACGAGTCCGTTGCAAACAAGTAAGGAGGCCGTTGCAAATATTACTTTGCAACGGACTACGCAACGGATGTGATCCGTCGGAAACCGGTGATGCAAATTGTCATTGCAACGGATCTTCTGTTGCAACCACGCAACGGAAAATCCGTTGAAATAATGCAACGGATTTTCCGTTGAATTAATGCAACGGATTTTCCGTTGAAATAATGCAACGGATTTTCCGTTGAATTAATGCAACGGATAAACCGTTGCAAAAATGCAACGGATTATCCGTTGACTATAGGCAACGGATTCTCCGTTGCATTAATTCAACGGATTATCCGTTGCATTCTTTCAACGGATTATCCGTTGCATTAATTCAACGGAAATGCCGTTGCAACAAGGCAACGGATTATCCGTTGCAACAAGGGAAAATCTGTTGCCTAAATGCAACGGAAAATCCGTTGCAAACTTGCAAGGGAAAATCCGTTGCAAGCTTGTCAAATCAATTGTTGTTCATTTAATTTGTTTATTAAATTATATATTTAATTTCGCAAATAATTATAAAAAATTATTTGCATGAATATTATTAATATCTAAATATTAATATAGTTCAACTAATATAAAAGGACATTTACATTTACAACAAAGATTCATTTACATTTACAACAAAGATTCAGTTACATTTACACGTTAAAGTAAATACATATTTTTACATCATGAAACAACAAAAGCATGAATTTTACATCATGAAACAACAAAAGCATGAATTTTACATCATGAAACAACAAAAGCATGAATTTAACATCAACACGAATTACATATTCCGTACCATTGGTTTAAGGTGGAAATGATGTACGATGTTGTGGTTGAGATGAAGATGGACCACTATTTGGGAGATGGGGTCGAGGTCGATACAATCGTGGAAGAGACGTGACCCATAGGTGCCATTGTATGTGGTGGCATCGTGTCACCAGTGTTGACATACCTTGACTCATAAACTCGGGGCCTAACATTACTTCCATGGTGGTCGCTAAGATAATTTGTAATCGAGTCAATCTGACTTTGCATTCTCCTCATAACAGCCTCTTTTATTAGCAATTCATCCTTCAATTCCTGAATAACCGTGCTCGGATATGTGGAGTGTACTGTGTAGGAATGTTGTGACGAACTCGCACCAACCTTAGATTTCGGCATACGAGGTGCACCGTAAACTCTACCCTTGCTTACACCCCCCGAAGCCTCATGCCAAGCTTCGCCATCAAAAGAAGGATGAACCTCTCGATCAGGTCCATACTTTGCAATCATCTCATTTCTATAATTTTCCTACAAAACAGACAAGTACATGTACAAAAAAATTTAGAATAATATGAAACTTTATTTTAAATACTTTTGTAAAAATAAAACTACTTACCACCACTTTTTTTGACCTGTTATCTACAAATGTGCCGGTTTCATTCACATTCTGATGCAACATTGAAAAGACATCATCCCATGGAAGTTCTTTTCCACCGGCTTGTTGTTGCTATCAACATTTAAAAAAATAATTAGCAACAAATTTATGAAACAAATACATTTACGAGTGTTCAATAATATTAATGCTTACCATACTAGCTCGATATGATGCAAATGAAACTGAGCCTCCAGAATGAGAACTTATTTTACCATCTGTTTGTTTCAACCGATTGCGTTTTGACGAGTCAGATCGTCTTTGGAATCCATCGGTTGACCAAGCTTCATGTATCATGGTATTCCAATCTTCCTTTTGTATCCAAATGGGACCATGATTTATGCAGTCAAGAATATTTGTTGTGTTGTGTTTTGACATAGCTTTAGTGCGAGCTCGGGCTAATTGTTGGTTCAAAGAGATCCGAGCTTTATATTCCCAAATATCCCGAACTATTTCTTCATCTTCCTCAGGGAAGGCATATTTTTTCTATCAAATACATATGACAAGTAAAATAATTTGCAAACAACATCATAAACTAAAATTACAGGAAAAACGGTGTCCATAGAAATATATATCATAATTTATTCATGATCATAAACATGAAAATAGTTGCGTTAATTCATATCAAATAAGGCAATAAAGTAAGCAATATTTGTTCTCATACCTTGAATTCTTTGAACAATTCATCCTTATACATCGAATGTACTTTGTCCCAAGAATGCCATGGCCCCTTGAAATTACATCGCAAAATATTTCCGATTTCACGTCCACATGATGCGTTATTAAACCTGAAATAATATAATAACAAACTTTCATGAAACAAATACAAAAATAAATACTAAATGTCAAAAAAAATTTATAACTTACTCTGTTCTTCCATACAAACTCAACAGTCTTTTTTTTGTAACTGGATCGATTTCAGTGTCAAAACCCTTCCGTGTAATGCAATAACTGTTGCCAGAAGAGTTTGGACCATTGTCTTCTTGGGGACAATCCTCATTCTGTTCGTTATTCTCATCTTGGTTACCTGGATCTTCAGTTTCGTCCTCATCCTCATTAACACCAACATCTCCCGGATAACTTTGACTCGCCAGCAAATGTTGATACCCAGACAAGTAATTATCTTCTACATTTGGAAATGAACTTGGGACTTCGGAGATGTAAGTTGCATTAGTAGGGTCAATTGGGCGAGAAGTTTTTTCTTTCTTTTTCATCCTGTATGGCGTTCGATTTGATCTAGATACAAACCTACCAGTACTGCAATCAAATATTGATCCACGTCGCGACATTCTAAAACAATTGTATTGTCATCAATAAATGTTTGTAATAACAACTAAATATTGCAATAACAAATTTACAGCATATTGCTACTCATCATTAACATTAACATCAATAGTTCAATACAAATAACAAATCCATGCATAATGCTACTCATCATTAGCATCAACATCAACATTGCAATCAAATTAACAAATCCAAGCATAATGATAATCATCATTACCCAACATCAACATTTCAATCAAAATAACAAATCCAAGCATAATGATAATCATCATTACCATCAACATCAACATTTCAATCACAATCACAAATCCAAGCATAATGATAATCTTCATTACCATCAACATCAACATTTCAATCAAAATAACAAATCCAAGCATAATGATAATCTTCATTAACATCAACATCAACATCAACATTTCAATCAAAATAACAAATCAAAGCATAATGGGGTTAATCATCATTACCCAAAAAAATCAACATTTCAATCAAAATAACAAATCCAAGCATAATGATAATCATCATTACCATCAACATCAACATTTCAATCAAAATTACAAATCCAAACATAATGCTACTCATCATTATCATCACTCCTAATTACATCATCATCATCAGCAGCACCATCACCCATGACATCATTATCATAGTCAATTTCTTCATCCGAAGCTATTTCATTCTCTTCTCCCCAATTTGCGTCTACCCGAGGCAACTCATGCTGGTTGATTTCTTCATAATAAGATGAGTCAACAAGTACATTTTGTTCATCAAGTGTCGGATCAGGAAGCACACAGCATGGAATAGAAATCTCCTCTAATTGCTCAACATCAAATGATTTAACATTGTCAGTGTTTTCAATAAATTCCCCCATGTGAACGTTATAACGACTTCTAGCTGATGTCTTTATAACTGCCCACCATTCTGATGATTTATTGTTAGGTGGACATGTATAGTACACTTGTTGACATTGTTGCGCCAAGACAAAATCTTCATTCCCATGTAGTCTTGAAGTATGCTTGATTTCAACCAAACCCTTTGAACGATGCAATTTCACACCACGTTTTGTATCGTACCAATGACACTTGAACATATATACCTTGCACTTATTCCCTAAATATTTAAGTTGAATCACTTCTTCAAGCATTCCATAATAATCAATCTCATTCTCATTGTAGGTACTTCCTTTAACACAAACCCCGCTATTCATTGTTTTTTTATATCGTCCATAACATTGAGTATGAAATTTAAACCCATTTACATAATACCCATTATAACATTTAACTGAATTTGACGGCCCCATAGATAGTGCAAAGATTTCATTCTCAATTCCAGTTGATTTGTATTGAACCTAGCATAATAATAATAATAACAATGAATGAATTATTATTTAATAAATAATATTTAATGTAACAAAATGTATCTTGAAAGAACTTACATGATTTTTCAACCAAATTGGGAATATCTCCTCACATAGTTTTTCAATTTGAACATCGCTAAATTGTGGTTGTTGTGTCTTGAGCTCTTGACGACATTGCCTAAATTTGTAATTGTTAGGTGACATTAAAAGACACATAAATGAAGATCGAATATAAAATATTTCACACTTACTCCATATAGGGTTTCAATTCCTGACAATTGAAAATGACATAGCTGTGTGCAATTTGCAATTCTTCGTGCGATAACTGCCGTCTATAAAATTTTTTGGACAATTTTCTCCCAGGATAGGAAAAAACAGAAAGTTCACATTGACCTTTAGATCCACCATCGTCATTTCTTGGAACTCTATTCCATATTGTTTGAACGTCATCACCAAAATAATTCGATGCAAAATTTGTAATTTCATCAATCAAGTAAGCTTCACATATAGAACCTTCTACGTGAGCTTTATTGGTTACTCTCTTCTTCAAATAAAACATATACCTACATCATTTATGTTAATTAGTTTGAAAGATTAAAAAAATATAAATTGAAATTTAATAAAATTTACATTGTATGAGAACATACCGTTCGAATGGATACATCCATCGATATTGAACGGGTCCTCCAACTTGTGCCTCATAAGGAAGATGTATCGTTAAGTGTTCCATGGAGTCAAAGAAAGATGGAGGGAAAATCCTCTCAAGTTTACACATTATTTCAATGATATTTCTCTGCATCAACTCCATGTGGTTGACATTTAAATTTGTAGCACAGATGTCCCGGAAAAAAAAACCCGACAATTCAGTTAATGCCTCCCAAAGTGGTCTAGGTAAGTAAGGTCGGAACGCAACAGGAATAAGTCTTTGCATAAAAACATGACAATCATGACTTTTCATGCCCGAAACCTTACATTGTGCCTCTTTTACACACCTTGATATATTTGAAGCATAACCATCAGGAAAAGACAACTCTTTCATCCATGACAACACTTCTTCTTGTTGTTTCTTGAAGAGATAATAACTACCTTTCGGTTTGTATACTCGCCCACTGGCATGTTGTTGCAAATGTAAGCTTGGCCTCCGACAATACAACTGAATATCTAACCTAGCCTTGACATTATCCTTGCTTCTATCATGACAATCCATTACTGTGTAGAAGATATTCTCAAAACAATTTTTCTCTATGTGCATGACATCTAGGTTGTGACGAATTACATTTGTATGCCAATATGGAAGCTCCCAAAAAATACTTTTCTTCACCCAATTATGATAGACACCGAAACCGGGAATTTTATGACAAGAGCTATGAACATGCCCCGCAGTATACTTTGTCACTTCATCTAATATCTGTAACCCAGATCGACGTGGAAAAGGAGGGAGCTCTTCAATTACTCCATTCATAAACTTATCTGCCTGGTATCTATAGGGGTGATTCATGGGTAGGAATCGTCGATGACAGTCAAAAAATGAAGTTTTCCCACCATGTTTTAACCTAAAAGCCTTGCTATGTTCCATGCAATAAGGACAAGATAATTTTCCATGCGTACTCCATCCAGATAACATAGCATATGCGGGAAAATCACTAATGGTCCACATCAAAGCTGCTTTCAATTGAAAATTTTGTTTATTGTATACATCATAAGTTTCAACGCCCACAGACCACAACTTATTCAATTCATCAATCAAGGGTCTTAGAAAAACATCAAGCTTCTTTCCCGGATTCTTTGGCCCAGGAATGATCATTGCTAAAAACATAAAGGGTCTTGTCATGCACTTCCAAGGAGGCAAATTATACACTGTCACAATTACTGGCCAACAAGAATACACATTTGACATCATATTAAATGGACAAAATCCATCCGTGCATAACCCTAATCTCACATTTCGTGGATCTGCGCATGAGCTAGGATGGATACTGATTAAACTCTTTCCATGCATATCCATCGATGGATGCACCATTACTCCATCATCCGACTTGTGAAAGTGATGCCATGTCATATCTTTAGCATGATGTGGAGACATAAATAACCTCTGAAGTCTTGGTGTCAATGGAAAGTATCGGAGTTGCTTCTCAGCCTTATAAGACCCTTTACTAGTTGGGTTTCTAGGTTTATATCGTGAGCTTCCACAGAAGTCACAAATTTTTTTCAGTGCATCAACCCCGTAATACAACATACAGTAATTCGGACACACATCATATTTCTCATACCCAAGTCCAAGTGGCCGCATAAATTTCTTGGCATCATAAAAATTTGAAATCAAATTTGCATCATCAGGCATACAACTCTTAGCAAATTCAGTAAATTTGTTGAAGGTATTGTGAGTTAAATTTAAATTTGACTTCATATTAAGCAATTGTACACAAGCAGATAGTTTTGATTGCTTGGTACACCCTTCCCACAAAGGTTCCTCTGCAGCTTTCAACAAATTAAAAAAAAATTTTAGATGCCTCTACATTCGAGACTTCTTCTATGACAACAGTATTGCAAACCCTATCATCATTCCCCATTGCATCTACAACCATATTTCTATACGGATTTGCTTCTCCCACATCATTTACAACACGACTAACCCCTCTCGATGATGTTCCAACCAATACATCGGTGACAAAAGGCTCCCCATGTACAGTCCAATTTTCATAATAGGGTAAAAACCCTCTTGTCAATAAATGCTTACAAACATCATCTTCGTTTTGAAATATTTGATTTTTGCATCTCACACAAGGACATCTAATTTTCCCCTCGGGATATATTGTTCTCTATTGAAAATGCATATGTGATAAATCTTCTAACACCCGTAATATAATCGGGGATTCAGACGACCACTTCTCTTTCGACGATACATCCACTCTCGATCGTCCATATTAATCTAGTAAACATTATGACATACAAACATTTTTAGAATGTCGAATCATTTTGTATTACGCAAAGAGGCAAATAAAAAAATAATGTGATTTAAATAAGTGATACATAATTTAAGTTTTTTTTTATTTCACAACGATAGATTCATGCGTAAGATCATTATGGTGCAAAACGGAACAACTATGCCTCCCTTGAGTTCAATAGCTATGTGTAGATTACAAATTATTCGTGGTCAAGACAAAGAAGACAACAGCCAACAACACAGATACTTAAAATAACATTGAACACACAATAGCAACAAACACACTTTTTCCCATACACAACATTATGCAATTAATCGATACTAACACTAAATACAAACAATAAACATATCACACTGACCTTTGAAGCAAATTTAATACACTTTGCAGTCAACGTATGTTGATCAGTGCTTGATGCTCCTTTTTAACACCCTGAGTAGAGAGACATTGTTAGTACATTCAATATAAATTGAATATCAGCCAGCACCTACAAGATTAAGCAAGCACAAGGCAAATTTTAATTCCGTACGGTGGTTTTAAGTGTTCGATATAAGAGGGAAATGCAAGGCATTTG
Organism: Salix viminalis; assembly: GCA_029228465.1. Lineage (NCBI taxonomy): Eukaryota > Viridiplantae > Streptophyta > Magnoliopsida > Malpighiales > Salicaceae > Salix > Salix viminalis. Next base: position 6,768,467 of record CM055427.1, read on the forward strand.
AGATTTCAGGATTTGAGAATATTAGGATTTCATGCTTTGATTTTGAATGTGATGTAATATTTTAGATTCTCAAAGAAAAAAATAAATAAGATAGTTTTAGTTATTTTTTGAATTATTATTGTATTTTAATTAATAACTAATGCCATCTCTTATCTCCTGCCTAGAAATGAAGATCCCTTATCCCTCTTATCTCCTCTCCTGCCTTTATATGAAGAATAAATCCCGAAGCTCAAGCCACTAGAAACCTCAAACAAATTCATTCATACTACACTTGGAACTCTTAAAATAAATCCTCAAAGTCTTCTTATACCAAAAGAAACACCACTCCCCTAGAGTTTTTTACCCGTAAGAGTTTTCAAGAAATCTCAAAGTAGAATTATGTTCAAAGAAAACATTTTCATAAGAAAAAACAATCATTTTTTGAAACAATTCTAAGAAAATATTTTCCCCCACACGTTTCTACACATTGAAAACAAAAAGCAGAGCAACAACCCAAGCAAGCTCGACATGCGGTGATTCCACAATTAATCATCATAAATTTTTCAGCATTAATGCTTATCTCCACTCTCTAATATTATACTTGTCAACCACATTAAAAAAAAACTACACATAACTTAAGGGTAAAAGCTCTCGAGCTAACCAAAACAATGCTCAAAAAATATGCTAAACAAATGCATTAATATTTATAAATTTATGATAAAAATTACAGAAATGGCGTCAACAAGAAGAAAATGTTTGTTCTGAGGAAAAAAACTAAGGATAAAAAAAAATTAGAAAAAACTAAAAAAAAAATATTTCGAAAAAACTAAGGAACAAAAAAAAATTGGAAATGCTTGACCGTATATGAAGCGGATCGGCGTTAGTGGAGGTGATGGGTCAAGCTGTTAAACGCAATGTCGACGCCGACAAGGTGGAACGGGAGCAAGAGCTGGAACGTGATTTTACTGCCACTGTTCACTGGAAGAGAGACGGAGAGAAGGAAGAGAGATGGAGGGAGGAAGAGGAGGGAGAGAGATCGAGGCAGGAAGAGAGTGTTCTGAGGACGAAGAGAGATCGACGGCGGAAGAGAGAATTTATGAGGAAGAGAAATTGAATTTTTGTGAGGAAGAGAAATTTGAGAGTGTTCTGAGGAAGAGAGGTCGCGGGAGGAAGATGAAAGTGAGATTTACTTTATCTTCCAAAACGCCGCGTTTAGTTAAATTCAGAGTGCAACGGAATTTCCGTTGCATTTTCAATTTTGCAACGGAAATTCCGTTGCAATGTAACGGATTTGCAACGGAAAAACCGTTGCCAAAAAAAAATGAATTTGCAACGGAAAATCCGTTGCAATTTAAAGGAATTGCGACGGAAAAAGCGTTGCAAATAAAAATGATATTGCAACGGAAAATCCGTTGCAATGTAATGCATTTGCAACGGAAAAATCGTTGCAAATAAAAATGATATTGCAACGGATTGTCCGTTGCAATTTCAAATATTTACAACGGCAAATCCGTTGCAAGGTAATGGCTTTGCAACGGATTCTCCGTTGGAATGTAATGGAATTTGCAACGGAATATCCGTTGTAAATAAAAATTATATTGCAACGGAATATCCGTTGCAATGGTAATAATGTGCAACGGAAATTCCGTTGCGAAGACCACTGATATTGCAACGGATTTTCCGTTGCAAATTTAGAAATGCAACGGAAAAGCCGTTGCAATGTCAGTGGAATTTGCAACGGACTTTCCGTTGCAAATGGTTTTGAACTTGCTACGGATTATCCGTTGCAACGTAAAATTGCAACGGAAAATCCGTTGCAATATCATTTTTATTTGCAACGGATTTTCCGTTGCTAAGCCTTAAAATTTCAACGGATTTTCCGTTGCATTTTGTATTTTGCAACGGATACACCGTTGCAAAACATTTCCCGTTCCAACGGATAATCCGTTGCAATTTAATTTTATCTTGCAACGGATAATCCGATACAAATTCTTATTGCAATGGAAAATCCGTTGTTTAACATTTTTTTTTTTAAATTTATGATTGTGATTAGCAACGGAAAATCCGTTGCTAATCAAATTTCGGTTGCTAAAGTTGCAACGGATTTTTGCCGTTGCAAAAATCCGTTGCAAACAGCCCATTTTTTTAGTAGTGTGAGATGGTATTGGTGGTGGTGGAGATGGAACCAATGGTGGTGGTGGTGGAGGAGGGGATTGTAACCCTGTAGCAACAGGTGGTGGTGATGGGACTACAGGAGGCTGCACTGTTGGTTGTGGAGACGGGACAAGCAGAAGTAGAGGAGGAGAAGACATTAGAAGAGGCAAAGGTGGAGCTCTCCTAGGAGAGGAGGGTCTTCGTGAGGGATGAAATGGATTGTTTGGTGAGGGGGGAGTTGATGGAAGAGAAATGACAATGAACAAGATGAAGAAAAACGTTTCATTTCATGGTGTTTAAGATTTATTTAAAATTAGGATTTTTGTGCTCTGATTGATTTGATCTATCATATATATAGATACAATATAATTGGTAATGGACGACGACGACGGTTTTCTCCTTCTCTATTTCGATTTTGCTCTTGTTTTCGTGGTTTTGGGTTTGGCTATTTTTCATGGGCTTTAAAAAAAAACAAAGTTTCGAGTGATTGAAAAAAAAAATTATATTGCAAAACAAAATAAAAAACAAAGAAAAAACTCTAACAGAAGATCACATAAAAACAACCAAAAATAAATAGAAAAACCAGAATATCTATTGCTAATTCATTTGCTCTGCAACAAATTATCCGTTGCTAATTATTTGCATAATATAGGTCATCCAACAAATTTGTTGGGTCAACGGATTTTTTTTAAATTTAAAATGTTATGAGTTTTTTGTTTCAAATTTGATTTTTTTATTTAAATAAAATTAAAAATCAATAATTATAATGTTGGAGTGTTTTTTAAAATAAATTATTTAATTGTATAATTAATTGCATAACTGTACTATATACAAAATAATTGCATTATATTTAAAATGATATACAAAATACGGCTTTTCTAATTGGCTTTTACCATTGAAATACACATAAAAAAAAACTATATTTACACTATTTAAAAAACCATGTTATCAATTTAGCTTTCTAAAATATCTTTTTGCATTAGAGTTGCTCTAACAAATAGAAATGGAAATACACGAATTGCCATCAATTAACTGCTAAAAAGGATATTAGAAAAGAAGCATGTTAACAAATTACAATTTTTTTCTACACTAGCACGACTCTATTTAGATATGTGGAAAACATCAAGTTTGTTAAGTCATTTGAATTGGTTGCAAAACATAAATCAAGTCTCAAGCCTATATATATTTTACAATTATATTATAGAGAATTATTTGAAGCAAGAAGTAGATCAAATAATAAACTTGATTAGCATTAAGGATTTTAAAACACTTTTTTTTGATATATTTGAGTGAATGCCACCTACTTCCAAACATTAAGAATGTTGAGGGTAAAGGTTCAGGCATGAATATGCTCTACTAAAAGTTGCATTAGAAGATTTTTTTTTCCTCTCGAGACATATATTTTCTCTTAAGCGGGAGTAGAGAACAATAATTTTCTGTCAATTAAAATTTGTCACTTGTTATTTGTATTTTATTTTTACATAAAAAAATGAAATAAATAATATGAAAAATAAATGACCCTTTATATATTTCTTAGTCAATGAAAGTTTAACCATAAGGTGAGATATTTAAGATATTTTATTAAAAATAAAAGATCTCATGTGGCATCGAAAAAAAAAATATAAGATCTTTTACAAACTTTTATAAATATAGGTTTTTCAACGACACTTTGAAGATAAGCTGAGGTATTTTTCAAAGCAATAAATCATCAAATCTCGCTTCACAGTACACATTCAAATTCATGTTCATATAAGGCACAGATGTTTGATTTTACAAATAAATCAAGTCACTAAATATCATTTTTTTTTTAAAGTGTAAGAATATTTTAAATAGAAATTATATCAAATCATATATTAATAAAATCATATATACGAGTAGATATATATGTTTGTTTGTTTAATTTCAGGTGGTGAGGATTATATCTACTTGTACCATTCCACCATAAAAATAAAAATAAAAACTGTGCTATTTTAAATTTCAACATGCTAATTTAAAAAGAAAATAAAAAAAATGGTAGACGTAGCTCACGGGATCGAGCGCTACAATCATAGTTATTAATTCCGTTCCGGGTACCGTTCCGGTTTTTTGTTTGGAACGGAACGTTCCGGTTTCGGTGCATTCCGGCGTTCCGTTCCGGTTTTGTACTGTTCATATTTATTTAACTATATATATGAAAAAAATAAAATATTAATTTAACAAGTATAATTTAAATTCAATATAAATGAACTTTAAATTATACAATACAAACATAATCTCAAAATTAGAAACATCTTTAAAATTCCAAAATATTATGAAAGTAAAATGTTCTAAAATAAAAGAAAAATACATCAAACATCTTCTACATCATTAATATAAAAATAAAGATCTTCTACATCTGGCGTTAAAATGACCGTTGGATCAAGACCATGTGTCGATTTGGTCACTTCTCTGGCGGATGAATGCTTGCCGTCGGATGAGCATCTTCTAATCCACCGGTCATCATCCTTCTTCCATCTGGTCGCGTCCCAACCGTTGGATCAGCTCGCACACCAACCCTTCCAAATGGCAGCATACTCTCCGTTGGATTATTTCTTATCTCAGCATCTTCTTCATTCTCGGCATTTTCAAAAACTTCACAGACAAGCCTTCTTTCTCTTCTTTCTCCTTCATCGTCGTCCCCGTCTTCCGACTCTTCCCCATGGATTTCGGCCTCAAGATCACCACATTCATCTCCTAGATCATCATCATCACCACCTAGGTCATCTTCATCACCTTCTTCACGTCTTCCTTAATGAAAGGGTCTATTTCAAAAAGGCACCTTCTTTTGTTTCATCTTCTCTTCTCTGTAAAGATGAAGAGAAGAAGCCATCAAAGAATGGGACTTTTACTAGTTTTCCTTGCTGGGTTTTCTTCAATCTTTCATTTTGCAAACTCTCAAGCAAGCCCAGATGCTGAAGTGATGTTCTGGTAGCAGTTGAAAGAGAGTGGAGATTTGGGTTGATTTTTGATGGATTATCGACGAGTTGGGGTTAAGAGATGAAAATTGATTTGAGAATTTTTGAAATCGGGTTGAATGATTGAATCTGTGTGTTTTGTCTTGTCCCGGAACGGAACACCCGGTACGGAACCGGAGCGTTCCGGCCGGAATTCGGCCGGATTTTCCGGAACTGGCCGGAATTTTGACCGGGACAAAAACATCGTCGTTTTGTTCCGGATTTTGCATTGGGATGGGCCGTTCCGGCCGGAACGGAACGGGATCAATAACTATGGCTACAATGGCTGCATGCATGTGATGGAGGTAAGAAGAAAGCAGACAAGAAACACAGTATTGATTGACAGCAGGAATAATTACGAAAATGATTCTCCTTAATCACAATCTGATATTCGAGTCAAATCACACGCATCCCCCTAACCAACGACATACCTTTTATGACAAGATACTGGAAATTCATCGGTTATTCCTACCCTCTCACAATTTTTATTACCACAACAGTCTAAAATATTTAGAGACTTTAAAAAAAACATTAATCAGAAGTGTCCACGCTTCTACATTTTATTTTATTTTATTTTTGTCACTTTCACCCATTTTATCATCAATAATTAACTTGCACGGGCTTCCTTCTTGAGATCCCCGGCCAGAAGTTACCTCCCTCTTTCTTGTTTTTTCCCTTTAAAACCCTCTCCCCCGGCCACTCACTTTCCACTTAACTCATCACTCTATCTCACCAGCCACCTACCTTGCTCTTGAAATCTATTTTTCTAGCTCATTGATTTCGTCTCTCTTGTGCTTTCCAAAACATGGGTTCTTTCTATAATTCATATTCAAACACAAGCTGTAATCAAAGAAGCCATTTTTCAGTGGAGCGCAGGCCTAGGATGCTCAAAGAGTTTCTCGTAGATGATTCAAAATCATGTTCATCAAGTGGGTTCAAACCATTTTCAGGAAAACCATGCGATTCCACCATGAAAAACCTTGTCGAAGTTGATTTTTATAATCCAAGAAACACTGCTAAACCTAGCAACAATATTGCAAGTTATAAGCTGCTTAAAAGTCGTTCGAAAGCAGCAGCCTCAACGACAGTCTCAGCATTTCAAGCCATGATGAACGCCGTCAAGAACTTACATTTCATTGCCGTCAAGTCCCCCTCACTTTTTCCAAGGAGTCTCTCCCGGAGACTATCGAAAAAGAAGTGTCAAAACGAGGAGAGTGAAGTCAAAATTACAGTCACGGTAAAAGACATTATGAGGTGGAGATCGTTTCGGGACATTGTCGAGGAGAAAGCTCCACCATCGGATTTACCACCATCACCCCATCATTGCACCACTACCACAACCAGGTCCACCTCTACCACCCCGCGTAGCGGGTCAAGTTGGTGCGATAGCGATTTTACCTCGGATTATTTGCCGTGTTGGAACGGTAATTCTGACGAGTGTGTTGAAAATGAGGCGGAATCGGGTAAGAAATTCTCACCATGTGTCGGCGAGGATTCTTTGGAACTGACAACAGAGACAAAAAAGATATACAAAAGTGGGTCCCAAGGTAATTAAGATTATATAGTGTAGTATCGCATCTTTAAAACAATCTGTGTGTCTGCTGTTGAGGGTCCTTAGATGACCTAGTTTTTATTTTATCAGCGGTGAGAATGTGTCTTTTAGCGACTTGAGTTTGACTTTGTCGGTTTCCTGTAGATACTAGGCCTAGGAGCATGTAATTTAGTGATGGAATCACATAGGACAAAAGAGAAGTCTGTTCACTGTCCCTTTGAACAATGAGATTAGATGGATCGAGACCTCTAGTTAAGGGCACATCGGCGCAATTTTTTTATCAGAAGTTGCTAAGGTTGGCTGGGAATCAAACACTCATTACATGCCAGTGCCATCAAAATATATATTACATTTAGATTTATCGACATGAAATGTTAAGGAACCATCTCACCTAAAAATTTAAGTTTATAGGTGAGGTTCCAGAATATGATTATATTATACTCTAACATACCCTCTCAAGTGAAAACCCTTTGGGTTTGAAACTTGCACAGACCCACATCATCTTGTGCTTGGTTTTTATCAAATAGAATGAGGGTGGTGAGATTCGAACTCGTGACCGCTGGGTTAACAAGACTCTGATACCATGTTAAGGAACCATCTCACCTAAAAGCTTAAGCTTGTAGGTGAGGCCCCAGAATATAATTATATTATACTCTAACATGGAAAATGCTTAGAACATCATTTTAGTGGTTTCAGGTTGGAAGATTTATAATTGTTAATATAATGATTATTAAAAATTTCTAATGATGAAAAGTTAATAAGAAAACATGTCCTTTATTGATGTACTTTAGTATGTGATTGGATGTTTAATCAATGGCTTTCTTGGACACGGGTTGACAGTACGTGAGATCACTGATTAATCTTGCATGTAATCACTCGGGTTGTATGAAACAAAAAATTAGGTGATTGTTTAAGCTAGAAAAATGTTCGTTGTGCTTAAGATTTACCATAAAGTGGAAATGTGTTTCAGATGTCTATATAGCTAATGATGTCTATGGTATAAATTGATAAATATCCCGTGTTTGTTTTGACTGTATAAATTGATCTAATTTGGAGCGATGTGAAACGACAGGAGGACGAGGAGGAACAACAGCATAGTCCTGCATCAGTAATTGAGTTCCAATTTGAAGAAGATGAAGAGTCAAGTTCGTCTTTTCACCAATGCCTTGCCACTGTGGATCGTATGTTCCCTTCCGCCTTAGTTCCTACTCCGTAGTGCACAATTTTTCAGCACTGCAAGCATAAATGAGGAAAAAAATACGACGTTTCATTAATTAATTAGGGCTAATTAATGGTTCTTTTCCTATATATGATGGTAGAGTGTTTCTAAGACATCCACGAATTGCAGGGACTAGAGAAAAGATTATGGAAAAGATCCGAAGATTTGAGAGTCTAGCCAACCTGGACCCTGTCAGCCTAGATAAATGGATGTCAATGGACGAAAACATTAGCTCTGGAGAAGATGATGGCGATGAAGAATACAGAGATGATCTTGAAGGAATTAGAGAAACAAACATGATCAAGGAAGAAGAAGAGGAAGATATTAACAAAGTCGAAGAAAAGGCATGGAAGCTATTGAACCAGGCCAAAGAAACAGGTGTGGAATGCTGCAATGACGTCAACTTGGATCTACTATTGAACTTCTTCAGAGATGAACTGGCAACAGGGACATATGAAACTAGAAAAAATGGGCTTGATTTGGAATTACTTACTAAAGCAAAAGCTTGGATAAAAGGGGAAGACAGCTTATGGGTCGGATGGGAGATGGAGAATAAAAGGGAGGATTATGTTAGAGAAATGGACAGGGAAGGCAGGTGGAAAAAGTTTGAGGAAGATCAACAAGAGCTTGGTTTGGAAATTGAGAATGGTGTTCTTCGTCTTTTGGTTGATGACTTACTGCTTGATCTCATCTCTTGCTGATGATCATGATTGATTAGAAGAAAATATCTAGCTAATATATATTGATTAGATCAACCACCCTTTATATTGAAAGTGCACTGAAATTATCCCTTAAATGACATAACTCATGCTCATTGTCTTGGGATGTTTCTAGCGTTAGCCTGTAATGAAATTTTGTAGGAGGAAATAAAAAAAAAATAGTTGTGTTAGCTAGTACTTATTTTTCTCAAAAAGGACCAAGAGGTTAGAGAATATTGCCCGTTCAATATTACTATATATCTAAAAGAGGTAGGCCGTTTCAACAGTGATTTTTACTGTTCACGCAGACTGAAAACACTGTGGACTGGATATTTGTCTCCCTGCTTCGCGCGAGTTTGTGCACCTGTCTTTGTTTTTTTTTTCACAGAGATGGTATTTACCATTGCTATGGTGAAAATGGAAGAGAAAGAGTCTCGTGGTCGAAGCTGCCCCCATCGTATCTGGAAAGGCACTGGAAATTCAATGCCAGGGGGTTCGAACCCCTGCGCCACCGATTCAACTTTCTTGCTTTTTTTTTTTTGCTTTTACTTTTTTTTTTCCTTTTTTGTTTTTTTTTTAATTATTACGTTTGTTGTTATTTGTTTTTCTTTTTTTTTTCTTTTTTTTGTTTTTTTTTAATTATTATTAGAAAAGCAACTGTCTGGGCTTTTCCTTTTTTCTAATGAACTTTTTTTTCTTTTTTTTATTATTATTATTCTAATGAATGAAAGTGGCAGAAATTAGTAAAACAGTAAAAAAAATTGAGCGAAATCTAAGACCAGACAAATAGAAAAACAGATTCAAAATAGAAATTATTAGGAAAAAACATAGCAATTATTTGATAAACATTAAAATACTAGAAACAAATAAAAAATTCGATTAAAATAAAAAAAAACATAAAACACATTTTCAAACGAGTATTGAATAGTGAAAATTATTTTTTTACTCATCCCATAATATAGAACATATATTTTTAAAAAAAAAATTAAATGATTTTTTCAGCTAATATTTTTTTTTGTTTTATCATCTATTATATTTTTTTTATGTGCTCTTTCTTTTAATTTTTTTTATTAGTTTTATTGTCATTATTTTCAAATCAGATGAATTTTTTCCCCTGATAATTATGTTTTTTTAAGTTATTATGATTTTTTTTCTTTTTTATGTGCTCTTTCTTTTAATTTTTTTATTAGTTTTATTGTCATTATTTTCAAATTAGATGAATTTTTTCCCCTGATAATTATGTTTTTTTAAGTTATTATGATTTGTTTTCTTTTATTTATTTCTGTTCTTTAATCATCATTAACACAATAATAATAATAATAATAATAATAATAATAATAATAATAATAATAATAATAATAATAATAATAATAATAATAATAATAATAATAATATATTCTTTTTCTTGCTTACTCTTTTGTTAATGTTTTTGAGTGTTTTTTCTTTCGAGATAATTTGATAATTTTAATTGTTTTTGCAATAATAGCAATAGTCATTTTGTATCTAATATTAATGGGAATAAAAGACAACTCAAGAACAAAAAATAGACAAATTTACCTAGGTTATCTACAATTAAAGGACGATACAAGTCACTTTTGTCTCGATTACACTGTTCCTTTTAAACAGCAAACAAGTCATTATTATATGTTTTAATATTTATTGCATATTATCGCCTAAAAATATATAAAGAGAAAAAAAAATGACCTCGGATTTTTTGCAGGAAAAAAATTAATATCAGCATTCTTACATACATTTAATATAATAATATGATGAATAAATATTATAAAATAAAATAAATGGCTATGAATTTTAATTTTGTGCTCTTTTGTTCAAGTTTATTTCTTAAAAAAAAACAAATTGAATTTTTAATATTTAAGATCTAATATTACCCGAGAAAAAATACAACTTAAAAAAAACAAAAGGTAAACAAATTTGACTACATTATGTACAATTAAAAAATATACGAGGCACTTTCTATTTCGACTACACTATTCTTTTTAGACGGCAAATAAGTAATTATAGCACGCAAAAAAATTATATTTCTTTTTTAAAAAAAATACAATATTTTTATTTATAATGTGTCAGATCTAATATTACTGGGAAAAAAGGCAACTCATATTTTTTTTCAAATTTATCTAGGTTATCTACAATTAAAAAATATAAAAATCACTTTGCATTTCGATCACAATATATAGTATGTGAGACTAAGTATATATGTTTAATATTTATTTAATATTATCGTCTAAAAATATATGTAGAGAGAAAACAAATGACCTACGATTTCTTGCAAAAAAAATTAATATCGGTATTCTTAAATATATTGAATATAGTAATATGATGAATAAATCTTATAAAAAAAAACTTTGGGTTTGAATTTAAATTTATATTTTAGACTCTTTTTTTTCCATTTAAGAAACAATGACCTTTTTTTCACATGTATTTTTTATTTTTTAGTGTCTAAATCAGTTGTTCTTTTTTAACCGGGTTTCTTTATTTTTTAAAAAACCAGAGTATCTGTGACAACAAGTTTATAATAAATCATTTCACCTTCTTAGCAAATTTTCTAACAAATTTTATCAAAAGTTTTTTAGCAATAGCAATATTCAATCACATTTTGGTTGAAAAAAAACATTTTCAACAAATTTTATTAATTACAATTATACTAATTAAATATAAAAATAACAAAATACAATATTTATAAAATCAATTAATTTTCTACATAGATAAAAAAACCCAGCGAAGCGGGCAAATCAGCTCGTTGCCAGCTATAAAGACAAGGCTCAACGCCGAGACCTTTAGAAGGCGGCCATGGGTAAAAGCTTATCAGCAGCTTGAAAAATGGTGAAGTGTAGCAGTCACAAGAATCAGTACGGGCCTAGAAATTCCACCTTTCCAAAATATATTTTGTTAAGTAACATCTTATCTAAAAACTTAAGCTTATAAGTGAGGTCCCAGAATATGATTTATATTATTCTCTAACACATCCCCTCAAGTGAAAATCCTTTGGACTTGAAACTTGCACAGACCACATTACCTTGTCTTTGATTTTTATCAAATAGAATGGGGGTGGTGAGATTCGAACTCGTGACCGTTGGGTCAACAAGTCTCTAATATCATGTTAAGAAACCATCTCACCTAAAAATTTAAGCTTGTAAATGAGACCCTAGAATATGATTTATATTATTCTCTAACATATTTAGGCAAGGACAATCATTAACAGTGATTATATAAGCATAAAATTAATTTTAAACGGAATTTTTTCTAGCAAATTTCCATTTCGACCGCAATACGAAGTCCAAGTTTCGTCTGTAAACACCAGAAGCCAAGGCCAAAGCGGCTAGCCTGCAATGCAGCCAGGCATGCATGTTTGTTTTTTACATCAAACTCAAAAGTTCTGTGCTTGGTTCACGTGCAAGTTTTCCTATGTGCCTGACACAAATGCATGTAATTGATTTGGATGTATCCTTAAGCGGCTAGGAATTTTTGTATCCCTCGAAACAAACTCAAACATAGTTCACAGTGTCAGCGTATAATTTGTTTTTCCTTATAAACCCAAGGCTCAGATGGCATAGAGTTTCTCTTTCTAAAAGCTGGAGATTTGCATGTCCAGTTTTAATTTCTCGATCAGTCACTATCGTGACACAAGTTATAAGAAGATCTTGTGATTTTGAGACTGGAGTTTTTTGAAATTGAGAGAATTTGCTAATAAGAATTAATTATTTGAAATCAATTTTTCATTTCATATTTATTAGTGTTATATGTTAAATTATTTATTTTTAAATATGCTTATTAACCATATTTTTAAACTTACAGTAAGTTCAACTGATGCGAACCTCGTGGTCACGCAACCCACAACCAAGAATGAGATCTAATCCCGGAAAGTCGTAATAGGTCTGATAGGACTGTGACACAATAGAAACCTGCCCCAAGGCACCAACACTATTGGAATGAGTAGAATGACGCAACGAAGTCAGTTAATCTTCGATAAGTCGGATTTAATTCGTTCAAGAACTAAATAATGCAAGAATCACTGTCACACATAAACTGAAAAGTTCAGAATTAAAATTAATCAATGACTACCAAAATTTAGCTAACATGAGTTTAAATAGTCTTTAAAAAACTAACTTTAATGGACCTCTTATGTGGACTTAAAAGAGGTCCACTCAAAACTGACACAAAATCCTAAATTGAAAAGCTTATGCCTTAATCCAAGCAAGCCTTGGATCGTAGCTGAAATCAAAGCCTTAATTAAGCTCAAACAAGCCTTGGGTTGTAGTTAACAAAATTAAGTAAAACCCATAAGGCTTTTTTTTATAGTCTTCCATCAAGTCCATTAATCTCATGTTTTCAAGTTGTAGTAGAATTCTTTTGGCTCCTTTGTTGTCATCACTTCATGACCCAAATAAAATTGGATTGGACCACTCCTGCACATAGATAAGATATATTAGGGTCTCTTCTTGATACTTCAATGATTCTTGTAATTCTGACTTGGTTGACACTTTTAAAACCACGAATTAAACCCCTGAATATATAATAAATTATTGTTAGTATTTCTGTGCTGGTTCGCATCATCAACACATAAAGAGCCTCTTAAATGTAGTGTTCTTTGTCGATGGAGTCTGAGAATTGGTGCTCATTTGATATTATAATAAAAAAGCACCAGACCCGTTGTCTCTATATTGAATCTTTACGATATATAATCAACCACTTGAATTTTCAACAAGGATTAATAAATAAAGGCAAGAAAATGACTAAATATTCCGGTCCCTCGTGTTCTTCCGGTGATGATGATGGCTGGTTTAATACCGGGCCGGTCTGAGACGAAAATATGGAGCTCATGAACATGAATCTGTGCTGCTTTTGGTTGTGGGTTCGATCCTTTTCACTTTAGCACGTGCAAAAGCTTCACCTAATCTAAGTTTCATTGGTGTCTCGATGATATGTTTATGGTTGCCCCGTTGGTACTTCAACTAATTCTACTCATTATTCAAAGTCAAGTATCTATTCCCCTGAGAGTCAATAACTCATGGCAAGTTATCTATCTATCTATCTATTTATATATATAAATAATAGATGTGACAAAGTTTTTAATTTTATAATAAAAAAATATAATGATATTTCATAAACATAACAAAAGATAAAAATAAAAAACACAATGATGAGAACTTGTCTTCCGCATTTAAAAGACGACATTAAGTAATACAATGATATTTTATTTTTTAAAATTATTTTTGACATCATTATATTAAAATGATATAAAAATATTAATTTTTTAATTTAAGATAAAAAATAAATTTTTTAATTGTTTATGAAAATACTTTTAAAACACAATTAATTTATTTATGGTAGGTGGGTAAGGTTTAGTTTTCTCGGTCCTTCCCGTGGTTTGAACAGGAAACTATTCAAAGCATGGGATTCATGGTCGTAGATAATTAAAATATCTAACAGCTCTCTTTCTCTCGTTTTCTTTTTCGGTTTTTCCACCTTGACGGTTGGTCCATGATTTCTTACCCAGGTAAAACAAATGTTGTTCATACTGAACTGAACTGAACTGAACTAGTGTGTATTAATTAATTCATCTTTAATGTAGTGGTTAACCAAAGATTTAAACGAAGACCATTGAAGCCATGGACAAGTTTATAGGTCAAGTCTCGTTACCCCTTTTGGTGCAGACGCTATAGAAACGGTCCACTCCTCTGATAAGCATTTTCAGGTATTATCTTGGGTTAGTAAGAAAATAAAATCTTATTTTTCTTATCAACAACCAAAGAAAATATTTAACGGTTAATTATTCTATCGTGTTAATTATATAATTTAATTATATATCAAGTTAATTCTGGTTTCATAACTAATGTTATTATAATATTTTTATATATATTTTATCCCTTATAATTAAAACTATATATTAAAACGTTACTTTATCTTATATGAGATCACCTAAATTAATTTTATCTCTGTCTGTTATGTCTTTATTATCTTTCTATCTCGTGTTTGATGACAGTACCCAACCGATAGCGAAGCAAAAGCATGAAAGGCATTTTACATAGAGAAAAGCCTTTTGGGGGCGCCGTTCCTTGTCTCATCAAGGTGACTAGTTGCCTGTTTAAAAGGGTGGTGTTAAATAAATTTTTTAATTTTTAAAAATTATTTTTCATATTAATATATTAAAATATAATTTTAAAATAAAAAAATCAAAAAAATTTCAAAACCATTATGATTGAAATGCAAGGACAGAAAAAACCTAGATAGAGAGGAACACAAGCGTGACCATTTTGTCTTAGCTTCCCCACAATACACACCTCATCATTAAAAAACCGCCAGAACTGACTACCCCCTCTTCCTCACATCTCCCTCGTGCCACATCAGCTCGACTTCCCATGTTTCTATAAAATCCCAAGCATCCCCGTCGTCTTCCTCCACACCTCTCATGGCTTTCAAGGTCTCAAACAAGCCTCTGTTTACATCCATGGCCGTAGCTGATGCAGCTTCATGGTACTGTGCCCTTGTCTTTCTTGCTCTGATACTGTTTACTTTTCTGAGAGAGGCATCTCCCACGTACGATGATGATCGTCGACAGCATGATGTCGTCGGAGGCAATCGAGTGTCTTACCGACCGTGCGATGAAATTTATATTGTAAAAGAAGGAGAAACCCTTAACACCATCAGCGATAAGTGCGGCGACCCTTTTATAGTGGAGGAGAACCCTCATATTCAAGATCCTGATGATGTTTTTCCTGGTCTTGTTATCAAGATTACTCCTTCAAGGTCTAGGAAATTGTCGCGGTAGTTTTCGTTGATCTTCTTGGCTTCTTTGTTAATCTTTTCTCTATCTTTTCAGAAATGTTGTCATGTAAAAAATAGCCATCATTGAAGTCTGCTTTTGATTAGTTTGTTTTGCTGGGCTTCCATGGATCGATGTTTGAAGGTTTACGTGGAGAATTCGAAGGAAGGGAAATCTTCTGTGAAATTTCTATTTCGTGAGGAGTATAGTTTGACATTTTCGATATTTCTACAGATATTTCTATTAAACCAGAAGTAAAGTTTCTATTTTTCGAGCTATTATAGGGCTGTGTTCATGTTATTGCTATTCTTCTGTAAAGGGAGAGGTTTTTAATTTATTAAACTAATTATAAGTTATATTTCCATGTAATCCTATGGGGTTTAGTAAATTGGCTAGAGTTTTCCCTACACATCCTGCAATTTTTTTTTTTTTTGGTAACTGCACACTGTCACCATTATTTTGGTAAAAGAAATCATTCTTCCTTGAACTTGTAGGCCAAACAAGGAGCAACAAACAAGTTATTTATCATTTAAATGATTTCAACAGATCTCGAGTTGAATTTCTTTTTCTTTTGCGATTATTATTGTAGCTGCATGCAATTCAGAGGGATTAATCATGATTATGCAGAGAAAAAAAAGAAAAAGCGGCTCGGCATGAAAGGAAGTAGCCGCCATGGCCATTTGTCAACTAATTAGCTGATCAGAAACAAAAGTGTTGCAGAAAGCCTGAAACAGCCTTTTTCTTTCTTTCTAGCGCGCACAAAATCGGAGGTGAAGTACGAGAAAGGAAAGGCCGTGTCGAGATGGAAAGAGCACGAAGCACCCATCCTTTTTTGGCCTGCAAAATTATTAATTTCTGTTAAAATTAATATGTCTAGTAAAATAATACGGGAGAGAGAGACAGGTCATTAAATGGAACACGTCACAGCCAGTAGCTAGGATCACACTCCAAGATCTACCTGTGATATGTTGGGGATTAGATATTTTTTAAATATATATATTAAAAAAATATCTAGATATTATTTACATGTTTTTAAAAAGGAAAAAAACTTAAACAATATAGAGATCTATCCTGTAGAAATTTAAAAACAATTTATATAAAGCATAGTTTGACTACATAGTTTTTTTTTATAAAAAAATATTAGTATAATAATATATTAAATCAAATTCAGTCAGCTTAAATCAATATATAAAATCCACGGTTAGAGTCATGAAATTTGTAATATCCTCTTAGAACACAAAGCAATAAACATATTAAAGCTTAATTTTTAATCGTATTGATTAAACAATTGATTCTGATTTTTATAATACCTGAAGAAAAATGGGTTATAATAAACATTCCTTGAGCTTAGATGAAATGGTCAACGCACTCCATACAAGAAATATCTACTCACTACGTACCCAGTAAGTACACGCCGAGGAAACAAGCTTTTGGCATCGAAAGTCAATGCTTGATGTTATTATAATTGGTACATTGCCTGCACCTTCTCAATAGATCACTGCATTTTTTTTCAATATTGATATTAAAAAAAAAGAGTACAAAAGTAAAATCAACCGAGAACAACAACCTTAACCGGTTCCTAGTAGTCAAGTTGGAAATTGGCATCCCATGTAAGGTGACGTTAAATGCCTGTTTAACCTTGTTTTTTTTTAAAATATTTTTATTTTTTATTTTAAATTATTTTTTATGTGTTTTTAGATTTAATTTATTGATATTAAAATTAATTTTTAAAAATTAAAAAATATTATTATGATAATTTTTCTAAACAGAAAACACTTAAACAAATAAAATTAACCATGATCTAAAACAAACATCCACATCCATGAGTTAAAAGCAAGATGAATGGGTGAGTGAGGATGTCCATGGATGTTGTTTAGAGTCCGAGATTTGGTGGGTTCATCGTCAAGCACAGGAGATAGACCCAGAAACAAGGTCGCCGATGTACTGAGCTGCCTTTCTTTGACTGGGGCTGGCGGTCTTGTCTGTGTTTTTTAATGATGAAAGTTGTGGACAAAACAAGCAATACATGACCCGGAAACAAGGTCGCCGGTCTAGATGCAGTGCATGGATTTTTAAAACAAGTGCCTTTGCCGGGTGCGAAAGGTCAAACAACTCGGTTGAATTTTTTTTACTAGGATTCGAGTAAATCCCATGTATGTAAAACGCATTTTATTGGTACAAATAAGTAAATAAAATTTTAATTGTTGGAAGCTTTGTATAAGACATGTATATTATAATTGAATTATATGTAGATTATAAACCGTATTTCTTCAAGGATAATTCGATTGAATTTCTAAAATGAATATTGATATTACAATTATATTACTAAATATGTTAAAGATTATTTGGGTATAATATTATAGCACTCCAAAGTTTTCATAATTATTTCCCCCTTTTTTCACTATCATTTTTTTAAAAAAAGTTTTTTTTTGCCATTTAAATCACTAAGTTCGAAATAATAAAGAAAAAATCACCCGAAAACAATGGAAAAAGAAGAAGTTGGAGAGTGATTACTTTTCAGTAATGAAACTCGAAATGCTTTTTTTCGTGTCAAAAGGTATTTTTTATGAGAGAAGCTTGACGATAGTGATTTTTTTTTTGTTTATAAACATGCCTGAAAAATAGATCTGATTTCTTTAATATATATTGTGTGCGCGCGCGTGTATATATATATATATATTTGTATGATATTTTGAAGAGATTAGTTTAATTTATAGTTTTCAATATTCACAGTAAATCTTGAGTTCGAGTCAGGATATGTATTGTTTGCATAAAAATTTGGGATAAATAAATTTATACACACCCTCACCAAACTATGATATTGCAATTTTTAGAAAATGGAGTTTCATTGCATAAAAAATAATAATTTATAGTTTCAAACGTTATGGCAATGACCAAATTAAATGCCAATTTTTGGCCACATGGTTCTGAAGCCTATCTAACACCGACTGCCAAAATCGAAGTTCTCGGAGAGATAGGGCCTTTATTACCATATGTTCACGGGCAGCCCAACAAAGTTAAAGAAGGGCAAAGTTTTGTAGCTTGGTAGGATGAAGAATTCCCTTGGTCAAAGCAACCAGCCAGATCGGGAAAAAGACATGTTACAAGAAGAGAAGAATTAAATTTTAAATAAAAAATGAATTTTTATTTATTTTTTTATGTAGTTTTCTACATCATATTTCCACTATAAAATTATAGGAAAAGGGAGGAGGATCTGCGGTTCATGACATATAGTCGGAAAACTCATTTATAGCCCAAAAAACAGTATGGCTCGGCCCATGATACACTTTACGTGCTTAAGATATATAACGAGAGATCCAGAAGCGCCACCGTAACGACCAGCCTCCCCATTCTCTGCTTCGATTTGTTCTCTATTTACTATTTAGAGAACAGAAAAGAAAACCCAAAACTGAAACAAAACAAAACAAAACAAAGACACACGAAAAGCAAGAAACATTGTAAAAACATGGCAACAACAGATATACCAGATGGAACGGTAAGGAACATTCTAGACCAAGACACTCTCAAGTGGGTTTTTGTTGGAGGCAAAGGTGGTGTAGGCAAAACGACTTGCAGTTCGATTCTCTCAATTCTTCTGGCTCAAGTCAGATCTTCCGTCTTAATCATATCTACTGATCCAGCTCATAACCTTAGTGATGCGTTCCAACAACGATTTACAAAGGCTCCTACTTTGGTTAATGGCTTCAGCAATTTATATGCTATGGTAAAAGTTTGGATCTTTTTTGGTTTTGGGTTTGTTGGATTTCAAGGGAATTTTTGTGTTTTTTTTAATTGATTTTGAGAATACCCAGTTGGTGAATTTAGTTCTTTTGAAGTATTTGATTGCTGTTTTTTGAAGAATTCAGTAATTGAGTTTGTTGTGTGAAACATATGTGTAAAGTTTGATAAAGTTTTGTTCTTTTATTCTTTGAGGAGGTTGATTTTGAGTTCTCTTTGTTAACTGTATCGGGGAAATTGTTATATTGGTAGATAATATTGTTTTTTTAGTATATAATTGTGGCATTGTTTGGGTAATGCTGATTTGCAGGAGGTGGATCCTAACGTTGAAAACGATGATATTGGAGGAAACGAAGGAATGGATAGTTTGTTTTCTGAGCTGGCGAATGCAATTCCTGGTATTGATGAGGCCATGAGTTTTGCGGAGATGTTGAAGTAAGAAATATGTTTCCCCCATCTTATTTACATTGCAATGTTGAAAAGCATTTAGTGGATCAATAAATATTATGATCTAATGGCATAATTTTTTATTGACTCTATGGGTGCGGATGCTATGCATTTTTTTTCCTTTTCTTTATTGAGGGTATTTCTGTGGTTCTTCAAAATTCACGAAGCGGCAAGAAGTTGAGATATAAGGTATTATTAGTTTCAGGATTGTTCTTTTGTTTCTATGACAAGCACTGGTAAGGGGTTAACCTTAAGTGAATTTATTTGTCAAGTAGCTATAGTTAATAGACTACTCCTACGGATAAACTGGGCTTCTTGCATGTTATTCGAGCTATGCAACATATTTTGAGCTGGTGGGTGTTACATATTTGTTTCCATCATTTGAATCTTGATCAAACAGTTTTGAGCATGTCCTTGACATGTTCTTTTACCATATTCAGCTCTTGTAATATTTCAATAAATATAATTGAATGAATTGTGCTGTTTTATGTCAAGTGCTTTTTTCTGTTTTACCTAAACCGACATCTTATCCCCCCCCTGCCAAAGCTATGCTGAGAGACACAATGTGATTTCCCTCTTGCTTTTGCTTGACCAAGTAGAATAAACTCTTTTAATATCAAGAATCTGATGCTTTCTGCTCAACTTATTTTTTTCTTCAGACTGGTACAAACAATGGATTATTCTTGTATTGTATTTGATACTGCTCCAACTGGTCATACACTCCGGCTATTACAATTTCCATCAACTTTGGAGAAGGGGCTTCAGAAGGTGATGTCTTTGAAAAGTAAATTTGGCGGCTTAATTGGTCAGGTATGTCTTTCATTGTTATCAAGTATTAGCCTTTCAATTCTAATGGGGGTCATGTTGTTGGCTTGTGTTTGACTATATGAAAGTTGAAACAACTATTTAAATAAATTATATCCTTTTCTTTTCTTGTCAAGTGATGCTTATGTAACAAGTTATTTCTAAATGTTCAGATGCCTGATTTAACTTTTTTTTTCGATTCCTATTTTAGCATGTTCTATGAATTGAATGGTCGTATTTCCTTTCCTTCAAACATCTAACTACCTTAGCTTAATGGACCGGAGATAAAAATATGGTGCACTACGATATTTTCTGTTCTATTTTGGAAAAAAATTAATCAATGCAGCTCACATGGATCAGTTGTTGTTTGGTTCCTTAGCTGTGACTTATTATACAGTTTTGTACTCACAGGGTATTGATCAGTCTGGTGCCCCCTTTTCTGACTTCCATCATAGCATGAAAATTAATCAACTCTGTTCCTTCTCCTTTTTTCAAATGTTCAAGTTAGGATTTTAGGTTGTAGAATGATCATTCAATCTCAAATGTGCGCCAGTTAAATAATCGAGCCTTTTGCCCGTGCATGACTGCGATTTTATTTCTCTTTTTCATTGCTGTCCTTTCATTTCCCTTGTTATCTTAGCTCAAGTGGTCGTTCATGCATTAGGCATGAATGGTGAGACCAAAAACATACTAAACCACCCATGATTGGTGGGCTGTTTATAGAATTGACCTCCGATGGTAGTACTCTTTTCACTTTTCCCATATTCTCTACCTGGTATTTGTATGCTAGAAGCTTCTGAATAAAGAGCTGAATCCAGAAATACTAGGTTTTTTATCTGAGAAAAAAAAGAAGATAATAATACTAGGGGTTACAATCCAGAAATACTAGGGTTTTTTTATTTGAGGAAAAAAGAAGAAGATATGATAATACCAGGGATTACAGTGCATGTTCCTCTTGCTTTAGATTTGAAGATTCTGTCTGCTTTCTTTAGTCACTATAACTTCTAGTCATTTGGAAGAAGTGCAGGATGTATTACTCTCTGAGTAGTGGATTCCTGTTCCCATACATTTTAGTGATATTAAATTTCACATCTCTGTATCCGTAATTATCTTGTGTCTTTTGGTTATTCTTGGGATTGTTTGTGACAGATGACTCGTCTCTTCGGCATTGATGATGAGTTTGGTGAGGATGCAATATTGGGAAGGCTTGAAGGGATGAAAGATGTGATCGAACAAGTCAATAAGCAATTCAAAGACCCAGTAAGACCTTTCATCCATGTGATTATTTTTGCATACATTAAGTGTTAATTATGCTACGTTTCAGCTGCGGAGGTTTTCTGTTTGATTGTTTTTATGCCAGAGTTTGTTTAGAGGATTGAGCCTCTCGTAGCGTATTCGATGAAGGTGTATGAATTGTGGTAATGGTAATTAAATAAGTATGGGTTTAGGAAGTTCTCATTGTTGCTGCATTATCTCTCCATGAGTCTGGAATTACTGTAATAATGACATGCAGTGGTGTATGGTTATAAAATTGGATTGAAGCTATCTATTTTTTCATAACATGGGTGTCTTGCATATAGTTTTGAGGGTGTAACTACGTTTTATTTTTTGACACTTTCCTATTAAGGTTTGGTGTAACGATGTGTATTTTGTCTTTGAAATGGTCATCTACTTGAATAATTTCTTACTTTGATGGCCTGAGTTACAGTAGACTTGTATGTTTGGAAGCTATGACTTGCAATTTTTCTTGATGGGCTGATTCTCACTATAGATGGTACTTTTGTTTTTCCTGTTGAACATTCTAGTTTCTTTATCACTTTCTTTTCTTTTCTTTTCATCTGACTATAATTAGTTATTTAATGCACTTGTATTTCTTGTTTCCAGGACTTGACAACCTTTGTTTGTGTTTGCATTCCTGAGTTCCTATCCCTTTATGAAACTGAGAGACTGGTTCAGGAGCTTACCAAGTTTGAGATTGATACGCATAATATTATCATTAATCAAGTCCTTTACGATGAAGAAGGTGTTACTAACATGTCCCATACTCCCCCAATCTCTCTATATATGTATGTATATATTCTTGCATAGATAAATATGCTAGCCATTATTGGTTGTTGTTATTGTAGATGTTGAATCCAAATTACTCAGAGCGAGAATGCGGATGCAACAGAAGTACCTCGATCAGTTCTATATGCTGTATGATGACTTCAATATTACGAAACTTCCCTTGTTGCCACAAGAGGTAAGCTACTCCTGCCATAGTTTGTAGGACTTGCCAAGGAACTTCTTGCTTCTTTTGTGTTTTTAAAGCAATGTAAACTGTTTTAAAAACAAGTTAGCTATTGTGTTCCCATACTTTTTTTTATCACCTTCTAAATATTCTAGGATGAGCACATGCCAATGTTTTCCAAAGGATCATATTTTTCATTGCATGCAATTTGTTTTTGTGTTATTTTCTACCTCGGAGTATTCTTGAGATGAAGGGGTGAATTTCTGTCTTTCACTGGGGCGTCTTGCCTCCCCGATACCCTTTTTTTTTATTATTATTTTAGTTTTATTAGTAAACCATGCATTTGACTAGCTTTCGTAATTAATAGGTTACTGGAGTTGAAGCTCTCAAAGCTTTCTCATGTCACTTTACATCACCATATCAACCTTCCACCAGCAGAAGTGCTGTGGAAGATTTAGAACGACGGGTATCTACCCTAAAGCTGCAGCTGGAACATGCTGAAGCAGAACTGGACAGACTTGAAAAGGGAAAGCAAAAGGTCTAAATGTTGCGTGGTCAACCATTTTGTAAGAGGTGCACAATTAGATTGCGTCCATTCAGTTCATATTGGGCTGATAGGAATAGAAGCCATGCTTTTATGTAAGCTCTGTATGATGTTTTGGGTAGGTTATTTATTTATGAACTTCATATTTTAATGTCCCTTTACCGTGCAATAAGTTTGCCTTTTCATTTATAATATTCATGCTGTAGATGATTTCAACTATTGGAAGGCGTTTTCTTTTTTTGTCATTTAGATGATTTTGAATAATGTTTATGATAGAAAATTATTTTTGCAGCCAGCCCTGTTGTTTCCGTGTCTTTTTGAGCTTTTTGATCCCCGATGAGTAGTTTATTATCATTTATGCTTCCATGAACCAACAATATGGTGACTTTTCCTTCACCTAGATTTGATGGGTGATAATGAAGAAAACTTTTCCGATGGATGATAATGACTTCAGGGGGAAATAAAAGTTCGCACTAGGATCATGATGCATGGATGTCGACAATAATTTTTTATTTTATAAAAAAAATATTATTTTAATATGTTGTAAAATAAAAAAACATTTTAAAATATAATTGTTATCAGTTGGAGCGATGGAGGTTTTTTGATAGCGTTCTCTCCGTCTGGAAATTGTGGTGGTGCGGAGACGACAGGGTGGTTGATGCTGGGCGACCATCAAATTTCTGGGAATGTAAATAAAGGTTCTGGGACAGTCTCATGAGCCTTAAATATGAGAAGTTTGCTTTGCTGTCTTCTCCACAGAAATGTCATAGATTTCAAGCGTCTTTAGGAATAACTCCTCCTTGTGATGGAATTTCTTTTTTGCTTTTGCAGGAGACAGTATCCGTCCTCAAAACCAGAAACTTTAATGAAAACAATGGTTTTATTTTAGTTATTCAATAGTGTCTATTTTTAGAAGAAGAAGAAGACAGCAGCGCAAAAGGTGTTGTAATGATAAGTTTAATATATGTTTATGCATCTTACCACTCAAAAAGATGTTGAGATGGCCGAGTTGGTCTAAGGCGCCAGATTAAGGTTCTGGTCCGAAAGGGCGTGGGTTCAAATCCCACTCTCAACATTTCTTTTGTTTCTGCTCATGGCAGAAAAGGTAAATGATTAATCATTAATAATAGCAAGTTAATATTTGTTTATTTTATGCTTACACTGATATTATTTTTTATTTTAAATTCCAATAATATATATATATATAAGGGTTTTATATTTAATTTATATTTTTTTAATAATAAAATTATATTAGGTTTCCTTTAATTTTTCACTATATTAACTTAATATAATATAAAAATGCATAATTATCTAATCATATATTACGGCAACATTTTTAACCTTCGTGTCTGTTAGCAAAGTTGTAACTTCTGTTTTTTATTTTTTTTTTAAATTTTTTTATTGATAAAAACTATTAAAAAAATAAATCATTTTATTATATTTACAGTTGAAAATTACTTTTTAAAAATATTATATATTACACTACACCCCCGCATTAAACCCAGTCTTGCATCGGATGGCCAGACACATGAAATTCTATTCAGATCAACGGTGAGGATTAAAACTGTTTTTTACACCAAACAAATGACCATATATCAACAAGTCCATCACTTCCTCTTGATCGTTTCGTCTTCCTTGACAGCAACTAGTCTGTAACACTTTCTCTCTTTTCCATATATTCTTGGTCGTGTCCACACCTCTTGACTCTTGAGATCGAATTATTAAAAGGCTTACATTTTCTCTGTATTTCCCACCTGGGTCTTGTCCTAAAACACCAGGGAGAGAGAGTTAGATTCGAGTGAGGCTGGGTCAACGTTTAGATTCGATTATTTGGGGAGCTGAGTCTCTCTGTTTGTTATTATCTTGTTTTCCTTTGAGATTCTGAAGCCATGGAGGCTTATAAGAAATGGGTTAGAAGGAATAAAGATTATGTTCACTCATTGGAGTCTCTTGCCAATGTAAGTCTAATCTTTATACTTGATTGTTTTGGCTTTGTGGGTTCTCTTTTTTGCTCCTTTTATCATCCATTGTAGCTTACAAGTGAAGAATATCTTGGGAAAAAGGTGGCGTTGAGCTGTATTTGGATATGAGTTTAAGGTTATTGCATTTTCTTATGAATGTTAAGTAGTGTACCGTTATTTACTCGGAGAAAATTGATTAAAGGAGCGCTCCTTATGAAAATGCTTGCATATTTTTAGACTTGCTTATATCATCCTTTTGTGGATGTGAAAAAAATGAAGATTTGAGAAAAACATTGATCATGGACAGGAAGTATGATAAGATACAGAGGTGGTTTTTGTTTTTCGTATGTAATGTATATGGTTTTTGTCTTAGCTATTCCATTTAAGAGTCTTTGACTGCTAGATGAATATGTTTAGCCATGTTGATTGTTTTCATCGTAGAGATAGTTTATTCTGGTGGCACTGGCATCAGAATGTTGGAATTCATGATGATTGGGTTCGGATGTGACTCTATTTCAAAAAAATTGTCTGATCCAGTATTCAAAATTGTTGCACAGGGATTGACATGGCTTCTTCCCGAACGGTTTTCCGCATCAGAGATAGGGCCAGAAGCAGGTTTTGTGAAACTTTGGTAACTTTTGGCTACTTCTTGTTAGCTTGGGATTTCTTTTTCCTTATTAAGTAATCATGGGGAATGGTGGGAGAGGGAGGAAACGAATTTTAGACATCAAAATTTATGTTTTCCGATGTTTCCATCCTGAAGTAATGAGTACTAGTAAGTCACAATAACACAGTTGTTTTAGGTTCAGTTTGGAGTTTTATTGTTTTTTCAGGCTTCATGATAATATATTAAAGTGTCAAAATTTGAGTTTTTTAGCCCTAGTCTTTATCTCACGAACCAGATATGATGGGAATTTTTATCTAGCTGTACAGATTCCTTTTCCTTTTCTCTTGTATTCATATACATTGAAAAGTTAAAAATGCTGATATATTGAGAAAGTTAGTAATTATCTGCAGTAACTGCAATCTTGGGCATTATCACTGCTATGAACGAGCATATCATCGATACTACTCCAACCCAGATGCATGTTGGTCCTGTGGAGCCTAATCCTTTCCCGTATTCATTGTGCATATCTGCTATAAAGGATTTGGAAACTGTGGTTGAAGTTGCAGCACAACATTATTTTGGTGACGATAAGAAATGGAATTTCATTGCTGTTACAGAAGCTACTAAGTAAGCAGAATTTGTCTTGTTTGCCACTATTTCTTTCAGTTGGGCTTTTTAGAATTGTACTGATTTGTTAAAATTTACCTGATTACTCTGCATTCCTATAATAACTCAGGGTGCTAGTTAGGCTCATTTTGTTCCGGAATAGTGGATATAAGATGCTTCTTCATGGAGGAGACACACCAAATATTGAAAAGCATTCGGATTTCTCAAGCTCACAGCATAATGATGGGGGTTTCCCAAGACCTGGATCTGGCCATGGTCCTAATGGACTTAACCCGTGGAATCTAGAAGGAAGGGCATTGTCTGCACTGAGCAGGTTTGGGGAAAATGCCAGGATGAGTTCTGACACGGTATGGCTGCGCAGGGTTCAACATCAACAAGCTATTATGGAGCCTCCATGTATAGTTTTGTTCTTAATAATTTCATTTCAGGGTCAGATCACTAATATACAACTATAATTCAACTCAACTAATATTTGCAATTATGTCCTGACATCTTCAGCGAGTAAGAGGCCGACAATTTCCATGATTTTATCTGAAAAAGGTGTTCAGGGGGCATTATTTCTCATGGGAGAGGTCCTTTTTATTATAAGACCCCTTATGTACGTGTTGTTCATCAGAAAGTATGGAATTCGGTCATGGATTCCTTGGTTTCTTTCTCTGGCTGTAGATGGTGTTGGCATAGGCTTTTTAACACAGGTTGCTAAATCGAGGGATGGCGGAAAAGAGCAACACTATCATCTTACTGCTTCTGAACAAGATGAGGTTGGAGCCTTACAGAATTTTACTGTTCAAATTTGTATATGCTTCCAGCTCATCTACTTCAAGGATGGTTCTAACAATCCCCACGCCCCCTCTGTCCTTTAAATGAATGCAATACTGATTAACTGATGGGTTTGATGCTAAAGTGATGTTGTTTGAATCAGCTGAAAAGAAGAAAATTGTTGTGGGCGCTTTACCTTATGAGAGATCCTTTCTTTACCAAGTACACCAGGTAAGGCTCTCTTTGCTAAATTTCTTGCTAGGCCATGGTATTTCATAGTTGCGATCTCCGCAAGATAAAGTGATCTGAGATTCAACACTGTATTTGTTAATCCTTTCAGGCAGAGACTTGAAAGCACTGAAAAGCTACTGGAACCTGTTCCTGTTATTGGGTTCTTAACAGGTGCGTGGTGTTTATTTCTTACAATCTGGCTGCATCATATTTCAACCTTGATGATGGCTCTTGTCTCTGAAACGTTCATATTTTTCTTACAATGTCATTTGAACATGCAGCGAAAATTGTTGAGCTTCTTGTTGGTGCTCAGACTCGGTACACCTACATGTCTGGATCCTGATGAACAGCACTCGAAGTTGAATTTTCCCAAGTCTCTTAGATTTTAGTTGAAGCACCTCCGAACATGCTGTGATTTTGTTACAATATGTCTGTGCCATGCAGTTCTTAATTTATTTATTTACTATCTAATTAAGAGTCATCTACCTCTGGAACAACATTCAGCAATTGATTTTAATCTCTATATTTTTTTCACTTATTATATTTTAGTCCTTATTGGAATTTTTTTATCCTCATATTTTATGAAACTTACTACTAAGTCCTTATATTAAAAAATTGCAATTAAGCCCTTGCATTTAAATATTTATTGCAATAAATTAGTCAAATATTTGTATACCAAATTAAAAAATAAATAAATGAGTGGTAAACAAATAATAAATAGCATAAAAAAATAAGAAAATAATGATTTTTTCTATGACGATACACAAGTTTGTTCCCTCCAATCATAGGACATGACAAGGATTCTATCTTAGGAGCTAACCTTGATCACGCCGTGTAAAAAAGTATTGACATTAGTTGAATCACGTGGTAAAGCTTGATGCGAGCTCAATAGTATAAGACAAAGGATGGTAAGTTTTTGGAGTCAGTGTTGTTTTTTAAAAATGTTTTTTATTTAAATAATATTTTTTTTATTTTTTAAAAATTAAATTTAATGTTACCCCATCAAATTAATTTAAAAATAAGAATAAAAAATAAAAGTAAGTCACAATTATCTTTAAAACACAGTAACAAACCGACACTGGGCTGAACCCCGCATTTGCCCCACGGGAAAGAGCCAACTTTACTACGATGCAATGACGTGTCACTATAGTATTGGTTGGTAGTGGCAGATGCAAAAGGTGTGCAGGTGTAAAGCTCTGTAATGGGGTCCACGCCCATCGGTGGCGTGGTAGGGGTCCCTACACTGAACAGTGAAACGAGGGACCGGTGAGGGCAGGTGGGTCTGTGAGCAAGCATACCCCATTGTGGGCTACTCGAGGTGGCGGAGATGAGGCTCCCCTCCCCCACGGACAGTTCTCCTCCGTGAAACCGGCGGAAATGGTGGGTTCCACTGGTGGAAGAATCCAAACCCGAAGGACTCGTTTCTGGTAGGGTCCATCTGGAGCTACCTGCACGAGTAGAGCCACCATTTCTCAATTTTAGGGACCTAACCCCATCTACAGCTGGTGCCTCTGTTCCTGCGTGAAACCCTAATTAAAACCATCGACATCAGCTGCACGATCTCAGATCATTCTCGACCACTAACTGTGCCTTCCTCTCGGTCATGCTGCTGATTGCATTCATGCTTGTGGATCATTCATAACGCCGACCTTGTTTTCAGTTTGGTTTGGTGCGCTCCAACACCACACCTGCGATTAAAACCCACCGTCTCCGTTCTGTGGCAATGCGGAGAGGATTGGTGAGCATCGTCTACCACAGTTTTTCCTGTTTTTTTTTAAAAAAAAGAAATCGTTCTATTTTTTAAAAAGAAATCTCATATGTTGAATGCCATAAGAAAAAGTTTATATATAAACTTCAAGTGGTTATTTTTATGTTGAATGTCACAAAATAAAACATCTATTTTACTATTTTTAATACATGTTTTTCATATAATTTTCTCAAGTTTGTTACTCTTATGTTTCTTTAATAACAATAAAACCATTGATAAGAGTCATTTCCTTACTAGTTTTGAGTTTATATCGGGCATGCTTACAAGCTACACTCAGTAAAATTTATGTTCTAATATAACAGTACAGCATGTAATAGTTTTGACTCATGTTAATTTCTTAGTATATTAGACCAAAAGCATGTTGTGTTATGAATTTTGCAGTATAAAAATTCATCTTCATTCTATTCCTTCCAAGAAAAATTCTTATTCATCCGATGATTATTTTTATAACCAGTCTCACTCAGTCCATTACCTAACTCAATAGTGAGCACTTGTGCAATAAATGATGATTTTTGTGATTTGTGAACTAATTTTATTATGGTTCATTGGAATATTGAAAAGCTCAAAAACTTTGTTGAATTTATATTTGATTCTTCGTCTATAATTTAAACTCATTTGCATAACTCTAAGTCACTCTCATTGCATCCATATACAATCTCTTATAAGAATTGCTATTACCATCTATAATTTCATGCATGTTATTAGAATTAGAAGTGGAGTCAACTATTCTTTCTACCATGGTCTATTAAGGAACATAGGGTTCTCTGTATACAAATCAATACAAATATTTTTTTCATGAAACCTTTTTATAGAATATGTATAATGTTCTTTTTTTATACAACTAAAATAAAACCTAAAATCTTAAAAATATATATAGTTCTAGGAGTAGGGATTGTTCCGACACAGAGTATTTAATCAAATTTTATATTTATGAACCAGGATGAAAGGGGAGTTTGATATTTCATTCTCATTAATGCATCATAACAAAATAATTGGATTGATTTTATTTTTATTTTTATTTTTACACCTCTTATATGGACATTTAATATATCTTCCATTAATATTTTCAAATTAGTTAGTGTGAAATTAATAAAACCTTTAATCCTTTTATAATAATCCATCATGATAACTTTTTAGATGAAACTCGATACATCAAAGAAGGATGATTCATTACTTATATGTAAACTATATAAAATATTGAAGATAACATGTGTTGAATAATAATGTGAACTAAATAAGTTATCGGTACCAAACTAACCCTTTAAGTGAAAGTCAATACATCAAAGGATGATTCATTACTTATATGGAAACCATATAACATATTGATGATAACATGCATTTGTTAACAATGTAAACTAAATAAGTTATTGGTACCAAACTAATTAGTTGTTATTAGTTCAATTAAAACTTATTCAAGCTATTCTAATATCAGCCCTTAATCATTATTAAATTTCACCAAACATTCAATTTTCTCCAAATTTAGTGAAATTTTCAACTTAACAATAAAATTGACAAAATGATAAATTTACCCATCATTTCTTTTATTCAAGAAATGGTTATGAATCCTACAAATGGATTGGGAGCAGGATTCTTACAGAGCCTTCAAGTTAGCATAATTTTAAAGTCTCAAAATTTTGATTCAAGAAGCCAGAAGAAAAGGTTATGAATCCTAGATCTTGCAAATAATTTATATGAATTAAATAAAGCAGTTGAGTTTATTTAAAAAAAAAAATACAAGATGGGATGTTGTCTTCTATATATATATATATATATATTATATGTTGTTTGAAATTTATGGTTGATTTAATTTTGATACATTTAGCACGGTATTGAAAAATATCATCACAAAAAAGTTTGATTTTAATACTTGCAAGAGATTGAAAACAGTAAAATTGAAAAACAAATAGCAGGACTTTTAATTTTAAAAAAACTATGGCGTTGTCCTCTTTCTTTGATTTTACCGTTGGTCATTGATTTGTCTTTCTTTTCAATTCGATCATTCCATGTTATGTTTATTTGTATTGAAAAATTGATAATTTATTCTAATTTATTTTTTATATGATTATATGAATTTAATAAAAGGATTTAGAATTCAATTGGTAGTAGATATTGTTG
Organism: Salix viminalis; assembly: GCA_029228465.1. Lineage (NCBI taxonomy): Eukaryota > Viridiplantae > Streptophyta > Magnoliopsida > Malpighiales > Salicaceae > Salix > Salix viminalis. The sequence goes on from CM055427.1 coordinate 6,799,653, forward strand.
TCAAAAGTTCAAGCACCTTAAAATATATAGTTCAAACAAAAACTCATATATAGTTTAAGCAACTTAAAAACACAATACAATATAATTATGTTCGTGTAATTTCATTAACTAAAAAATAACAAACCTAAATCAAACAATCAATTAGTGTGTAATGTAAACTAAAATTAGTTGCATTGTCTTCGTCTTTCTCGTTATTTTTAAGACATTCATCAAGATCATTACCATCTAGATGATTATTATTATTATTATTGCTACTGGTACCAACATAGACATTATGAATAGTAGTGCTACTACTAGTAATAGCATCAATATTTAACTCAAGACTATTCGAACTATTTAGTTTTGACATCAATTTAAATCTGTGAGACATATTCAATACCATAATTCCCTCTTTCATCATCATTAGGAATTTTTTATCATCATTTTCATCTTATTTACTACTCTTTTTTTCGTGTTGCACTGTCAATGACATAAAACATATTAAAATTTGATAAACATCATGCTGTTCTCCTTAAGTTATCCAATCATAATCAAGATAAGAAAAAGCTTCACCAACTTTTTGATTGGGTTGCCATTTAATTTTATATTGCACATTAAAAATATTAAGTAATTTATTTTTTCAAGTGCAAATGATTTTTTTTGTTTCATATAAACCCAAGTAACAAAATTAAATTGATAACATATAAGATTCTTATCAAGTATCTTGATGAAAAACGTAGATCATACCTTGAAAAAAACATGGTTTTTGATTGATATTTATTTTTCAATGAATTAAATGCTAATTAATACCACAAATGAGTTTATTTAGGTCGTTTTTATTGATAAATAGGTGAATGAGTTTTCTTTAGGCTTAAAAGTCAGCAACTCAACTTTAAAGCTATTTATAGTTACTTGAATTCAAAACACCAAATGACTCTTTGGTAGTTATAATTTATATTTTACATAAAAATGGTGGTTATAATCCCTTAAAAAACAAAGAAAATAAGAAAGACCCAAGCTCCTATGATTTTTTTAAGGTTTAGATAGGCGTGTTGGGCCACCTGGTTTTTTTAAGGCCAACATGTTTGCCATTGTTTTTAATTTTGTTGTTGATATTTTTAATATTATTTTTAACTTCCTCCTTTAATATTTGTTTGATTTTGGATTGAGTTTTATAATTTATTTTTTGTAAGTATATCACACACTCAAATAAATATCTTAATATTTGATTGGTGTTTGATTTTATGAGTATCTATTTTTTTATATAATTAAATAGAAAAAATAGTTTCAATTTTTTTTTATTAAACACATTAGAGTTCATGACTTGCTTCACTAGTGTGGTTGATTACCCTAAATTAGTTGAAAAGCTTATTACCTTTTTTTTTACAGTTTTAAACAAATGTCTTTGTATTGAGTTGGTGCTTGATTTTACTAATGTCTATTTGTTATCATATAACTACATAAAAATAGTTTGAGAAAAAATATTAAATCCAGTGGAGTCCATAGCTCGAGTCATTAATTTTGACTTAAATGAGAATTGAGTTTTTTTTTATAATTTATTTTCTATTAAGTTATTGTGGTCTCAAACAAACATTCTGATTTTGAGTTGGTGTTGAATTTTATAAACAACTATTTTTATTTTTATTTTTATTTTTATATAATTAAATAAAATAAAAGTTAAACAAGTTATTAAACCTGATAAAAGCTATATTTCATGCCATTTTCATTAAGTGAATGGTAAAAAAAAAAAGAATTTGTGATTGATTTCCATACCATATTGTTCTTTATCTAATTCACTCAAAACACATATATAGCGATCGAATTGGGTAATGAAAAAAAATCACAAGTAATTGCAAGTGATCATAGATTGGCAGCCACCATTGCTTGGATAAAAAGAAAAAGAAAAAGGAAAGACTTCCCACTTGAAACAGTTTGAAAGACGGCACGAAATAAAATTCAACACCCAAAGTACGACGGGGTTTCAAGGATTGCAATCTGACCTCATCAGAGGCACCGCATGATCACTTCCCACTTGACCCTACCAAACAGACAGCATCACAGTATTTTCTGGACGGGACCACCACGTGTTATCATCCTGTGCGTCCTGTTTCTTTTTTAATTTCTTTTAATGACGGGCACGTAACCGTAGATTTCCTCTATATATAGCCCCGTTTCTCGGCTCTGCCGTCTGAATGTGTTATTGCCAACCCAAACCCCTCTGTTTCAATGCTCCCATCCTCTCCTCCGCCGCTCCCTCTTTCTTATTTTTCACGGTGATCCGCCTCTCGGAATGGCATCGATACAGAGGCGACAGCAAGACGAAGACATGAGAACCGTTGATCTTAGAATCAACAGCAGAGAGTTGCCAAGCATTCGAGCAAGCCCCACTAACAAAAAGAACTGCAACGACATGTCGGTAGCACTCAAGGAAGAGCCATGCACAGCGGAGAGATCACCTACACCACCATTAGGTGTCATGCCGTTGGCAGCAGTAGCCCCACCAAAACGAGCATCGACAAAAGACCGGCACACCAAGGTGGAGGGTCGAGGCAGGAGGATCCGAATGCCCGCAGCTTGTGCTGCCCGGATCTTTCAGCTAACCCGGGAATTAGGCCATAAATCAGACGGTGAAACGATCAGGTGGTTGCTTGAACATGCTGAGCCTGCCATAATTGCAGCCACAGGAACCGGCACCGTCCCTGCTATTGCCATGTCTGTTAACGGAACCCTCAAAATCCCAACAACAGCCAACTCCAGCTCCGAACCTGGCGAACTGGACGCGACAAAGAAACGCAAACGACCCGCTAATAGCGAGTACGTGGATGTGAACGACGCCGTCTCTGTCTCTTCTTCTCTCGCTCTCATGACGACGCAAACGCCGCAGCCGCAGCCACGGTTACCGCCGCAGCCGCAACAAACAGTCGCGGCAGTGCCACAGAGCTTAGTGCCCATGTGGGCCATACCATCCAATGCTGTCGTTCCAGGGGCGTTTTTTATGGTACCATCCCTTGCAGGGACCGTCTAACCAGCCCCAGATTTTTACGTTCCCAGCTGCAGCTACCCCTCTGATAAATATTTCGGCAAGGCCAATTTCATCTTTTGTGTCTTCCATGCAATCCAATATAGCAGTGGCTATGCCAGTTTCCAGGCTCTACTGCTTCTGGGTTCTATGACTGCGAAAGGTATTACAATGATGGCACCAAGCTCAAGTTCTGCCTGTACTCTCAGCACCTCGAGTACAACTACTAATAGAACTCCTCAAATGCTTAGAGACTTCTCTTTAGAGATTTATGACAAACAAGAGTTACAGTTCATGCCTCGATCTTGAAAGCAATGACAAAAATTGATGGTTTTCATTGGTCACTGTTTTTGGGCTCTAATTGTTTCTGGTGCGTCCGCCATTAACAAGTTTTTCGAGCTTGGGACTACGCCTTTCTTAAGATTTTTTTTTCTTGAAAAAAAAGCTGTTTTGATTCGTGGATGGAGGAGAGAGCACATGCTCACGTGTAAAGTGGGTCGAAGCAGGCGGAGAACGGGGTCCACATTTATGGTGGGTCAACACTCACAGCTAGAAAAGAGGTGGTGACTCTGCCCTCAGAGGTTAGCTCCCATTAATTGTTCTTCCATGGCCAGCCATTGTTAGAAAGAAGGCAAATTCTTAGCTCCGTCCAGTTCAAACTTATTTTTTTTCTTCTTAAAATAAAAGGGACGGGCACCCTGGACCGTGCAAGGCGAAAAGAGAAGCGCATTTGTTTTTGTTAGGTGGGGCCAGCATGATCGGCCCCCAACAGGTTCGTGGCCTCCAAACGGGACCGTTTCTCTTTTCGCACTGTTTTCAAGGCGGCCACCTGTGGTCCCTTGGTTTGGTGGTCTGATCGAGAGTGGGGAAGCAAATGATTAGACTGGAATGGACGACACGTGTCCTCGCTTATCTGTATTTTGGGTCCCGCTACTTTTGCGACTGACACGTGGGCCCCCCCTCTATTTTTAACACCGGCCCCCTTCGCTCTGATGATTGCATCTATTCTGATGAGGTTTGGTTACACGAGATCGTAAATGGACCGAGTAACACGCTGGTATTTTCTCATTGACTGATTCTCCATCTCGCCGGTTGGGGTTCTTACTGGAGGAGGGTCCTGGTCGACGGCATGGAATTTAAAGGGGATGGTGGAGCCCAAATTCCAACACGAGTCCACCCACGGTTTATTCCCACATTGAATAACTGGGCCCACCTGAAAGGTGGTTTTTCCGATTGTATTGTAGCTGTAGGAAACAATAAAGCACGATTCATGGCTGGGGCAAGATTGGACCGTGCTTTTCGATCAATTTCCTTATTTTTCTCTTTGGTTCGACAAATAATCGAATTATAATTTTTAAATTTTAAATTTTAAATTTATTCAGCTCTCTTGCCGTTGCCCTGTCCAAATGACTCCATGAAATGTCTGCCCGACCGACAAGCATTCAATATTTGATTTGCACAAGCTTCCTTTTCAACTCCCACAGCTTAATAAGTTTTAATAACAAACAATACAGATGATTTGTTTCTTTCAAAATATAATTATAGAATGGGACGGATTGCCTAACCTATGGAGAAAATTATATACTCGTATGGTTGTTATGTGATTATACTCTTCACATATCATTCAAATTCCCAATTTTGTAAAACAAATATATTTTTTCATTCTGATTTATATTGTCAAGCTCGTGTTACATTGGATTAGCTGATGACTAAACTCAAGCGTATTGTGCCTAGCTACTTGTCATATATAGTTCAGTTGATAATTGAATCTAATTGTATTGAGCTTTATATATATTGTCAGATTCATGTTACTTTTGATACAACTAACAGTTGAACCCAAATGTATGGGGTCTGATTTATGGTTCAACTACTTGTGAGATCTTTTTTCTCTTTATTTTTGCTTTTAACTTTTGCCAAAAAAATCCTTTATATTATTTGGATTAAGAATCTTGAGTTTTAAAAACGAGAGCAAATATCCTCGTAACAGAGTTTTCCTTTAGGGAAAAAGAAACCCTCATCTTTTTCTTGTTTATCCATAATTTCTTGAATAATTTTAAGAATATCTTCCAGTTAGGTCCAAAATTGGTGTTGCTCTCTAAAGATCTATGGCTATTAAGATTGGTCCGAGATTTGGAATTGATGTTAGCTCACCTTCATCCATAGGAGGTCATAGGAGTCCTCGAGAGGTTTCAAACCTTAGAGAATAAGAAATGTTACCTAGGGCACCTGTAGATAAGGCATAAAACATTATGTCTTATGAATAAGAAAATGAGGAGAACCATAAACAAACAAGGGATCATTTAGCCATACTATCAAAATTTAGAGATTGAGTTTCGCAGTCACTAGTATGCATAACAGGGGTAAAATTCTCATTATTAATCTTATTTGTATATATGAGTTTGAGTACTTATTTTCCTTGTAAGGTTTTGCAAAGGACATGTTTACATATTACAAAATGAGCTATACTCAACTTCACCCCACAGGCGAACCCTTTTGTAGGCCTTTAACAAACTTTTTAAAATATTTAAATTGAAACCTGTAGTCAAGGTGGTTAGGAAATGTTGCAACTTGACCGGTTGTTCTTAGGAAGGACCTTGCATTTCATGGCTCTTCAACCTCTTCAATAGGCTAAAAGGGCATGCAAAAGATACTTTCAAGAGAAAAAAATTAAGAGAGAAAAAATGGGCACTCATAATAAGCTAACAAGACCTCAAGATGAGTACAATGTAATCTAGGTTTATAACTATTATTGGATAACACCCCTAGTATATGTGAACAATAGACCCTTCTTTAATCCTGAGAAAGAGAGTGTGTGCGTGTTAAAATGAAAATAAAACCAACTAATGTGTTTCTGACAAATTGATTTTCTACTTTCAAGTGTCAAAAACATCAACCTTCATTACTAGTGCTAATCATTGATTCAAAGGTAAGATTGATCGAAGAAGAAGTTAAAAGCGAGTAAGTGCCTGTTTGAAAGTGCGATTGCGATTGTTTTTGAAAGTGCTTTTCGTTTAGAAATGCATCAAAATGATGTTTTTTTATTTTTTAAAAATCATTTTTGACATCAGTACATCAAAATATTCTAAAAACACTAATTTTTTTAATTTAAAATAAAAAATAAAAATAAAAAAAATTAAATTTTTTCATAAGTACTTTCCAATCGGAATGCCAAATGCAGAAATGGGCTTATTGTGGGGGTATGCTCTATTCTCCATCAGACACCCTGGAGGAGGTGGTCCACGTGTACGCTTTATGTTGAATTTTAGGCGTGATGTGAATGCCATGCGTCAAAAAAATATCTTGTTTGTGGCGGTTTGAAACACCCTCCAAGAGAGAAGTGGCGCGTACTGAGCACTTTCTGGGTTCCTCACCAAGCGGTCCAGGCTATGAGAATTACACATTCATTAATGAAGAACCGAAGCATTAAATATGTAATGAAAGGGACAGCTGAGATTTGAAGAAATATCCCACATATGCTTATGTCTTAGAAATTTCCTTAGGATAACAAAAGCCACTAAGATACAAAGTTCAGCAATAAATACAAAAAAATATGAAATAAGATATTTGAATCAGAGTTATTATTTCAAAATTAATTTTATCTTAAAACCCATATTTTAAAACCACAAGTTTGTGCTAACAACGTAGAGTATTGATAAAAGTAGAGCATAACTATCCAGTATATGATACAGTATCACGAGTTCGGAACTAAAAGGTCTGGTCCTTTTATAGTCTCAGGTTCAAGTCTTATGGTTGTTTATATGATGATTATTAAAAGTTTATATGGTCATTAACTTTAAAACTCATGAAATTAATCAAAATACATATAATCTGATTTAAACATCCACAATAGCAATATATATAAAAAAATAGAACATGGTACTTGGAGTGTGAGAGTTTCCCTGACATGTGTTTTTCATGCCGGAATGCTTATCACCCATTAAAAACGCTTCAATGTTCTCCTGTTTCATCTTTTAAATTAGGGCGTTGAAAAATAAATAAAAATATTTATTTTTATTTTATGTTTTAATATGCTATTATTAAAAATTAAATTTGCGGACTCTTGGGTCCTCGCAGAAAATATAAAGAGATAGTATTTTGCGGGCCCCCCCATTTTAGCGGCTCGTTATTTTCTGGGCCAATCAAGTGGTGGGGCCCGACATGTACGTCCACGTTTGAGTTTCAGTTTAAAAGAGCTGGAAGAGTCCAAGTGCCACGTCATGAGGTCTTGCTGGTGAAATAGAGTTTCCAAATAGTCACGATGGTGCTTATCCATTAGCGTAAAAAATGAGATTAAAAATATTTGTGGTGGTTAATCCCTTAAATTTTTAAAGGAGGGAAAGGGATGCGCTTTATGATTTCTTTATCTCTTAATTTATGAAGTATCACATCAAGGAATCAAAGATTCGATGAAGGTTTAATAACATTTTATGGAGGTTTAGTATTAACAAAAATTAAGTTATAAATATTTGAGAATAATATAAATTATATTTTGAGATTTCACTTAACAATTTAAGTTATTATATGATATGATTTTTTGATATGATATCAGAATCTTGTTAACCTAGCGGTCATGAGTTCAAATCTCACTATCTTTATTTTATTTGATAAAAATCAAGTACAAAATAATATGAGTCCATGCAAATTTCAATCTCAAAAGACTTTTACTCGATGTGTATGTGTTTAAGAATAATATAAATCATATTCTAGGAACTCATCTAACTGCTTAAATTATTAAACGAAATGGTTCCTTGATACTAGAGTGTTTTCATTATTAGTAAATAAATTGTTTTTTATTTTGCATAATTAATTATTCAACATAACTTAAAATCGATGATTAAATCACTTTAGCCACACTTATAAAGGTATTTAAAAACTGTTTTTATAATTGTGTATTATATTAGGTTACATTTTTATTAATAGATCTAAAGTAAGACAATTAAGAAATTAAAACTACTTAAGTTCACTAAACTGATGCACGAGTCGTAATATCGTGGTGACTCTTTGATTCACTTGAAGGAGAGAATAAAAAAAGAAGGGAAAAATGTTGGTCTGTTGAGGTGGCAAAAGTCAACTGGGAGATGAAGAAGAGGAGGAATGGCATATGGTAACGCATGAATGTTCCTTCATTCACAAACAGCAATAACAGCCTATCCATGCTCACAAACATCAGTTAAGAAAAAAAAAATCAAAAGGTGAAACAAACATTCAGGGTAAAATATTTATGTAGGCAGCTGTATTTACACAAATGTACATAAAACAAGCTCTTCAATCTCTATCATTCGAGGCTACGCCACAAAGATATGTTCTTGAAGATGAACCATCCTCCATACTAGGGGTTTTGTGAAATTTATCATGTTAATGCCCGCCCACAAAACAGAGTGAGGGTGAACATACAAATATTATTGGCGCTTTGTACAAGTAAAGATTTGTATATTTCAAAACTGTGTGCTCGAGTCACTATCCTATAGTATATTCATCCTTTTTTGATCTGATAGGCAGTAGAAACTCCATGTTAAAGATTTATTTAGATAGTCAGATTCTCCTGAATTGCGAGAAACGAACCCGTTATATTTCCTCCGACATCTGGGAAAGTTTCAGATCCAGGGATAGGCCTCACCTTGCCCTTTCGATCAACTTCAACAGGGTACTTTAGCAAGTGCCCTCTCATCTCCGATACCTCCTCAGCAGCAAACTGTTTCCAGTTCATCTCCCCCATTGTTCTAATTCTCCTAACACATTCAAGACTCTCGGGTTCTGTAAAGATGTCCTCAATAACTCCAGTATGCTCTGCCCAGAGAGACATCCGATATCCATGGATCTATAAAAGATGCATTGTGTTCAAGAAAAAGCAAGTCAGTAAATACCAGAAATTTCAGAGTTTCAATTATAAAATAAAATGAGCATATGCTTTTGGATATTTTAAAACAAGTTGTCAATAATGTAAATATGCCTTTGTAATTTCCAGAGAAATCAACAACAAATTCGTCTTTTTTTTTAGGACAGTAATCTTTCTTGGCAACTACATCCCAAGGCAAGGATGAAGGACAGATAAATAAATTTCAATCTCTCCTGTCATCTTTTCATGCATGTATTGTAGACTCCTGCTGTTGAACAGCACAACAGTTCATTTTCTTTGAGATTTTTTTCTTTCTTAAACTAATTTTTATTTTTTATATTTAATTTGTTCATGCAAACATACACAGATAAAAACAATACTTCAAGTACCATAAACAATTCTTCTTCTTTAGCTTTTATGCAACTGAGTGCACTGGTTTAACTATTTCAATACTAACATTCACTATCATGCCACTAAATCATTAATTATTATTGTTCTTTTAAGCTAAATCTTTTGGATATTTTATGTAATTCTCCAGCAGCAACTCCTTTTCCCAGTGAATCAATTATCAATTATCAAATATTGAGTTTCTGTTTTCAGCCGTGACAAACAAATGTGGTTTTTGTATTATCTAACTGAAGGTTACCTGTCCAAGTGGATTGCATTGTTTTCTTGCCCAGGTATGTTGAGGTTGGTAGGCTCCCATTGCAATCTCAGTGTCTCTAGTGCCGTCCATGGAACGCTGATTTATATTTGCAGATCCCAGTAGTACATACTCATCATCAACTATCATCCCTTTCGAATGAACATAAATCATGAACCGCCGGCTTTTCTGACTAAGTGCCTGGAAATGCCACAATACAGCACGTTATTAAGGAGAGAAAAGGAAGGGAGAATCTTAAAAAATTTAGATGGTCACAAGTGAACCAACATCAGACCCTACTCATACAAAAGCAGATAAGGAAATAAAAATAAAAAGTGGCAAAATCATCAAATTGCTGCAAATTCTCATGCTGTGCATTGCAAGGTATCTAAGTTTGAAATTCAAATTTTCACTACGCCAGTAGGATAATAGCATTTATAAAGGATGTGTTTTGCATTAGGACGTTTCTAACTTCCCAAAGTACCAAGTACTGCAAAATACATTGCATGAATGAAACAACTGATTTCAAGAATGAAGATACCTGAGGAGTGTGAGAATTTGAAGGACTTGGCACGCCTGAAGAGTTAAATTCATCTACAGCTTCACGATTACCAAGACAGAAGAAGTTCAAAAAGTCCTGTGGTGAAAATGCATCCTCAAGCCCAACCTCCACTAAGGCCTTGTAAATTGTCTCATACATCATTTGCATAGTTTTATGCTGCGGCAATTATCAAGATTCCCAGATTAACAAAGTACAGTACCACCATATCACGCAAACATTTTCTATTTCATGACAGATCTAAGCTGTGCATTTAGCTGTCCAGTTCTTGGGTCTAGAAATTCGAAGGAGTAAATATGATACTACAAGTTAAGCTTGTCTAAGTAGAAAAAGTTGCGACAGAAAGAAATTAGGCAAATAAGTTCTGATGTCAGCTGTGATGTCAGCAGTTAACTAATTATATCCACCAAGTTTGAGTAGAAAGTTTTGTAGGTCATGTTATCACATGATGCAATCCCCTGAATCACAGTTAACAATGGCTTTTTTTTAACAAACAGATTTTTTCTATAAAGATTTTTCTGTTTTTACAAAGGGAAATAGTATTTTATCATTGATATCACTTGCTTGTCATCTTTCATCGTAAAAACAATGAGTTTCTGTTGCCAGATCTGTAGTTGGAGCCTACCTGCCAAAACAAAATCCTTTGCGTGGCAGCACCAGTTGGAACGCCCTCTGGCCACATCGGAACAATAATGTAGGCAGCAAATCTCTCATGAGCTCTGATTTTATTGGCAATCTTTAGTGCAATTTCCATAGGAATCAAATTATTAGCCCCTGCAAGAAGGCAGAAAGACAAGAGTTCAGCATCTAGGTAAAAATGTTGCTGGAACCATAGAAATCAGATATTTACAGCATTACTCCATCTAGTTGAGATAGACACGAACAAACCAATATAAATGAAAATTGGTGAGTTGATGTTTCAGATGTGGGAAATTTTTGTTGGAAAAAGTAGCAAGTGTGAAGTCTGCTAACAGCATGTTGCATTTCATAAACAGTGCAAAAGGGTCAATTATCTACCTTAAAGTCGTACAGGACACTCAATGAAAGCATAAAATGTAGAACTTTTCTTCTGGCAGTGCCAGAAAGATCCAGTATAAGTAACTGATGTTCAATGATTTATCTTAGAGGACAAAAACGTAACAGAATATATTCAGCAGAGTTCACTCCAGGAGTTGAGGGTGTTAGTGTTGACAGTGCACATTTTGAGAAGCATAGCAACATGGATCTACAATCATGATTGCTAACATAGACGGTGCAGAAGACTGGAAAATTCATCAGGTTGCTGGCCTGTCTTAGGGCTTGACTCTCTTGGTGTGTGTATCCTAATTATTCTGTTATTTCTCATTTAGTTGCTTTCTTTCTATTTGTATCTTATTTGATAGAGATTTCTGTATAAATATTGTTTTGCCTTTTAATTAATCTATCCCCCTTCAGCATTGTTTATTGAGATTTCCACCATTAATATTTTATTTAATTCTTTCTGTTCCTTAATTGTGCTAATACTCTTGCATGTTACTTTATCTCTAGCCTTCACTTAAGTTTTTTAGTATATTCAATTCTCCATCCTTCACAACTGAGCCCTGTTAAACTACATGCCCATCTATTTTGCCACATTATAGTAAAAGAAGGGAATGACTAATTAATAAAAAAGGAGAGAGGAATCAGGTACCACCACATCTTTATGCCATCAAAACTGACTACAATCTTTGTTACTAAACTGCAATGCTTTCCATGTTGGCTATAAAGCAGGGAAGGTAATGAAATGCAGTTTTGGAGGCAGCTTCTCTTAACATGATTTTTTACATACAATAAAAAAAGACTCCTCACCTAAATCGTTATATGAACTCCAGTTGTACGAGGACCCAATAAAATACTGGTTCTCTATGTAAATAAAATGTTGGGCAGCACGAATGGCCTTCACGTATGCTGTATGTATGCTCATGTCAATGAGCACATTCTTTCCACACATCAGGTTCTGTTACAGGCAGAATATTCAGTCAACTTCCACATACAGCCATGGACACACAAACACACTTACACTTGCACAGACTCAAAAGAGAAGCAACAGGCAATGGATTGCAAGATATTCTCTTACCTTGTTTGTAATTGTCTAAAGAACAATAACAACAACAACAACAACTCACCGTTTTCCTGGCATCCTTTGAATCCTTTGGGAAGTCTTTCACAGAGTTTGAATCAATTGATCGGAAAATCTGCAGTTTAGATAGGATCCCATGTTTCATTACAGCAAAACTAGATTCAGATCAAGACCAAAACAACCCCTTCACAAGAATCACGCCTCAGTGCATGATCACTTGAGCCAAGGTTTGGACAAATTACCTGAACATGCCAAGCTTCAGGGTCATCCTCACTAATGGAAGGAGTATCAAAAACACCTATAATGTCTGGAATTCTGTCTATCCTGAGTAAAGAATCATCGTATGATGTTTTTAGTTTTCTAAGGCCCTTAGGTTTTGCAGCCTTCATCCAACGCTCCTCAAAGTTAGCTAGCACATCATATGCTGCTGGACCATCTATTCTGCTGTGCATGTCATGCCATGGTTCTCTTTGGCAATTTGCAACACTACCCTGCTCAGTATTTAAACAAATTCATAATTAAGGAAAGAAGAAGTTGATTTCATCGCTTCTAAAACTCAACTCTAAACAACAAGATCATGCCAGCTTATCTTTTATATCATCAATAGCATGCCAAATAACACTTCTACAACTGAATCATGTAGCCAATCATAAATGTGCAATTGCAGAGGTAAAATTTAAGACTTACAGTGAAAGTAGGGTTGTGATAGTCATCTTTGTGCACAGTTTGTAGTGTCCTAAAGAGAGAGTGATCAGGAGTGTCATATCGGCCATCACATAAATCAAGTCCACCAACAAAAGCTATGATTTTTCTTCTATTATTGCCAGCATCAGCATCAACAATTACAGTTTTCTGATGATGTGTATAAATCGTTTCGACCTCCTGATAATTTGAAACAGCAGAGGAAATTCAGTTATAATTTCTACTCCATTGCTACAAAAATCAAAAAAAGAAAACTTGCTGGAATGAGACAGCTCTCAGGTATTGCTGGTTGATATGAAGTATCCTGCTTCACCTAACTGTGCCAAGAAAAAAACTAACATGACAATAAATTTCTCAAAAATCCCTTTTGAAACCATGGAGCAGCATGAAGAAAAGAATACATATGCTACAAATTTCCTAACTAAAATTGCCAAAAAGAGCAAGCAATGGTCAGCTTGTGATACTGAGTTAATCATAGCAGGGCTGTTGTCCCAAAGTAAACTCAATTCAGTGAAGGTTTATATACTTAGCAATTGCAATCTCTGATGACAGAATTATGTATAATTGACTGAATACTTTTAGCACTTAATGACAATTGTAGCAAATGCTTTTTGTTATGGCTGGTAAACTGACATGCTCAGCATATCAAGAATGTTTGCCACTTGCCAGGCACTAGCACTGCTTTAAGCAATAATAAAGCACCAAGAACAGCAGTATTATGGGATAACTAACCCTTTGCTTGACCCAGCTATGTCTTTTCCCAGCAATGCGAGGACAAAGCAGCACTTGAACTGATGAGTGCTTGAAAAAGCGGCGAGTTTCCTCATCATGGGTTGCCATAATTCCATCCTGCATTGTAAAGAGGTTTAGTGGAAGAGTTAAGAAGCTTTCCAGTTGAAAGAGAAAGTACATGATAACAGGTGGCATGATTTAAGAATACAGTTTGAGGATCTAGCAGGACAGAGTTCTCATGCTTACTCGAGAGCTCAGACAGAACATACATAGATCACAATGAGCCCAAGTTGATAGTACAGACAGCAAAAGCAACATTTTTTTTATAATAGCAATAATCATAGATGCAAGCATAGATCCTATTTGCAAAGTTAATCACGGATAGGTCAATCATTTGGTAAGGATTGTAACAATCAGAAGTAGTAGATCCAAGAACATGTATTTGACCACAAACTACATCAGAAAACTACAATTATACAATTAAATTTAGGTAAGATTCTCACTGTTTTATATCCCAAGACATTCCTTGAAGTAGGATCATCCCAAAGAAGAAGCAGAACTCTTACACCTTCTTGGGACTTGGACCTCAGAAGATCCCCAAGGGTGACGCCTGGATGCTGTTCACCATCCCGGACCAGAGTAACTTTGTCCCACACAGACCACCCTGTAATGTAAATTAAACGACGAGCTTGGCGTATAGCATCAAAGATATCTTGCCAGCACTTTCCGTGGAGAAAAGGCACCCCGTTATCAAGTTGCACGTTTGGAAGGCTCCCGTCCGGAACATGGGCATCTTGATAAAGAGTGACCGTTCCACCTTTCCTAAGAGGAAAATAGGTGCCAGGCACACCATGATAAGTAGGACCAGCACCAACACCATGTTGATAAATGCTCAGTTTCTCCATGGGTATGTACTGAATTGAAATTCTCAAAGTAGCACCAGGCTTACATTGTTTTCCGTTGTTATTCAATACAGGGTAAACTCCCTCAATACTTGCCCCCGACCATATCTGTTCAACTGGAATTGCCACAACTCCTATCAACTGCGACCCCACAACATCACTGTCTTTAACAACAAAATGCACTTCTGCAGCATAATGTGCAACAGGAACATGAAAACGTTGCATCCATACAGGATTTTCACTATTGCTAATCACAAAAGTCCTCCCAATCACAGCACGCTTCACTGAAATTGAAACATAAGGGTCACTCGTAATCTTGGTGTACACTTGTTCTTCAATCTTCTTACTTATATTTCCAGGTAATTTGTTGAACATATCACCCAAAGTCTTGTGGAAAATGTCCATGTTTGGGAGATTCTTTGCATCATAAACACAAATATCCAAATTCCCATGTAATAGCAAAACCCTCAAAGACGACCCTTTACCACTCGACACTGGCACAATCTCCATATCTTGGTCATGCTTTGATCCATTAAAGGAGGATGAATGCGAATAAGGAGAAGCGGGATAGTGACCAGACGAATCAACTCTGCCCCCATAACCCTCCTCCCAGTTACTTGAAAATGAGTCATTAGGATAACCATATAATTCGTGCGGGGGGGCATGTCCAAAACTGGAATCAGACACTGGAGGAGCTGATAGTGAAGCAGGGGCAGTAGGACGGCTATTCGTATCATTCAAATGCAAATTACTTATTAAATCATCCAAAGGTGGATATGCAGAAGTACCGGCAATAGCAGCATCGACTTTATCGGGGTTTGATGAAGATGATCCAATTCCTGACGATGAAGAACTATCTTGTCTATGAATACCGGAAAAGCTATTAGCCCTATAAGGCACTTGTGAAATGCTATCAAGAGAGGGATATTGGCCCGACTGAGGTGGAGCAGAAGGGTAATTATGAAAACTTCCACTATTTTGAAGGATTGAATTTGAAACATGAGGTACTGGAGGATATGCAGCATGTGGTGATGAATAAGTTGAAGAATCAGGATAGTGGCGATTAAAATCTAAAGGTCCCGAATTCGTTGTTGGACGTGGTGATGGTGGTTGGTGTTGAGAATAGTCTAAAGAACCCAAATGGCTAGTTGATTGTTGTTTTGAAGGATTGTGTGAATAGTCTAAAGGCCCTGAATGGCTTGTTGGATATGGCGCTGAAGGTTTATGATAAGAACAATCTAAAGGGCCTGAGTGGGTTAGTGGTGGTGGTGGTGGATAGTCGTAAGCACCGTGCGGAGGGTATGGCCCATAAGGATAGGGATGAGGAGGGTAGTGTGGATCTGAAGGTGGATAACCATAATTTGGAGGAGGAGGATGGTGGGGGTATGGATATGGATTGTTATAAGGGTATGGAGACCCGTGATCATTATCCATTTTTTCAACAGTCAAACATCAAAAGAAAAAAACCGCGTGATTCTCTAAAACGGGAAAGATTGCTGATAGCCAAACATGCAAAACAGATCTCAAAGATTCAAGCGTTTTCCCCTTTTCTTGATCAGAATTCACTGAACAAGAGAAGGGAAGGGGAAAAGTCTCCAAAAATTAAGGAGCAGTGAGCCAAAAAGAGAAGGAATTACCTTCTTCTTAGAATTTGAGAAGGAGCAGAAGGTGAAATGTCAGTTTCTTGAAACCTTGAGAAGAGCAAGAAAGAAAGAACCAGGAACAAGAGGATGTAATAAAATAAACTCTTATTAAAGTGACCGCGTGTACTGTACGGACAGCCACCGGCGTTTTCAGGTTGCAAGAAGCTATCGTTTTTTTAAGGTGGGAATACAAATCAAAGAGAGAGTTTGGTACTATCCAATTCCACGTGGGAAATTTACATTAGCAATATCTCTCTTTTTTCTTTCATTTCAAAAATATTTTATAGATTTTATTTATTTATTTATTATGACTTTGATTAAAACGTACGATTTACTTTAAGTTTTCAGCAAGCTAAGAGTAAATTATTAGGTTAATACTCGTTTCTAACAAGCTACGATAAGCATTCAGTGTCGAAAATCACAAGCCTTATCCTTTGAGTAGGAGGATTAAATCATAAATAGATATTAAATAATAAAGATTATATGTTGTATTTTTCTAGCCAAAGGAGCTAGTGTTAATTGGTTAAAAATATGAAAAGTAATTAAAATTCAGTAGCAGGGCAGTAAGTCATTTTTCCTATTTTGGTCTTGCTAAGTGGAGTTGAGGTCATCAGTAATTAAGGACTGATTTTTTCATTAAAACTTAATTATCATTAAAGTATTAAATAAAATCTAAAAAAATAGAAAAATATTGTGGATTTAGAATGTTTTCACTATGAATTTTAATAGTGATTTTCATGAAAAAATCATGGGGAACTTTCTTGATCTTGTGAGTTAATGAGCATAAAATAATCATTCATTATTTAGACATTATTATGAGTCTAATCTTCACAAAACTTATTAAACTCATTATAACAAAATTCACCTAAAGATAGCTCAGCCATGAATTGTAGGCTGAAAAATCAGAACCTAAAGATCATCTTATATAATCAATTAAAGAAGTTGTTGGCTTAAAGTTGATCACAACTTGAGTTCATTGTGATCATTATAGCACAAAATAAGAACAACATTGTGTTTTTTCTTTATCTTTCAAAAACGCACACCTTCAAATTGATTCAAAAGAGAGAAAAAAAAGTGATGTAGCTAGTGTACGCTTTCATGAATTACTAAAATATGAGCTGTGAGATTGACCTGATCAGTGTTTGCATGATTAATCTGATAAATTCAGTATACAATCCTTGAAAAAATTGTATCATGATTAAAAAATAGAAAACATGATGATATGGTGATTGAGATAATGGGCCTCCAACTTTCATGGTTAAAATAAAAACTTCACACCTTGGTGCAATGATGTTGAATTATACAAAATTACATTAATCAAACACCTTGCTATTAAGGAACCATCTCATCTAAAAATTTAAGTTGTTAAATGAGGTCTCAGAATATGATTTATATTATTCTCTAACACATCCCTCAAGTAAAAGCCATTTAGACTTGAAACTTGTATAGACTCACACTACCTTATGCTTGATTTTTATCAAATAAAATGAGGGTGATAAGATTCGAACTCATGACCGCTGGGTCAACAAAGCTCTGATACCATGTTAAGAAATCATCTCATCTAAAAACTCAAATTTTTAAGTGAGATTCCAAAACATAATTTATATTATTATGTAACACTTGCTTGTTTCTTTCTAGTTTTTTCTCAAAGCAGGAGAGGCAAATTCAAATTCCAGTCCAAATCCTCTCCTGCTTTGTACGGAGAGAGTATAGATGGGTCAATGGAGGATAGTTGTTCGTTTCAAGTCCCATTTTAGTCATGAGTTCAATTCTTGGGTTACAAGTTTTCGGTGTACCATGGCGAAATCAACAAGTTTGAACTCTGAATCATATAATCACAAGAGGAGATGTACCTTTCTAACAACCAGAGCATTGTTCTTGAAAAATCAACAACATTTATTAGATTTAGCATCATGAAAACAATTTACAACTCATATGCCCTCATGCTCACATGTGCAAACGCTTAGGAAATGCGAACTAAAATGATAAAATAGGAAACAAATCTCTCAGAAAACACGAAGCTTGCAATAATGCCCTCCTGGACATGTGCTAGGTGGAGTGCGACTGATGATGGGTTTGGCCAATTTAGAATACAGAGGTTTTTATTTGCCACAAGCTTTTGTTTCCTGTGTGTTTCAAGCCTTCTTTTTATTTTCCAATTTAGAATACTTTATGCTCGTTGGGAAACAAAGAAATCCAACTATACATATTGGAGATGAGCATACTAATAGATAAGTGGACAGAAATTTAGAAAAATCATAGAATTGATAACCACCAATGGACTTTTTAGTGGGCAATGGCAATTATACAATTCCACAGCAGTCTTTCCTTGGCTTTTCCGAGCTTCAGCTACGAAGGATGAGCTCATCAGTTCAATGGGTTCTTGGTGTGATGGAGTATGGAATTGGAATATTATGTGGAATAGGAATTTAAGGGTGGGTGAGGAAGCTCAGTTTGAGGAATTGAAGATTCTATTGTCAAAAACTTCTCTAACCCAGTTCAGAGATGATAGTAGTTTCTGTGGGTTTGGCAAAGATGGGGAATACTCGGTCTCTATTCCTTGATAATACATGGTTTGATCTGAAATGGTGTATATTGGGGATCTGACAGCTTGTTTGTTGCCTGGAAAAGCTATATTCCTACTCGGTTCTTCTCAGTTCCATAGGAGAGTTCAGGGTGGTCTGCATAATTTGGATTATCTGGGAGTCAAAGAACAGGTTAATCTTGAAGGAGTGCAGGTGGACTGGGACATTTCTATGCTGAAACTGTTCTATTTTGTTGCAGGTTAAATCTTCTAATATGAACTTTTTTTTATTCAGGGATGGATTGTATAGGAGCTATGAATGTATCCTCTAGATTTAGATTGACAAGGAATGTTACTTTGATTGCTGATGCAGGCCATGCTCTTGCTGGCCTGCTGCTAATCTAAATTTATTTCTCTCGTTTGCCCAGAAAAAAAGAAAACCATTTGAATTATCAGGGCTATGCCGATAGCTTTTTCAGGATGGATTATCTCTTAAATGGACATATGATCACATTGTAGCTTTGTGGATTGACGCTCACAAAAAAGAAGAAGAGATGAACAAATACAAGCAGGAGACAAGGCTACATCAATGAAAACCACTGTAAAAGAGACAATCTCCCCATGAGGAGTCTCATTTTAGACAAGTTAAACCTAAATCATTGCTTATTTTGAAAATTAAGCAACAAACGAGCAGCTTTAACTATGCTTTTCTTACAAGGAAAAAACAAGAAGAGAGAAAGAAAAGTTCTGCAGCATGCAGATTTAGATAAAGCAGGGTTTAATCATGATGATCATGGTCGAGGCTGGGGCTGAGCCCCGGTCTCCGGCGCCGCAGTTTCGGAGGGTGTGATCTTGTGAGAAGTAAAGATAAGTCTGATGGAATCTACACATTGCACGATTGCAAAAACCACAAAAAGTGGCAAAATAAAAGGCGAAAACTACCAGGAAGAAGGTAGCTGAGGCATGTCGTTGTGGGGATTTGGCTTGTTCCAAGATCTTCTTGAAGTTCATAATGCCAAAAAATATCAAAACAGCTCCCACCATAAACCCACAATTAACGGCTGAATTCCTTATGATCGTTTGCAAAACACTGTTCTCCTCTCTATGAGCTGACCCACATGTGATAGACAGCATATCAAATATAACCAAATCTGCGAAATATCGTAGTTGAGGCTCTATGAAGATCATGCCCTGATTTTTTATTCTCTTGATTTTTTCTTTTAAAATTAGTCTGTGTGGAATGAAAATGGCTTTTGTTATGAAGGGCCAGCCTGGAACGTGACAACAGGTGCAGAGAGTTCTTAATTTAGAGTACGGTGCCAACTATCTTGTTTACCATAATATTTCTTTATTTCAAGGCTTCGAGACAAGAAGCCTTGTTGAGTTTTCCAAATCAAATAATTCTGTGTTTTTTTTAAGGAACGGTTAACCTTTGTTCTTTAAATAACCAAAATTTACCAAGGCAATCATCAACAAACTATATCAGCCTGACATAGTTTACCAAGTATTGAATACACACACACACACAAACTCGTTTGGTTGTTTGTAATACAGAGTACTTCTTTCCCACAATCAGATTTGTATATCAGTATCAGTCCAGTGGCTTAAAAATAACGATAGGGCTCCTCACAACGTGATGATTGCTTTTCCAGACAAGTGAGCCTGACAATATTTGAGGGCTTGGCATCGGTTTTGCCCTGACGACAACCTCAAAACTTCGCTTCTGCCCGGAACGAGAGAAGGAGAGGCTCGTAGGTTTTACCGCGATATCTACTCCTGTAGGAGACTTGATGATTGCGTTGTAGATGGAAGGAGAGGGACCTACATTGGTAACTGTCCTTCTAAAAACACCTATGGTCGGTTCCTGCTCATTTTTTACTCTGAGTTGCATGGTCGGATAGTTAAGAGCATCGTAGCCAATTCCAGGGAGCAATGAGGAGCAGTTTATGGATTTTGAACCGACTAAAACAGCCATGGAGGATCCTCTATAGCCTTCGTGACACAGGAACTGAATGTAAGACATCTCGTCCATGTCATAGACCAGGCCAGGGTTCCTGGCTCTATCAGGATTCACTTGACCGGCACCAAAGGCAAATTCTGCATCTTTGTTCACTCTTGAGCTCATAGGTTTTGCTGGAAAAAAGATTGGATGGAAGTGTAAGCTGGACAGGTGATTATGATTGAAATGGGAGCTACTGAAGCAGGAATTTGTTTTTACCTGTTGTCAGGATGGCGGATTTGATTGCTGCTGCGGTCCAATTTGGATGGAATGACTTTATATAGGCAGCTACACCAGCAACATGAGGGCAAGCCATGGCAGTTCCTGACATCAGGGAAAATTTTGAGTACTGTGTATCACCTTTCAACCCTGTGAGCGACCTCAAGGGAGTGTAGGATGCCAGAATGTCAATTCCTGGTGCTGCAACGTCGGGCTGTGTCACAGAAAATCAAACAGTAAGTTTAGGCGTCAGGTATTTATAGAAATCATTCTATTTTGACTTTTTTTCCCGTTATAATATACCTTGAGAATGCGTTCTGATCCTGGATTCGGACCCCGAGATGAAAAGGAAGCGATAAAAGGAGCAGGCACCTTTACTTCTTGGGATCTGTATATCACTGCCGATGGAGATCTGTTTTTTTTTATCCAAGTTAGTCAGGCTGAGGACAATATAGCAGAAACCGGGAATCAAACTGAGAATTCCAAATACGAATTACTTGGTGGAATGTATATAATTATTGACGGCGTCGCTGACGGTGACATTGATCATCGTTGCCGGAGCCATAAAAATTTGTGCAGCATCAAGATATTGCGCCTTCTCAAGAATAGTGCCTTTTCCTCCGATTCCTTTAACAACAGAGTCAGCACCCCATCCTCCTAACTCACACAAGACGAGCTTCCCTCTCACCTTGCTAGGGTCTAACGAGCCATCGGCACAGAACCTGTGATGAAGGGAAGAACCATTACCTCATAAATTTCTCACTGCATATTGCTTGACAAACGAACTAGCAGTGCCTGTAGAAATTGGTTTAAAACATGGTTGTTCGAGGAACATTCACATTTGTTGAAGTATTTGTTGGAAATTATTCTCTAATATAAGTATTTTATTTAACATAAAGCATTAATATACTTTAAATTAATTATGTTTAGAAAAAACCTTTTTTTCCCCAACAGTACCTTGCACCATCATCGCTCCCAGAGTAACCAGCATCTGCCCCGCTGAGAATTGGATATAATTTCTGTTTTGGTTCGAATGTGTTCACTCCAACACCCTACGTCACATTAAATGAAAACAAAAAACATCATTATAATCTGGTGCATGTCTGAAATATATTTAGTCTGAATTTAATGCTGAACATTACCGAGACAATCTTCCCATTGCCTAACTCTACTCTGCTCCTGAACTCCCGGTCAATGCCGCTAGCGGCAATGGTCAGGAGCCATGGCGCGTGGTTTCCCACGGAACTTGAAGATGGTCCATCATTTCCACCGGAGGCCACCGTGACGATCCCATTCTTCATGGCATGAAAGGCACCTATGGCTAATGCATCTGAAACATACTTGCCACCCACTCCACCGATAGATATTGATAGAACATCGACCCCATCATGTATAGCAGCTTCGAATGCAGCAAGCAAGTCCATATCTGAGCAACCAGAGCTGATCCAGCACACTTTGTACATGGCTACCCTAGCATTTGGCACCGCACCACGAGCAGCCCCTCTTGCTAGCCCGAACAGGCTAGCATCTGGAACTAGGTTCCCTGCTAGCGTGGATGATGTGTGTGTCCCATGGCCATCCACATCTACCGGAGATAAGATGTCACCGGGATCCCGAGTGCCGTCGAGCTTGAAAAATCTAGCTCCTACAAGCTTACTTTAAGACCCGAGATAAGGTGGGGGGAAACAAGAAAGAAAGAACTCGGAGATTAGACCATTGCAACAACTCCTATATATCAATTAGTGATCATCAAAAAAGATTGAAACAAGTAGTATCCGAATGGGAGAGGGGATATATAACAGTTCTGTTTCATTTACAAGTGCAGAAATTTACTTGTTGCATCCTGAGAAATTAGCATAGTGGCCGCAAGTGCCTCTCCATTTTCTAGGTGGAGGACCAAAACCATCATCCTTGAAGCTCTCAGACTGCGGAGTGATCCCTGTTAACACACCAAGAAACGATTTTTTATATATATATATATATATATATATATATATAGTTATATAATTGTTTTTGCTGTTGTGAAAATAAACTTAAAGCAGAAGTTACTTCAGTCATCAAGAAGATTCAAAAACCTGTATCCAGTAGACCCACAACTATGTTCCTCTCCATTTTCAGGTTTCTTTTTGCAGTGCTAGGAAGCCCGATAAAATCCCATGATTTGGTTGTGTGGAGTTTGTGATACCGATTTGGAAACACGGAAAGAACTTCGTCCAGGACTGAACAATATCATCCAGTACGCTAGGAATAAATTGGATCAAAATCCAAAAATGGAATCTAAAATATTAACAAGGAAACATACACGAATGGAGCGTTTCACATACGTGACAGATTTCTAGCTTCCGCTTTAGATAGCTTTGCAGCAAATGCATTGAAGATCTTTGTGTAGCTATATACGATGGACTCCTTAGCTTCTAGATCACTGTTTCACATAAACAGAATTATCATCTGCAGGCATGGCTGTTCCACACCCTCAAATCGAATAGCAGACAATCACGGCCATGTGTAAACTGCACAATCAAGAGCTTGAAAGTGGACTTACCTTCTCTTGATGGACAACAGAACATTAATATGTGCTTGCACTGCAGAGACATTGCTCACCGGTTGATCTCCGAGATAAACAATAAAGAATTCCTGTTCATTTAACAAGATTCAGAACTATTGCACTGGAAAATGAATGACACTTGGAAACATAGATATGGCTATGTAGCAAGAAATAAATCTAAATTAACCTTATGTTCATCTTCAGTTGCAGAAGAAAAACGTAGCAAGATAAAGATTAGAACATTTGAAAGAAGAAGGGAAGGAACAATCAATTTCTTCTTCGACATGTTGTTGCTGGAAGGATTGTTCAAGGTCTTGGTGCAAGTTTTATCCTCCACTACCTCTCGTCAGGACTTCTAATTTAGTGTATTAATAGCAGCACTTCAAAGATGATAAGAACCAGAAACGTGCACCTCTTCTTCAGGTCTGTCTGATGAGGAGTTGATTAGGATGGGAAACCTTCAAAGAAAGAAAACTAAATTATGGTGCCCTTATTCCCTCTTCAAATCGATTAATCAATGTCATAGATAGCTCAGTTTGGGATTGCTTCTTTCGGAGGAACTTCGTCCACCATTTCCTTTTCGTATGCTGTCAATTCCCAAAACCCTCAGAAACGTACGTAGCAGAGTTCCTACAGATTGGGCTATTACATCTGCTTAAGTAGAAAATGAAGAAACCCTAATACGACTACTACACATGGAAAGTGAATAAATTAAAATATAGTTACCTAATAGGATTCCTGGCCTAAATTTCGGAACTGATTAAATACACAGAGATTGCATTAAAAATTATTAAGGAAGAAATCAAATGGTAGCGGTCATTGATAAAAAAAAAAACAAAATAGTTGCAGCATTAATTGCCTTCCTGATTAGTCGATATGAGGCATACCATCTCAAATGTTTTTGGAGTGTCTTGGTTAAGCTGCCTCTGCCACACCATTTGTTTAAACATAACGAGACAGTGGAAAGGACAGATCATTTTTGAAACCAGAAATCTCCGGACAGAAATGATATTCAACCTCAAAAGATCGTTGTCAGAGAAGAAGTTGCTTGAAAACAAAGTGCCAATAACATCTAGACCCTCCTTAGATTCCAATTCAAGCAAGTCAACTTTTTCACATTTGAGAATAGAATTTAGGATATTGGAGTGGAGTTTCCTTAAGAGACAGTTTACTTTTATGGGATGGTTCTTAGTTTTTTTTCTGACGGTAGTTCAAGTGGCTTTAGTTTATCTTTACGAAGACATCCCTCCCCATCAAGCTATGCCTAGCTAGGACTAAAAGAAGTTGATGCTTAGATTCATAGCCAAGATTTGGTTTTGATTTAAGCAAATACACACTTGAACTTCAAAAAAAACCCATGCTAGTACTTGAAATAACCTTTAAGAGAATTAAATTAAAGAATAAGCTTGATTGATTTACTTGAAAATCTTAGCAAATAGTTGATCTCAGGAGGGGGTAAAACTAAGCAAAGAAAAGGGATTTGGAATTGAAAGGTTCAACCTTGTAGCCTTGACTGGCAAAACTAAAATGAATTCCTAATTCCATGTTAAGACTATCATTTGTAATTTATAATTAAAATATTTTTCTCCTTTCTTTATTGATCAATATTTCAATGAAAATAAAATATGATTCTTCAATAAAAATAAAATATGCTTAGATTTAAAGTAATGTGGTTTGGTATAAGTGAAAAGGATATTGCAGGTGCTCCACCAACTTATCAAGAACAAGTCACATAAAGGTAGTTATAAATCTATACCAGCTTGCGGATTGATTTGCAATATGGCTAACGAAACTAATTTAGGTTTTAAAAAAACTAATGAAGGATTGATTTGGTCTGTTCTTGCCTGTTCTTTTGATGGTTTAACTCACAACATGCTGAATAATATTCACAATCACTGGAAATATAAAATGATGCAGCAGTCAGTAAGTGCATGAGTATTTCTTGTAAAAATCTGGGATAATCGGGATTTTATTTATTTATCTAGGTCTATAAAGTGTGTTTTTCGAGGATAGTTTCCTCAAATACAAAAAAAAAAGATGCATGGGAACTGTTCCGACCGTGCTGGCATTAAAAAAGTTTGCACCCAACTTGAGGTATCTTCTTTGCTCTAATATGGCAATTGTCTTTATACAGTTTGCCTAGGAATTGTTCCCTTTTCCTTGTTTATGTTTTAAATTGCATCATCTTCTTTTGTTTTTCATAGGTTTATATATGCGATCGACATGGTTTTCTATACCCATGATGTGAATTGAAATTAAGTACTACGTACGCATGGAAATCTAAAAGACAACTTTCCTTGAAAGAAAAGTATCATACCACTTGATCTATAGAGGCAGGAAATATCATCCAAGGAACAAGGCTGAAATTCCATTAATCTTGTGGGAACATCACAAGCCTGCACATATACATATACATATCCCAGCAGGCTCCTCATCAAAACCACCATTGATGGCTAGCTTAAGCATTGAGGAGACAGATGAAATGACAGGGAGAGGACTTTCAGTTCCAGCTTCAACCAAACCTTGTAAATGCCCTCCTGATTTCTGATTCAAACACCTACAGTGGAAGTTCAACTGCACCCTGAAATGGTTATTATGGTAGCCAGCTAAGCACTCAGCCAGTACCAGGTAGCGCGCCTTGCTGCATATTATATCTCTGCCTACCATTTCTTCTTCAGCTTCTACTCTCCAATCTCCAATATTAAGAATGTGAAAGGGTCTTTACCGTTACCGTGTTATAGAATAATATAAATTATATTATAGGATATCACTAGGTGAGATAGTTTTTTGACATAGCATCTGAGCCTTATTAACCCAACGATCATGAGTTTGAATTTCATCATCTCCATTTTATCCGATAAAAATCAAATACAAAATATTGTGAATTTGTGCAAGTTTCAAACCTAAAAAGCTTTCATTTAAAAATATATGTTAAAAAATAATATAAATTATATTTTGATATCTTAACTAACAACTTAAATGAACCATATTCATCAGCGGAACTGGCATGGTGTACATACATCATATGGGTTGAGAACTAAAATATCGTGATCACTCTCGTCCCTCGATGTCACAATCTCTAGAGGAAATGGAAAAATAAGATCTACGCTTACTTTGTGTGATTTGGGTAGAATTAGAAAAATAAGCACTGTAACTAAATTCTAATTATAAATTCCCAGCACCAGCAATACTTAACCTAGTAAAGCAACATGTAAATAAAAGTGTAACTAAATCTAATCTTTTTTTCACAACTAAATCACACACTCACCTCAAAAAATCGTTAAACCACTATCAACTACACAACAAGTAGTATTAACCGGAAAAAAAATAATAATTGGCGAGTAATTAATTATCCAGAAAATCAAACGCTGAAGTTATTGAACAAGAAATCAAACCTGGGATAATGGCTAGGAGAGAAGTCGACGTGGGATTCATGAGGGGGGTTATCGGAGAAAATCCTAAATTAAATGATGACGAAGAAGAAATGGGGAATTTAGTTTCTTTTGAGATTAACGATGAAAATTTTATCGGCCATTAAACAATACCGTTCCGTTCTAGTCAGAATGGCCGGAACATTCTGTGCCATTAAAAAAACCGAGACAAAACAGAATTATTTTCATCTTGGTTTTAATTCCGGTCTGTTCCGGAAATACTAGCCAAATTCTGGACGGAAAGTCTCGGTACTGTTCCGGGTGTGCTGTTCCGGCCTTAAAATCCTTCTTATTTTGATTAACTTGTGATTGTGTTTCTAATTTTGAGATTATGCTTGTTTGACTTTGTGTTTATATTGTATAATTTAAAGTTAATTTATCTTGAATTTTAATTATGTTTCTTAAATTAATGTTTTAATTTTTTTTCATATATATATAATTAATTATATATGAATAGTATAACCCCGAAACGGCACGCCACAATGCTTAGAAGCCGAAATGTTCCGTACCAATAGAAAAACTGGAACGACAATCAGAATGGTATTAACAACCTTGATATCGATAGAACAACAAACAAAATATTCCAAGGTTATTAAATTTTTTTTTCTCGAGTTTTCTAGTAGTATATGCCAGCACCATGAAATGTTTATCAACTTCTTACAAGCCTTCATTGCATAATAAACAATATATATTATTTTGGAATATACTTAACAACTTAAATTTTTAGGTGAGATGGTTTCTTAACATGGTATCAGAGTTTTGTTGACTCAGCGGTCATGAGTTCAAATCTCACCACCCTTATTCTATTTGATAAAAATCAAGCACAAGATATAATGAGCATGCATGCAAGTTTCAAGCTCAAAGAACTGTCACTTAAAAAAATATATTAAAAAATAATATAAATTATATTTTAAGACCTCATCAAACAGCTTAAACTTTTAAAATAATTCTGAAAACAAAACTAATCCTTGCTATTCAAATTTTGTTGATCGATCGCTCATGCATGTTCTCAATATAGAACATGTTGACAAGCTTTTGGTAATTGTGCTCTTGGTGCCTTCTAGTGTTTGCGAGCCGGATCAAGATTGGACGTGGCTTTTCTAGCCGACATCCTGGCAAAGAGAAGAGTGGGGTTACCTTTGCAAAGTTTGCGATGATATGTTGGGTTTGAGCTGGCAAGATCTCCACCACCCACTTGAAGAAGATAACCATCCGTGCTGTCTTCTTCAACTGATCCTCTGCAACTCATCTCATTGTCCCCTTTGTTTGAATCGGATGAATTGTCGGGCTTTAAATAGGGTTTTCAATAAGTTCCATTTCAGAAACTGTTTTTTAATGATTTTAATATACTTTTAATTAACATGCATATAATACCAAATACATGTACTATGAGATGAGATTAATATTTAAATTCACAATACTCTTAAATCATCTGAATTTGAATTTAAACTAGATCATGAAAATATTTTTTTATAAATATTTTAATATGTATCTTAGAATAAAATCGAAAATTTAAATGTTTTTTTATAATGAAAATATTAGATTTAATTTGAATGTGAGAAAAAGTCTGCCACTCCGAAATCTTATTAAACTTTTAAAAATTTCTTTTTTTTTGTTTGTTGAAAATAAAACTTGGAATAGAAAGTAATAATGGATTGATGGGGAAAGTAGTAATAATATCCAATAATATCAAAAAAAAATCCGGAATTTTTTTAAGACAATAGCTTTCTTTATCCTTCAAAGGGCCACGTGCTAAATAAAATACGGTTCTGCAAGAAATAAAAAGAAAAGGAAAAGAGAAAGAGGCACGTGAGGGCAACGTGGGAGATAACATTAAAAAATAAAATAAAAAATCGTTCACTTTCTAGAAACCAGAAATAAAAGTAAAACATCCACCCGCCTCTCCTTCCACCTCCAATTAGAAGGAAGAAAAAAGCACACCCAAAAATTCCTTCCCTCCAAACCCATTACCTCGCCAACCTTCAACAATGGCAAGCCATGATCTTGAATCCCCTCTCCTCTCCTCAAAACTTTATGATTCTCCACATCTAATCCTCTCCGTTCCTGATCCTGACTTCTCCATCCAACAATCCAATAACAACCACAACCCTGCCCCGAACCACAACACTACTTCTCGCAACCCTTTTGAATTCCTTGGCTCAGATGGATTATCCGTACCCGCGCCATCAACCCTGGATCCGTTTAAAAATGATACGCCTTATATTGAGGGACTATATGAATTGATTAAGATTGTGGTTTGTTTGCCGATTGCAATTGTAAGATTGGTGCTTTTTGGGGTTTGTTTGGCAATAGGGTATGTTGCAACAAAAATTGCATTGGGAGGATGGAAAGATATGCATAATCCTATGCCCAAATGGAGGTCTCGGTTAATGTGGGTCACTAGGGGTTGTGCTAGCTGTATTTTGTTCTCTTTTGGGTATGTTAAATTTCTCTTTTTAGGGTCTGTTTGGCTGTTTAAAGGATATTTTTTGTGCGCGCGCTCGTTTTGTCAGGGTTTGTTGTTTTCAGTTTGTAGTTATTTAGTTAATGGGGATTGAGTGTTTTTCTTAGGTGCTTGTTGAATTAAATTTTACTCTCTTTTTTATAAAAAAATAACGACCTGTTTCTTGTTGAAGTTTGAAACTTTCAGGTCTGTTTAGTTGTTGGAAAAAATAATTGCTTTTTTATGTGATGGGGTTTTGATTTTTAATATTGTGGGCGTTACTTGTGGGAAACAATGGGGAATTTATATATTTAAAGAATTGACTTTCATGAGATACTTGATTGAGGGTAATTGATGTGATTTGTGTTTTTGGTTTGGTTGGTGTTGCAGTTATCATTGGATTAAAAGAAAAGGAAAACTTGCTCCAAGAGAAATAGCACCAATCGTGGTGTCAAATCATGTATCATATATTGATCCAATTTTTTATTTTTTTGAATTCTTCCCTACAATTGTTGCGGCTGAGTCACACGATTCTATGCCCTTTGTTGGAACTATTATTAGAGCAATGCAGGTAATCTTATTGCATACCATCACATTAGGTGCAATTTACTGGGTTTTTTACTCTCCCCCCAAAATAAATAAATGCTTTTAATTGGCACTTTTCTTGTTTTGCTATGTTCACAGGTGATATATGTAAATAGGTTTTTGCCATCATCAAGGAAGCAGGCTGTTGATGAAATAAAGGTAGAAAAAATCTATTATTTTATGCTCCATTTAATTTATAATATCAGTGGTTAGTGAATAACATTAATTATCTGATGCCCAGATTCATGAAAATGCACCTAATTTGTGAATGCTCTTTTCTTTCTGGATGTCCTAAATTTGTCACTCTGCTGTTTTATTAGTAGTCCCAGTAGATCTTAAAAACCTAAAAAATCTATAAAATTGGAAAATCCAGCAGGCATATCATGCTTAGTTTGCAAAATAAATCTAAATATTGTTTATCAATTTATAAGCTATTTGATACAGAAATGTTCTTTCAAGATCTGAATACAGAGAAAAGCTTCATGTGATAAATTTCCTCGAGTGCTTTTGTTTCCTGAGGGAACGACTACTAATGGAAAGGTTCTTATTTCATTCCAACTCGGAGCATTCATCCCTGGTTATGCAATTCAACCCATAATTGTCCGCTATCCCCATGTTCACTTTGATCAATCTTGGTAGGACTTTCTTCATACATGGAAATTCTTTTTTGACTGTCTATCCTGTCTCTAATGGTGTTTGGTCAACCTTACTTACCATATTTTCTGTTTTTGTCAGGGGGGATATTTCTCTGGGAATGCTCATGTTTAAAATGTTTACGCAGTTTCACAATTTTATGGAGGTATGCTTTCTTGTTACCTGTTAAACATGATACTGGGTTACCATGTAATATAGTGACCTTAAACTTTTATACATTCAAATACTGAACAGGTAGAATATCTACCAGTTGTTTCAACCCTTGACAATGGCAAAGAAAATCCTGCTCATTTTGCCAAGAGGGTAAGTAACTGGTTTAATTCGTTTACTTTCAGCTCTTTGATTGATTGGACTTTTTTTATTTCTTTTTCTTGACGTGCAAATGCTCAGTATACTGTTACTTGTTATGGACCTGTATTGTTTTTATTTTTCTGTATGCATCTGTATTCCTTTGATGTTTGCTATTACTGCTACATTGATGAATATGAATCTATGCAGACTAGCCATGCTATTGCATCTGCTCTTAATGTTGCTCAAACATATCACTCTTATGGCGATGTGATGCTTCTCATGAAAGCATCCAAGTCGAAGCAGGTATAACATCTCTTTGTCAGCATCTACCTCTCAAATTTATCTTGCTCATGGGTTTGCACCACATTATGAAGTATTTGATTGGGGTATTTAGGGAATGAGCATGAAAGAGTAATGATACAATGTTTGACTTAAGAACATCTGATTTTGCTTTGTTGTTTCAGGACTTAATAATTCACAATGCTCTTAAGTCTGGAGTTCTAAGCTTACACCTTATAAGTCATTACTTCTTTATGTGGTGGAGAAACAAATTAGAAAGAAATATTGGTGTTGATCCAATGTGGCCTTATCTTGAGTTCCTGACACTGAGAGACTGGATCTCAAAACCTTTACTACTCTGTGTCTTTTCTGTTGGCAATCATGTCTTTTCTGTTTGGTGCACAAACATGTTTTACATCAAACTGGCTCTATGTTTCTCATGTGTCTATAATGTGTTTGCCGCTTCTTGCTACCATAGTTATTGCATGATGGAGCCTTACATATCATTGTGTATTAGTCTGATTAATTTGTTTAATACAATAAGAAGTTGACATTGTTGTCAGAGGAACTAAAAGGTAGTGGAACTTGTGCTGATATTTCATTTTTCTCATGACATTGTTTTACAGGAGAAGCCCTCCAGTTATATGGTTGAAATGGCAAAGGTGGAATCAGTAAGTATATTGATTCAAATACCTTTAATTTGAGTTTCTTGTTAGTTATGAAAATTGTACCAGAATTTTATATCTGATCTAGATAGAGGAATGATTTATTTTTCTCTGGGTGTTTTGCCTTTGGTTATGCTAAGATGCTGATGTTCTAATTTTGAATTTTCTTCCTTGTAACTGTAGCAAGACACCTGTGGGTGCTTGTCTGATAAGCTGGTAAAGTCACATGTGGTTTTGATACTAAAGACCCTTTCTCACCTCTAGATGTGGTTTCCAGTAAGGAGTGCTTGCATTAAAAATAACACGGTAGCAAAATCATTTTCAGATATTGCTCTTACCTGTAGTTTTGAAGTAATTGACAATGCAGGACAGATTTTCTTGAAGATTGCTGGGGAAATAGAAAGAAGAAAGAAAATTGATCCTCATATTTCGTGGATGGGATTGTAGTATAAAAGCTAACTCGTGTTTTTTGGGTGATTGTATGTGTGAATTTGAGAGATCAAGATGAATTGGTTGCCACTTTTTACTATGAAAGTAGCTCACGCATTATTCAAATAAATTGTGCTAGGCCATGTTTTTGGTAACATGAGTTTCTGCAATTCGAACTTCGTAGCATCTGCACATCTTTGCTTCATTCTAATTTATCATTTTCTTAAACCCATTGAGTTGCCAGAGCATGTGGTTTTTTCCATGCACAAGTAAAATCAAAGTCCTGTAGATTTTTGAAAAAGAGCTTTGCATCATTCTGTTTTCCTATTCACAGCTTAACCTGTATTTTTTCTGATGTGGTTATTTTGTTTTTTCAGTTATTTCATATAAACAGCTTGGAAGCTGTGGACTTTCTGGACAAGTTTCTGTCTATGAATCCAGATGCCAGGTATTGAAGTGTTCTGAACTGAGGAATTTATTGCTTGATTTATCTTTTGGTTGAAGAAAACTTGAATTTAGAGGCTACTGTCTAGTTATGGATCACTAAAGTGGGATCATGGGATGAAGAATTTGATGACAGTTCCACACTTTAGCGTTCAACTACTCAGACTACTCAATTCCCTGTCCAGCACCCCCGGGTGGAATTCTTGCACCTCTTGAACTCGGTGGAAAAACTGAAGACTGTCAAGTTCTCTTAACTGTACTGTTAGATGATTGGATGCAGTGTTTGAATTGTGGCTTCCTACTTTGTTGTGTTTGATTTTCCATACTAGCTCTCTGTGTTGTTAAGTAATCTTGTGGTGATTGCTATTTTCATTTTTCTTTATTAGGATGATATCACCTTTATTTTGATTTTATATATGACTGCCTGCCCTCCTGCCAGGCATTGTAAGTAGGCTTCTCTTCTCATCTGTCTCTCGATTCTAATTGTACTACAAGCCTACAAGGTACTGCAGGAACATGCTTCCATGTTATGCTGTCCATAACTTTGGGTTTTTCTCTTTCTATTCCCCTTTTATGTTGTCCATAAACTATGGTTTATTGCTCTTTTATGTTGCTGACTGCTATGCTTAACATTGTAATGGTTTGACGATGCATCTAAAGTTCTAATTGAAAACAATGAAACTCTCATTTGTGACTATGATCGTTGAAGTCCTTTTGTTTTTTCCTTACTGTGATAACAAATGCTTATGCTTTGACTCTTCATTTCTACAGTGGCCGTGTTAAATTCCATGACTTTTTGAGGGCTTTGAGAATTAGGACTTGTACACTTTCAGAAGAGGTTAGTTATCCTGAAAAGTAGATTTTTGTGTAGGGCATTCAAATAAAAAAAATTGTTATCTGACATTATTTGAATTAATGTTCTCGTTCATGGCTTTCTACTTTATCTCTTGACTGGATAGTGTCAAGGGTAAACCAATTGAAGATTAGTATTGTACTGTGGGATGGAAATTGGACAGTGTTGCAATGCTGTATCATTTAATCATTGACAAGAAACAAGATAATCACTGAAAAATTCTTGAACTCTTAATATGTGAAGTTTGATGTATGTAATTTATAATTGGACAGGTTGCAGATCATGATTTTTAAACTAAATTCATGCACACGATTTTGTGCTTTCTTGAGTAAAAGTAAGTTTTGTTGGATTGCAGTTATTTGGGTTCCTTGACGTAGAGAAGAAAGGATCGATTACATTCAAGCAGGTAAATTTTCCCTTATTTGTTTCATCTTTGCCATGAATACAGTTCACCTGCTTGAGTTAACAA
The DNA here is from genome assembly GCA_029228465.1 of Salix viminalis. Lineage (NCBI taxonomy): Eukaryota > Viridiplantae > Streptophyta > Magnoliopsida > Malpighiales > Salicaceae > Salix > Salix viminalis. The sequence goes on from CM055427.1 coordinate 6,833,596, forward strand.
GTTAAATTATCATTATAATGGGTATTGTAATCAATTTGCAATCATAGATACCTGATCAGCTGCCTGTTGTGTGCCCATATGAGTTGATGCTTGCTAACTTTTCTGGCACAACAGAATCTTTGGCTCATTGGTAGGCAAATGGAAACCCAGGCTTCTTATTTCTTACTGAACTTAGAGATCTACAAAGTTTTGCTTACAAATATTTGGCAATTCATGATCTTAAGACCATGATTGTGCTCAACCACTAGCTTTTGATAGATCCTTGAATACTCTTAACTTCATCCACTACTCACCAGAGTGTTACTCCATTTTGGTGGTGCAAAATTTTTGGTTTTGTCAAAAAGATGCAAAAGATTAAATTGCTCAACCACAAGCTTCTGATGGATCCTTGAATACTCTATAACTTCTTCCACTAGACTCACCAGGGTGTTAGAATAATATACAATGTAGCTTGTATGTTGGCTGCAGTGAACTCAATGTAAAAATATTCCAAACTGATAGCTTTTGGCTGCTGTTTATAAACCTAGGAAAAAAGGGTCTAAAGATAATTATCTGCTCCTTTCTTTATCCTTCTTTTCCAGAATTTCTTATATTTATTGGATTTCCAAATACTCTGTGCAAGAGCAAAATCAATATAAAAATGGTTCGAATTTTCAAATGTATTGATCCTTGACTTTTTTATTTTTCTTTCTTAGAATATTTCCTGTACTAAATGGAGTTCCATTTGATGCAAGAGCAAACTTAATGGATATTTAGCAGATAACACACTGTGCTTAAACGTATAAGAAAATGTATGTGGTATGGGCCCACAACATATATGTTCTACTCAAATGGAAAAGGAACACTTTTTTTAGACTTGTACAAGTTTTTCCGTTGCCAGGAATGACTGCAATCATTGATATTATGGTAACTGTTGACTAACAATTTTTGTCCAAAGGGATTGTGTGAAACTATGTTTTGATAGTCTCATGATATGCAGCTGGCTTTACAAGATCATATAACTTGTTCCTTGCAGTTTTTGTATGGATCAGCACATGTTATGAAGCGACCACTATTCCGGCAAGCCTGTGAACTAGCTTTTACTGAGTGTGACACTGGAGGGCATGGTTTAATTTCAGAGCAAGAAGTATATTAATCCTTTCCTTTACTTGTCAATTTACTTATCTTTCACTCAGGAGAATCCTTGCTCACATTCTTGGTTTCTGTTGTGTTTTGATCAGTTGGGAGATGCCATTAGACTAGCAATCCCAAACTTGGATGACAATGAGGTAAGCAGTTTGCTGCTGTCTAATTTGCTGTAAATGAATTCTTTTTTGTAGGATTATTAATCGGATTGTTATGGCAGCTGGATTCAAATTTTTGCGAAGAGACTTGTGCTTTTGATTTGCATAATATCTTCCATTCAATTTATATCTTTATTTGTTCTCCAACCTAAAAGAAGGAATAGTTTTTCATAACAAAACATTCAATTTCTGTTCCCTCGCAGATCCATGAGCTCTTCAATATATTTGATACCGACGGTGATGGGATTGTCAGCAAGAATAATTTTATTTCTCGTCTAAGACAGAATCCTTTGCTGATAGCACTTTTTGCACCTTCTTTGGTGCACAAGTACTCCTCGCAAGTTGGTCATAGGATCCTGGAGATTGTATGACAGCATGTGTTTCAGGAGGCATCATGTTGGGCTGTCTCCATGTTATATGCACAATTCATGGATGGCTTGGTTTTGTTCTGAAGAGGATTTCAGGGTTAGTAAGAGGCGAGAGATGGCGGGGACTCTATTTAACCCTGCCACCGTATACTCTGCTCATAAGATTTTTGACTAGCCAGAAAGGCTCCTCTGTTGTATTTTACCTGGTTGAAACCAGCTTTCATATCAATAGATTTACGTTTGAAATGAAATGATGACATGAACACCATTGGAATGATGACATGAGCTTCCAAAATAGAGCTTGCATTTATTAGCAGCCAAGCCATGTCTGATAATTCTGGAGGAAGCTTCGCCCTCGTTCGAAAGAATTTTCGACGTTCGAACACTCCATTGAAAAGGAACTGGAAGCATTTTAACCAGTCGCCCCGTTTGTGGATATTACGCACGGAAAGATAAAAGGAACAGAAGGCAACCACGTGAAGCATAGAGCCGCCATCATCACCTATTGTTTCTATTATGATAAGATATTTATTGAAAATTTATATAATTATTAATTTTAAAATTTATAAAATTAGTAATATTCATATTAATAATAATAAAAAGTATATGGGCTTCTCTTAGGTGGAAGAATAAATAAGGTATTCATGTTATTTTCGTTCACGTGTTTTTTGGCATATATTTTTTTCACGATAAGGTAAGGAGGAGCACCTGGTCCCCGGTGGTGAGAATCCGACCGTATCTTAGGAGAGCCATTAGCATGACAGTCCCTTCTTTGCTGACTTATCGGTGCTCCCCTCACCATCTGTTATTGTGGTTTCTGTTAAGTTCACGATACATTTGCACATGTTTACCACACAACTTGAATTTGATCAGTTTCTTTTTTAAAAATTAATTAATTAATTAAACGTTTTCGTGAAGAAACTAAGTGATTTCTGAAGGAAAAAAAAAGATTAACAAAAACACACGTATCATAAAAAAAATAGTACATATCTTTTTAATAAATAGAACTATTAAATAGTTTAATTAAGATTCGTAGAAGTTAATATCTAATAAACTTAAAGTAAAATAATTTAATATCCTTAAGTTTATTAAGTATATCATTAAGTGTTAGTTGATTATACAAGAATGATTGGAGTTATTTAATTTTAAAATATTTAAGATTTTTTGTTAATAAAATAAGCATTTTTTTCATCTTAAAAAAGCATCATCTCCCATGTTTTTTTTTTCCTTAATGGAAACTAATATACATTAAACTAAGGTAAATCTCAATAGATATGTTTTGATAAATAAGGTAGGGGGGTCTGAATGCATACATAATCGATCTTCCTCTCATTCCTTAAAGCGATTGGCGCGTTGAGAAGTAAAGACAAATTGAGTTCAAGTTCCATCTGCCTCATAATATGGTAACAGCTTCACTATTGTCGTAAAGATGATAATAGTAAATTCATATTTTCTAGGTAAGACCACCGAAATTTTTAAATTTGTTTTTTTATTTACATGGGTATCTAGATCAGATTACGTGTATCTCGATTAATCTCATAAATTCTAAAATTAACACTCGTGTAAACTTTCAGTGATCATCATATTAGAAACTATATAGATCAAAGCTAAAACTATAGGAGAGCAAACCTTTTAATTTAAAATTTTTCTATCACCGAATCACCTAATAGGCAATTTAGACCACCAAAATTTAATCTGAGACAATATTGCCTTGATATATATATATATATATGGTCTTGACGAATGAAAATAGCAAAAATAAATTGAAATACTTGCATAAAATATGGGTGCAAGACGACGATACTTGCAAGAGAGGAATAGCTTTTAAGCAAAGCAACCTTTACAAAATTAACTTTTATATATATCTACTCATGGGCTGCTACCTGTTCAGGCATTATACAATTGTTCGATTTTGATGGGCAAAGCTTAGGTAGGTAGGTGGTCTATTGATGAAATGAACACATCTATCCTATGCCTACCACTCTAAAAGACAAGTAGTTTTTTGTTTCTTGGTGATATTTCTTTTCTTATTTTATTGGGAAGGGTTGGATAACATGAATAATATATAGCTCCCTCGATTATGATAGTAAATATATTCCTCATATTCTACTATTTTTATATTTTCGTTAATTTACCTCGATTATGATGCAAACTTCATTAAAAAATTGTTTTTGAAAAATATTAATTTTTATTTTATTTTTTAAATAATTTTAAATTATTTTCATGATAAGATGTTTTTTTAAAAAAACCATCGATGCACAGGACAAGACGAAACTATCCCTTAATTTAGATTTCATCGTCTGTCATCGAAGTTGTGTTAATGAATTCCCCTGTGATTTAATTTTGTATAGCATGTGCCTCGCAACATGTTTTCTGTCGGCTGTGGTCTGAATGCTGGATGGAGATGGCCGCTATAATTTTCATCTGCTTCCCCTAGATATGTGGTTAAGAGTGTTCATGTATTTGTCTGTCCGTACTGTAATAAATTTTCATGTTCGGGGTGGAAGATAATCTGAAAACGAAAGCGACTGAGAATGGAAAGGGAAAGTCATATGCATTTTTAGTTTTCTTATAAATTCTACTAATAAACATGCGGTTAATTTCACTGTTTATATGTATATATATATATTACAATACAAGATTATTTATTAATAATTTCTGTTTTATTATTCCATTTTTATTTTTTAATATGAGATTTTTCAACCCTCTGATTGGACTTTGTTGTAACAAGCTTATGACATTTTTTATGTCATTTGGTTTTTATGGTTTTTTTTTATTTAAAAAAAATTATTCTTTAATATATATATATTTTTATCATTTAGTATTGGATAAATGGTAAATTAATTTTATTTTTATCATATAATAATAATAATAATAATAATAATAATAATAATAATAATAATAATAATAACTTCACTTGGTAGAGTCAATAACATGAATCTGGGGTTGACAAAGGTGGATATGGCTTTTTTTTTCAGATCTATCTAGTCAATTAAATAACATTAGAATAACTCTTACATAATTTAATTTAAAAATTGATCTAATCATGAAGTCAAATCAAGATGTTTTAAATTTAAGTAGTTACATCAAGTTTAATGATAATATAAAAAAATTATGATTGTCTAAATGTTGTTGTTGTTATTATTATTATTATTTTATATTCAAAAAAAAGTAATAAACAAGTATTCTATTTTAATTAAGAAACTTTAGATGGAAACATTGCTTATATAAATAGTGAATCACCTCAAAAAATTTTTTTATCTATGTCTTTTGTTTTTGTGATTAGGTTCTTCAAGGGGCTTTTTACCACCTTTAATCTTGTTTTTCATTTGCATTCTTGTTTTAGGTCCAAAAATTTCACTACCTTGAATATTTTTTTACATTCTCATCCTTCCTTTTTTATGGGGTTCTTTTACTTAACAATTGCAGTTCAATTTTGCAAATTGACCATCGATAAACAATGATATAATGTTTGAAATTATGAGCATGCAAAGTAATAAAAGATTGAATAAATAAAAACAACAACAACAACAATGTGAATGCAATATATAAGAAATATACAATTCATTATAAGTTGCAATAGTTATTGGGAATATTTTTTTTAAAATATTTTTTTAGTTAACTTTTATTATTTCAATTTAATCCTTTCATATTAAGTTGACATGAGAATGAATTTGATGTTTTATTTCAATTGACTATATATGAGGTTCTCATTAAAGAATTTGTATAAAACAGAGGGCTCTTTGAATGAAGATTTTCTCACACTTGTATTATTGACAACAAGTTCAATTTATACAGAGATAATTTGTAATGACATATATTCTAATTACAGAAGGATTGATAACTATTGTGCTGAAATTGTGCTATATTTATGATAGAGATTATTGACATTATTTGCAGTGGTATTTATCTTGATCTCCGACTGGATATTTCTCATGATCTTCTTCCGCTGAAATTTTGGTGTTGTTATTCACATTGTGATCTGCCTTGATACACCCCCTCAAAATGGAATTGCCATCGACAAGTGAGATTTTGCTCTTTAGGATGCCTGTTTTCGTTGCCTTGATAGAGGCGTAATGAGGAGGTCAACTAGTTGATCATTGGTGTGAACATGACTAACTTGAAAGATTCCCCGTTGTACCAAATCACGAACAAAATAAAGGTCAATTTGAATGTGTTTCATTCTGGAGTGATGGACATGGTTGAAGTTAAGATGAGTGGCCCCTAAGATTGTTACAACGTAGGGATGGAGACGATGTAAGCTGAAAACCAAGTTCCTACATAAGTGAAGATATATACATTGTCTCAGAAGGCTGCATTGGCAAGAGCCATGTACTCTGCTTCTATGGATGACCTCGCAATAGCTCGTTGTTTCTTGGAGCTCCACGAGATTGGATTTGAGCCGAGAAAGTTGATATAAAGCAGAGGTGGATGTGCGATCATCAAGGTTACCTACCCAATCAACATCTGAAAAAAAAGTAGTTATAGTAGAAATGTGATTTAGATATAAGATGATTACCACAAAAGATGGTATGCTTCAAATAGTGTAGAAGACACTTAGTTGCTGCCCAGTGAGTTTGAGTGAGCTTGTGCATGAACTGGGAGAGCTTGTTCACAACATAGAAAATGTCTAGCCGATTGAGGGACAAATACTGGAGGCTGCCAAAGAACTTTACGATATGTTGTGCTATCAAATGAGGTTGTTCCATCCATGAGCTTGAGGGGAGTACTTGTGGAGAGTGGAGTAGAAACAGCCTTGACCCCAAGCATGTTGGTTGTGGTTAGAAGATCCCTGACATATTGATGCTAGTGATAGAAATATACCATTCGGAGTGGGTAACACCTCCACTTCTAAGAAAAAATATAAACTCCTCATGTCCTTAAGTGAAAAATTGACAGCCAAGTTGATCAACAATGTAGTTCACAAAGTTTAAGTAGTTTATAGTAAGCACCAAGTCATCAACATAGACAAGTAGATAACAAGTAATGGAACCATGGTTGTAAATAAGCAATGAAGAGTCAACCAAGGAGTTCATGAATCTAACCTTAAGCAAAGCATTTTTCAAAGTTAAATACCATGCTTTAGGTGCCTGCTTAAGACCATAAATGACTTTGTGAAGACGACACAAGTGATTAGGTTTGCTTTCATCTTTGAACCCAGGAGGTTGATGCATATAAACAAGTTCACTGAGTTCCCCATATAGGAATGCATTATTAATGTCCATTTGCCTCAACCCCCAGCCATTCATCATAGCAATAGAGAGGACAGTCCGAATTGTGGCTGACTTTACCACAAGACTGAAAGTCTCTGTGTAATCCACCCCTGGTCGTTGATGGTATCCTTTGACCACAAGTTGGGCTTTGAATCATTCAATTGACCCATCAGGGTTTTGTTTTACATGAAAAACCCATCGACATCCAACAAGATTATAAGAACTGGGAGGAGGGACTAAGTGCTATGAATCATGAGAGCAGTAAGTTCTTGGGACATCGCAATGCACTAGTGAGGTTAGCATAGGCTTGACTCACACAAGTAGGTTTAATGGATTCAGCTGGAGGGTGTTTCGTGATTGTGTTCAATTGTTTAGGTTTAAAGATGTGATTTTGGGAATGGGTGGTCATGGAATGAGATTGAGATGATTTTGAATGTGGTGGTTGGGTCACGTTATGGGTGTGGGGTGGGGGTAAATCACCGATGGGAGGTTCTAAGGTAGAGGAATCAAGGAGTGATGGATGGGATAAAGGATGGACGGGAAGAGCTAGGGTTTGGAGGTGCAAATTGTGATGCAATGGATGGCAATGACAGTGAGGAGTAAGAATGTAAAGAGAGAGAGGAATAGAAGGCATACCTGGAGGGTCAATGATCATTGGTGGAGCATCCGTTAGAGACACTAGTGACAAGGGGGCAACACTAGAGGAGACACAGTTAGAGCTGACGATCTGAATGATAAAGAATGGGGGAAACCCGAATGGACTGGAGAGGTTGGTGGTTAAGGTAATGGGCTCAGATGTGGGGGTGGGCTTGGTTGTGTTAATGGGCTCGGTTGTGGGAATGGGCTGGGATGTGGGGAAGGGCTTTGGTTTTCATCAAAGATGACATGGTGAGAGACATATGTTCTGTTTGTTTGCGAGTCAAGACAATTGTAGGCCTTTTGAGTTAGAGAGTAACCTAAAAAGATACAAGGTGTGGATATAGGCTCTAGTTTGTGTTTGTTGTAGGGTTTGGTGAGGGGGTAACACAAACAGCCAAATTTGCGCAGTTTGATATAATTGGGTTTTTAACCAAAAAGTGCTTGGTATGGGGATAAGTTTTGAAGCAATGGTGTTGGTTGACGGTTGATTAGATAGGTTGATGTGTGAAAAGCATAGGGCCAATATGTGAGGGCCAACTTAGAATCATGGGAAAAAGTGAGACTGATTTTTACTAGGTGGCGATGACGACACTCAGAAACACCATTTTGTTGTGGTGTATGGGGAGTGGTAGTTAAATGACTTATGCCATGATGAGTAAGAAGTGTTTGAGACCCACATATTCTCCCCCATTTTCCGAGTATATGGTTTTGATTTTGCTTTGAAAACGAGTTACGACAAAAGTCTTAAATTGGGGAAAAATAGTTTTAACATCAGATTTTGTTTTCAAGGCATAGAACCACATATATTTAGTATAATGGTCAACAAAAATAATGTATTAGTGAGAGCCATCAAAACCAACGGAGTGAAATGCGCTCACGCACATTTGCAATCATAGGAAAAAAGAGCCACCATTGTGCCTAGAAAGATGTGGAGACCATTTCACACGAACCCCTTGCCAAGATTACCCTCGAGAACCTGTCCTTCACAAGAAAATAGTAGGGGTGAAATTCAATGAACACATTATTTTGTGATGTAAAGTGATGTACGAATATGAGATTTTTGGAAAGATTGGGCACATATAGGGTACTTTTTAAGAAAAAAAGATTTTCTTATTGGACTTTAGAGTAACGGATCCTATGTGTGAAACAGGCAAACCTGAACCATCACCGAGCACAACTTCATCAATACCATCAATTCTGAATGAATAGTGAGATTGTTGAGATCACCCGTGATATTGTGGGAGGCAACAAAGTCCATAAGCCATTTAGAATCTATACCATGTGGAGTAGAGGTACAATTAGCAGTTGTCGCAGCAGACTGTAATTGAGGACAAAATTAAGCGGTGTGGCCAATGTTGTCACAAAACTGATACTTCGGCTAGTAGCATTTTTTAGTGGAACTAGGTCGGCCCATGATCCTATCAATATATCTTGGGTATTGCAGAGTGTCCTGTTGACTGGCTTGATACCGTGGTAAGACCGAAGGCTTACTTTTAGTAGTGTATTAAATGTTGTTTTTTAAAATGATTTTCGTTTAGAAATGCATCAAAATTATTTTTTTAAAAAAAATATTATTTTTGACATCAATATATCAAAATGATATAAGAACACAGAAAAATTATTAATTTATAACAAAAATAAAAATAAATATTTTCAAAAATATTTTTGAAATGTTGACACTAAGTCAAGTGACTTGCTATAATTTGTTTTTTTCTTAATCCCATTTTATCCACCTCTCTTTTCCTTTTTTTTTTAAAAAAAAGATTAAATTAAAAGGACATTAAATTAGCAAAAGAAATAATCTTATTTAAGATATAGATATTAAAATATACTTTCTAAAACTGCTAGAAATAATTAATTAGTTTTGTTATATTAAAAGAAGGTTATAATTAACTCAATAAAACTATTCAGGAGACCAATTCCAGCAACCCCCAAGGTTATATATATACTAGTCAATGCCCCGCGCCTCGTCGCGGGCGACTCATTTTTTTCAATATAAAAAAATATTAATTGTGTAAGAATTTTTTTATTATAATATAAATTTAGTCAAAATAATAAATTAATGCAAAATTCATTTCAAGTGCAAGTTTTCTATAAAATATATGAATTTTAAATCGATATAAATTTATCTATTTAGTAGATTTCAACGAAATAACTGACATAAAATTATCATCATCATTAAAAAAGTAAGAAGTTTTAAATATGTGGATTATTGAATTCAATGTATTCAGATTAGTTCATTTTATAATTTAAATTTAAATCAAACACAAAACACAAAATATAAATTGTGAAAATACTTGCAATAATCACATAACAAAAATGATTAGTTAATTTTCTATCTACAAAAAGATGAAAGCATAAATAAAAAATTCATCCCTAAATCACCGTCATAATCATTGTTATAATAGTTAAAATTATTATTAGCATTACTGCTCAAACAATTAAAATCATTCAATTGTTTCGAAAAACTAAAAAAAAAGCAAAACATTTTTACAAATAAACAATTAACAAATAATCACTAAAATTACCATTATTATTGCGCAAGTACTAAAATCATAAAAATCATCTGATCCAAAGAACAAATAAAAAGAACAAAAAAAACAGACAAAGGGAAAAATAGAGCAATATAAAATTTATAATGATCACCAACATAAATTAAAATTTCAGGATTGATCCGATTAAAAAAATAAAACCCCAATAAAAATTAAAAACTAAAAACTAAAAGTATAGATGCATAAATACGGATAAAAAATAAACATTGTCCAAGAATGACAAAAAAAAAATAAAAGGAATTAATATTAAATAAAAAATTCAAAGAATAAGAACCTAAAAATAAAAAAATATAATTAATTCCAATCAAAAGATAAAATTAAAATAAATACAAATATTGGGACCTGAAACAAATAAAGCTATTTTTTAAAAACAAATACAATGTAAGTTTGTTAAAAAATTAAAAGAATAAGGACCGAAATGAAGAGTAGCATATATTACCAATTTCAATTGGAGGACACAATTAAACAAATTAAAACAATATATATATCAATTTAAGGATAAATTTGAAACAAATAAACATTTTGTTAAAAAATTAAAAGAATGAGGACTAAAATGAAAAGTAGCATATATGATCAATTTCAATTGGAGGACACAATTAAAAGAAATGAAAATTTATGTACCGAAAATTAAAGGAATAAAAAATAAAATAAAATCAAAAGTATAAGGATTGAAATAAAAACCAACATTTATAATTAATTTTAATTGAAGGGCACAATTGAAAACAATCAAACTTTCAATTAAAGAAATCAATAATAAAAACGAAATCAAGAATAAAAACAAAATCAAAACCTCAGGGACCAAAATTAACAACCGATAGACATTAAGGACCAAGGCTTAAGTTGCGCCGGAAGGAGAGAGAAAATAAAAAAAAAACATCCAAAATTGTACGCTGGAGACGGACACGCACGACACCAGAGAACAGAGAACAGGGAGGCGAACCAGGAGACACGACGGAGGTGAAGTTTTGGCCACCTAAGCACCCAAAACGCGCAGCCTTAGAGGCTCGTCCGCGTTGAATAGTGGAGGCGCGTCCGTACGTAAAAACCGACATTTATAATTAATTTTAATTGAAGGGCACAATTGAAAACAATCAAACTTTCAATTAAAGAAATCAATAATAAAAACGAAATCAAGAATAAAAACGAAATCAAAACCTCAGGGACCAAAATTAACAACCGATAGACATTAAGGACCAAGGCTTAAGTTGCGCC
>CM055427.1:6849862-6909754 GCA_029228465.1 Salix viminalis
AACCAGATCAATGCAAACAAAAAATAATATATCTTTAATAGATTTCAGCGATTACAATATTGCTATCAACCAGTTAAATACTTAGTAACTGTTAAAAAATATTTAACCATCAAACATTCAGTTCAAGACAACAAAAAATCATCTTTCATTCATTTTATTGATTACAGATTTACATCAACCAATTAAATAACCATCAAAACAATTAATACATACTGAACAATTAATCAATTATGGTCTTGCAATACTCAAATTACAATTCGCTAATCTTTCATAAATTTTATCACTTATAATTTTTAAATTTCAAAATGGAATTATTATCTGAGTATTTAAGCTTATAACAATAATCAACTAATTCAATACATAAAAAAAAATTATAGCATGATTTAAAATTTATAATTATCTATTTATCAACTAAAAAATTCTTTGTTTACAACATAAATAATAAGTTTGCTATATATAAAAAGCCCGGCGCAACGCGCGGGCTAACCAACTCGTTATATACTATGATAAGTAGGAAATACACATTAATTGATGCATGTGTATGGAGGATAGCTTTCGTGTTATATACTATGATAAATAGAAAATACAAATAAAAAATATTTTTTTTCAAAAGTACTTTTGAATTATATACCAAAAATGCACCACCACACCATTGTGTTGGATTCCACGTAGCATTGAGCTGCTCTAAAAATATTTCCTCTCTCATCTCATGGGCATTGAGCTGCTCTAAAAAAAAAAAAACCGAAATGGAGAAATAAGAAGCAAAATTACTTACAACTGCATAGGTCAATATGCTCTCTAGTTAAATTATACAGCAAATATCTCTTACTAGTTTAATTCCAATTCCAAGATGTGTGGATTCGAACGCCATACACATTTTATAACTAAATTGCTGTCATATATATTATATAAATTACGAAAAAAACCTAAAACATTTAGTATTTTTATTATAGATCAACTCACATATTGTAGATTGAAATACTATGATAGTTTTTGTCGCTGAGGTTTTTTTATTTGATCTTTTAAAATTGAATTGATTTATTATCGGACTTGATTTTCTACTTTGATTGACTTTGTGTTGGGTTGTCGAGGTATCAATAAAAAATTCTTAGCATTTCATTGATATTTGATTTGATTTTTTTTATTGATCTGGAGTAATTAAAACTTTGGGAAATACATTTGAAATTGAAATAAAAGTTCAAGGAATGAACTGGATCAAAGATCAAGAATTTATAGCCATGTGTATTAGACGTGCCAATAAGTGAGATAAATTGTTGCACTTAAAGAGGCACGTGGCATCCATCAAACCCTAATAATACCTTTTCTTTCTTGATTAACATGGTGTCCAATATGAGTTTATGCATATCTCTACTAATTTCAAGAGTTCTGAAGTTAATGATCATATAAGCTTTCAGTGACCATCATATTAGTAACCATAGAACTCGAACTTGAGATCATAAAGGGAACAAACCTCTTAGTCTCAAAGTTTATACTACTATGACACCTCCTAAATAATGCCCTTTCTTAATTCTAATTGAATGGTCTTTATATTTTGTTCATGAAAAGGCGACATATGCTCTTGTGTAAGATTCAATTTGTCTTTGATAACTCTTTCTTCCCTTTTACTTCTTCTCTATCTTTTCTCTCCTTGGCCTCGGTTTCCATATACGAGTCTCTAAAAAAAATCATGGTGGGCTACCATTTATTTTGTGTCAATTTTGATCTTGTTATTTGGATTCATGTTTTTTTTCCTTCAACATTTTGGTTGATGAGGGAATTGAGCTCATGTTTTTTTTTAATTCATTTTTTATGGAATTATTTTGTTTCCATGATCCAAGTAAAAAGTTTGGGAAGTTAATGTAGGTTTATTTTGGTCTTTTTCTTTTAAAAAATATTTTTTTCCAGTTTTTTCCTTGATTTTTTTTCTTATTTTTTTTTTAAATTGAGTTTCAGAATTTGTTTAAATTTTCTTTCTTTATGACTATCAATCTCATGATTTGGATTGTAGATTTGATAAATTATTTCAAATTAGCATAACTTGATTCAATATATCATTATCTAAGTATTTTTTAAAAGATTATCTAAGATGTCACAATTTCATTTTTTTTAAATACATTTTATTATTAACCCTTGCTCACTTGAAAAGAAAAGGCATTTGAAAGGTGCCCATGACGAGAAAAGCAATGAAATTGCAAGTTGAGAGAAGTTCAAATCCGTTTGGTAACATAAATAATTTTCATTTCTATTTTTCCTTTTCAAGTTAAAAATTGAAAAATGTATCGGTTTGATGAAAAAAAAACATTTTTTTCATTAACAAAAATAAAAAAAAATACATCAAATGATGGATATTTTCCACAAAAAATTGAATTCATATTATAATTCCAATTTCTTGTATTCGAGCTTATCTAACCAAAATATTAATTAGCACAAACAAGTTATATTTATTAACTTAAAAATATATATTCTATATTATATCAAAAAATAAGTTTGACAACATGTAGCAAATATAAAAATATAAAAAGAGAGTTAGTTTATATTGCTAAAAGTGTTTGGATATTATCATAAAAGTAAATAACTTTTCGAGGAAAACATAGAATTCGTGTTTTTCATAAACTTTGGAGAACTATAAGAGAACTAAATGGAGAAAGATTGCCATTTTCTAGTACTGATTTTGGAATGTGAACGTAGTTTAGAGTTTGTATTTTAGATTAATTTTCAATTAAAGACAGACATGAATGAGTTTCATGTCTTTTGAAACATGCAAAACATATTTTTATTTTTGACTGAATTGTGAAATTTCTCTACATTTTTAATTTTCTATTAGATATCTAGCTAAATGTATTAGAAATAAAATAAAATAAAAAGTACGCAAAAATCTCCAATAAAAAAGTCAATTAAAGAGCGAAAATTATTTTTCTGTCTAAGAAAATTATTTATACATATTATCAAAGAACCAAGATACTAGGCGGAGTAAGAACTTTAAGATTAATGGGTTTGCTTTTATTGTGGTTTTAGTTTGAGCTCTATAGTTGTTAATATAATAATCACTAGAGGTTTACATGATCGTAAATTTAAAGGGTCTGAAATTAACAATTATGTAAGCCTCTAGTGGTCAAATTAACAATCATGCAAGTTTTTAGCAGTCATCATACCTATAAAATTAACGATCATGTAAGTCTCTAGTAGTCATCATATTAGTAATTATAGAGCTCAAACTAAGATCATAGAGTAAAATTAATCGAGATACATACAAGCTAATCCAGACACTCACGTCTATAAAAAAGAACCAAAATACTAAAATATTAAATATATTAAGATACAAATGAGTTGTTCCAATGATTTTCTTATTGAAGAGTACAATAAACAATTTGATTTTTTATAAAATAAATTTGCCATTAAAAATATTCTAACACGTGGAGACGGAGATGCTTCAGCATGTGGAGACGAGATAGGTGGCATTATTCATGGCAAATTCCTTAGAGGAGAAGCAAATATCCTTTCCAAAATAGTGAAGGAAAAAAGAGGGGTACATGTGCCATTTTCAATTTAGATAAGGATTAAAATAATATATTTTTAATATTACAGGATATCCTGAAAACATTAAAAAAACAAAACACAAAACGAATAAGTTAAAAGAGAGGGGGAGAGAGGGACAAGGGCTGGTCCCAAAATCCACGTGCAGGCAGAGCCAGTGTAGGTTTGACAGAGAAACAGTAAAAGAGATGATCTCTCTCCAATGCGTTTTCGAATCCTCATTGGCTCACAGGTTACGTAATCATACGGATGGATGCTGATATGTTTCTATCATTGTACTATGTAAAGCCCTCCTTTCACTTATTAACAGTTCGATCTTGTTTTGGTTGCTGACAGAATACAAGAAAAATATAAAAAGTCTCCCCTGAAAAATAAATGTAAATCACCAACCTGCCCCTCGACTCCCACTCAACTCTGCTCCACCAAAATTCAAAGATTAATATACCAAGCCTAGACTAACAATTTCAAGTAACGTTTCTCTTGGTGATCAAAGTTTGTGTTTGATGATTTTCTAAATTTATTGTTCAATCAATGTCACAGTATGTTTGTAAAAAAAAATTCGATCGATTTTTAATATCATTTTTTCATAAAATAGTGTTTCAAGTAATGAAATAGCCTTTTTTAGTAGTTGTACAACGTGTAACTATAGATTTGTGCATGAATTGGAACAAATTTTTTTTAGTTGGAAAAACATATGTATGGTCTTGTTAGAGACAAATACTAAAGACCTCTAATCAAACTCCAAAATTATATATTATCAAATGAGGTTATGCCATCATTAAACTTCAAAAACATTCTTGTAGACAATGGAATAGAGATTCCTTGCACCCAACATATAAAGATGTTTGACTTGGTGATTCCATGTCCAAGAAGAACTAATATCATAAATGACTAATAACATGAGACAAAAAAAACTAATCACTGTTAGTTATCACTAGGTCATCAACACATTCTGTAAATTGGCATAAAATATCATTGTTATGATATATAAATTAAAAAGAGTATGCTCTAGAATTTTAAAACATATAAATTGACTCAATTAACTTTCCATGCAAGATGTATTATTGATATCAATTTGATTCAAGGACCACCCATGTATATCAACAATTATTATAATTTTTAGTTAGGTTTAACAACATGACTAAAAATTCTCTTCGTAATTCAACTCAGGTAGTGAAAAAACAAATGAGGCTAATAAGTCAATGGTAGCGTGCATTATATAACAATATAAGATTGATTTCTACTAAATGATGATGACGAAGCTTAGAAACACCATTTTGTTGTGTTATATGAGATGCAATAATGTAATGGCTTATGATATAGATTGAAAATTATTTTTTAGTGCAACAAATTCACCACCATTATTTGAATAAATTGATTTGTTTTTTTTTTTTTTAATGGAAAACGGTCTAAACCAGGTCTCTAAACTAGAGAAAATTATATGAACATAAGATTTTGTTTCTATTAAGTAGAACCAAATACACTTAGTAAAGTGATCAACTAAAATGAGATATTAATGTGATCCATCAATTCTAATCACACAAAAGGACCTTTAAATATAAGTGTAAATCAAGTTAAATGATGCATTTCTTGTAAGACTAGTTTGCCAAAGTAGTTATTTGTAAGCTTAATTAATTGAACAATATAAACAAAGTTTAGAAATATTGTTATTCATTATAGGAAGAGATTTGATGAAAATTTTTTATGGGAGTGGTGTCAAAGATATTTGTATTATCCATCAACAAAGATTCTTTCATGCGTATTTGTATTTTTTTTAATAAGATCCCACCATTAACTTTAGAAAGATGTAAACACCATTTTCACACGTACCTTTGGATAAAACCTCCCCTATGGTTTAACAAGAAAAAAAAGAGTGAAGTTAAACAAAAACATGATTTTCAGTGGTTAATTAATGCATAAGAATTAGATCATATTCTAAATACTAGAAATACAAAGGGTTTCATTTAAATAAAAATGATGAGCGGGTGACTGAAGAACTAATAATCAATATGAGAGACAATGGATTTAAACTATTATTAGTGATAACCTTGTTGATGTCATCATATTCAAAGTGGACCATTAAGTTAGCTAGATTACTAGTGATATTGTGAGATGCAACTGAGTCAATTAGTCACTTTGTATCTTATACTAATGAGGTTAAGACATAATTTACCATTGTTATAGTATACTAAACTTGAGTGCAATATTTTCCAATGTGGCCCAATCGGTCACAAAGTTATCATTTTGGGTTGTAACATCGTTGACCATAAGTTTTATATTTGGTATTGTCTTGTAAACCACCATTTAATCTGTAGTAAATTGTTTGTTTATTGTGTATAGGATAACCATTATAGCTGTATGAACTACTTGACCATGAGAGCCTTTAAGAGGTTGATTTTCAAGAAAAAAAATGAACCACTTCACTGATTAAAGTAATTTGCAAAGGAACCAATTGTTGAGAAATAGTTTCAAGTCATAGATATGCATCATGACTTATAAAAAGATCATGTAGTTTTGTGCATGAATAAGAGCTACAATTTCATGAAAATCTGCCTAGACAATGGAGGATGTATAATGTTGGAGGATGTATAATGTTGAATCATCTTCAGAATCATAATGATATATGAGTGAGATTTTATTTGTTAGGGCTTTTACAAGCTACAAGTACTGTTGGATAGATTGATTATCTTAAAAAACCAAAAACCAAAAAACCAAACAGGAAATTTGAAAAAAGTTATAATCAGTTTAATCAATTTTTTATGGTTCAGTTTTATTAATTATTTTTTTTTCTCAGTTTAATCGCTGTTTTGATTTTTTTACCTACTTCCAGTTCCGATCACTCAATCGAGAAAAAACACCTAATATGGTATCATAACACAATTTATTTCAAAGAAGAAGTAAATATTAGAATCAACTCTCCTTTTCTAAAAATCACTCCATATCAACTTCAAATCCCATAAATAACTCATTTCACAAAAAAATAAACCCTAACTTTCGGTCAATTCATGCTGTTTACAATACATATATACGAGGAGGGTATTTTGATCATTTTCTTAATTTGTGGAATTATTTGTTACCCACGATAGAGATTGTAATTTTTCAAAACTTGACAGGCAAACACAATCTAAACCAAATATAAGAGTCAACTTTTTTCTTAGACTAACCCTGTAAATTTTGTTACTATTTATAGGCGGGTTTTGAGGAATTTCTATATAAATGAAGAAGGAAAGGTGAGCTCTATGCTGGCTATGGGTGGTGACTAAAAAAGGGAATTTGAGTATCCATCAATCACAAAAGAAACTAAAAAATAATAGCCAGACAAAAATCTTTCTGGTTTGGTCATTACCCACAGACCTCAAATTTTTACTGTTTAAGAAGTAGTGTTCCTGTTTTTGTCATCTTTATTTCTTTCCGGTCGCTCCTCTAGTACAGGCCCCTCTGGGTTTTTGCCAATTTGGTAAGATTTCCAAATCTCCCCCCACTGACTCCATTTTTTCACCTCTCCCGTGCTATATGAAATCGAGAGCATGCCTTTCAGCTTGCCCTGCACATGTTGTGTGAACATCTCAACCGCAATATCATTCCTTCTCTCAGTAAAAATCTTATAGGCTGTTTTTGGGTGTTGCCTTTTATCCTCAGATTTCCTTCTTTTTCTGGCTTTTAGCGTTCACTTCATGATTAAATCTATCGTGGGTTTTTGCTTATTCGGAAGGTTCCTCTCGTTTTCTTTAAGGTTCTGTCAGTTCCTTTCGCTTCTTGAAACCATTTTTCAATCGATTTCTTCCCTAGCATTTACTCTCTTGCATCCCTGAATCAATCCATCAAGAGAACTGTTGCTTCTTCTTCAACAGGGTTGTCCGGTCGTTGCTTCCAGAGTCCAGATTTTTGTAGCTCTCGTGACCTAGATACCCTTTCATCTGGGTGGAGTCTATTCCGTAAGCTTAATTTTTCTCACTCTCTCTTTGAATCAAAACCTTTTTTTGCTTCACAAACTTTATTTTCTGGTTTTGAATTAAGAAAATCTGTAAACCAAGCGAGTCTCTTCAATATGTATTGATCTTCACATGCTTGTGAAGGTAAAGAGAAATGGTGAGAGGAAAGACCCAAATGAGGCGCATAGAGAACGCTACAAGCAGGCAAGTCACCTTCTCTAAGCGGAGAAATGGACTGCTGAAGAAGGCCTTTGAATTATCAGTTCTTTGTGATGCTGAGGTCGCCGTCATCGTCTTCTCTCCATAGAGGGAAGCTCTATGAATTTGGAAGCTCAAGGTATCATCTTCTGCACTACTTTTCAGCTTTCCTTCCATGTTTTCTACATAAATATGTCATGTACCGCTCTTTTGATCTGATCAGACCACCCTCCTCTTTCCATGGAAGCTTTTGAGTTCCTGCATTGTTTTTCTATTTCATTTTCATGGACCATGCGGGGATGGTTCCTGCACCTTAGGGTTCTATGCGAGATCTTTATAGCTAGTGTGCTTCTCTCTCAGACACAAACAAGTCAGACACGTATACACATAGCAGCATAGACCTTGATCCTTGCAGGACTTGTATGATCCTAGGGATACCTTTTCTCATACGGTTGTCCTTTCTAAATATTTTTCTCTCTGGGATTTGAGTTAAGTGAAAATCCGTATTATAAATTTTACTTCTCGTGCATTTGGACTTCAAAGAAATCTGAATTGGGCAGATGACGGTCTCAGTATAGCTTCTTCACTGTCCTTGTTGGCCCAACTCATGGTCGAGTGTTGTGGTGATACTTGTAGAGATAATAATTACGACTGTAGGCTTTCTTGTCGATCAGATTTGGGTACAATGCCTAAAGAATAAACCCTTTACCAGTTTGACTTCATCACTAGCATAGTGAGCAAAGACTGTTGAGTTCGTAGCTCGATCAGCTCGTGCCCATATATCCTCATGTTTTCAAGTTTTTTTTTTTTTTAAATAGAAAAAAACTATTTCGGTAATTAGAATAGTGGAACAAAGCCTGTGCCAGGTTGAGAACTAATTATCGATTAGTCGTAGAAAAAAGAAAGAAAAAACTCGTGCAATATTTCTGATGCATGCAAACACCTGTTCTATCTGGGGTCTCTTGTCCAAAAAACAAGAAGAAGAGGTTACGATCCCTTGTAGTAACGATTCACGATAACTGTTGCTGATGATCCATTTGAATATGGGAAACAGCGAATTTAGATTTTATAGTCAGTAAGGTTCAATTCTTGATCAACCGACTTGGATGAAGGTTGAAGTTAAGTTTTGTAGTTTAGCTTGAAATAAAATATCTAGGGATTGTCGAAGAAAATTCTCAATTGCAGCAGCCTGTCTTGAAAAATTGACTGTATAGGTACCTCCCTCTAGCGTCTAAGTGTACCATTGATAGATTTTTTCACGATAATACTTTTAGATATTTCTATATTTCTATTTGCTGTTTTTTTTGGAATAATTTATGTTTAAAAATACATCAAAATAATATATTTTTTATTTTTTAAAATTTATATTTGATATTAGTGTATAGAAATAAAATTGAAGCAAAGAAAAATATTATAATTTTTTTTCAAAAACCCTTTTAAAAAAACAAAAACAAAGATGCTTTTAAAGACTGCTCAAATACATGTTCCTAATAAAAGTGTACATGAGTGTTTCAAATTCTTTTGAGAGAAAGTTAGCACGGGCTCCCAAGTGTTATGATTTTCAGTCATATCCTGTTATTTACTGGAAAGGGAAGTAAGAGGTTTGACTTCAAGTTAAATTTTGATTAGATCCCGTTAGCTTTTAAGTAATTCTTTATTATTGGGAGATTAATTGGATAATAGACCCTAGTTTCTGATTTCAAGTCATTAATCTCTTTGAATTCGAATTTATAGATTAAATCGTACAAGTTTGATCATGAACACTTTCCCCCCCTGAAGAAAACCTAATATTGTTGCATGAAAACTATCCCCCCAAAATACCTTGATCATTAAAACAAGTATTTTTCTATTCATTTCAAATATATAAAAAGGGTTCTCTTAATCAACTAATGCTTTCACGTCCGTTGGCTTCCCATTTTCTGGCTTAAATGTAGGTTTATGATTCATATTAGTGTTATCCTTTTTTTTTATAAAAAAAAATTAGTTGAGTAACGATAATCTTATGAAATAACCCTTTTGGATTCACCTGTTTCCAAGTTTCAGGAATATTTGGATAAATTCTATGATCAGTATAGTTACCATTACTATTTATGCTTCAGTCTTTTTCACGACTGCAAATTTTTCTTTCATGCATAGGAGAACTTTGTGTATGTTATCGCATGGTTGAGATTGTTTTCGAAAGTGTTTTTCGTTCAAAAATATATCAAAATGATATTTTTTTTTATTTTTTAAAAATTATTTTTGACATTACCGCATGAAAATGATCTAAAAAAACCACAAACAATAATTTAAAATAAAAATAAATTTTTCTATTTTTTTTGAAAACACTCTTGAAACGTAATGCTCTCCAACCATAATGGCAAAACAGCACGACGCAATCTAAACATTAAAAAAATGAAATGAAATATAAGAATTTCTAATCGATTTTGTAATTTGAAAAGAAAAGATGTTATAATTTTTTCTCTTCAAATAACTATATAGAAAATAAAAATATAGATGAAGTCAAATGAATTGAAAATTTTCAGATCATATCTTGTTTCGTATGTTTTCTTTTACTTAAATGTGCACATTTTAAGTTCTATAGCCATGAGAATTTGGTTCCCATTCTATTTATGCAAGGCTTTACCAATGTATCCACTTTTGTGGTACTGTAGTGAATTTCCTAAGTTAGAATGTCATCTTAAAGTGAGTTCATGGAATAGGGAAATATCAAGTTGTGAAATCAAGATTATGAATATTTTTGCATTTAGTTTATTTAAAGTTTTTTTGAGGAATCTCACATTCTTAAAATGTCGCCTCCCCTAGTTTTCCTTCTGTGGAATGAAATTGATCCCGTCATTTAATTTATAGAATTCCACTTTTACAGGCACTGGAAATTATACTTTATAGAATGATTAATATATGCTTATTATATGTAATATTATGACAAAAATTATACGAACTTAATTTTTCTTACATATTCCTCAATATAAAATGACAAATATCCAAATTTTAAAAATAATATGAAAAAGTTTCTGCCATTTACCTTTAGAATTTGTAATAAAGACAAAGTTCATCACAAAAATCGAAATAAAAGAATATTGAGTTTGATAAAGTTTGCTGTTTATTTTTTTTCAAATTACAAAAACATGTTTCTACTTTTCTGAAAATTAAGTCTTTGTTTTACAAAATATAACTCTAGGAAAAATTGTCGGTTAAAATTATAGTAAGAAATATAAAAACATATTATTATTATTATTATTATTATTATTATTATTATTAAGATAACAATGTAGTAATAATTGTACTGAGGTGACAGTGTGAGAAACTAAAAGCTAGGAATAATATGTTGAAGAAAATGACCTCATGACATAGAGAAGAAGAAATAGAAACAAAGTCATGATGTCTGATATAAATAAAACCTCAATTTCAAAAGAATAAAATAAATATCAATTTAAAAAAACTCTATCAATGTAAGTTCATTAAAAAACAAGTAAAAAGACTTGAGATAATATAGGTGATTTTGAAATTTTATAAAATCTTTTATAGAAAGCATAAAAAAAAATAGCTCCTTGTCATTACTAATATAAATGTTGAAGGATAAAACTAAAAATATATAATCTTAAAAAAGAAAAAACACTAAGCAAAATTGGGTGAATCTTTAAAACTTAGACCAATGTCTCGAATTCGCACCCAATGACATCTTAGACTCGAGTTGAATAAATAAGCTCAATTCTCAACCAATTTAATGTTAAATGATAAAAGAAAAAAAATATAAATTTAGAAAACTAGCCAAAGAAAATTCAACAAAAAATGACAAACAAAAAACCTTGAAATAATTGAGTCGTTTTTAAAATAAATGAAAAATTCAATAGAAGACAAATAAATAAAAATAAAAGAGTTTAGTCTCAAATTAAATAAATATTAAAGAACAAAACTAAAAATAATATGAGCTTAAAGAAAGGAAAAAAACAAGTAGACCCACATGAACCACAGGGCAACTATGTAATTTTACCGCGTAAAAAAATAAAAAAGAGACTAATTTGCTCTTTTATAATTTTTAAAAGACAGTTGTATAATGATGAAAAAATCAACTTGCTTCCCATGTTTAATTCAAAGGTTGTTTTCTTAGTTCAAGGATAATTATGTAATGGTACTATTACAATGAATAATATCTGAAGTCTTAATGAACAACAATTTTGCTAGTATACTTGAATATTGTTTTTTTGTAACATGATGGAGTAACAAGTAGAATGATAACAGCCAGTAATAGCAATCATATAATTATTGATGATGATAGTAAAAGAATATGCCTTTTTGTTGGACTTTGATCTTTCCACAACCGACCGTTGGATTTTAGACTTTTGTATTTTTATAATCAAGAGCTTTCCAGTTTTATTAAAAAAAAATAGAGATTATTATATTTATTTCGTTTTTTTCATGTTCTGTATAAAAATGCAATCTGTATTCTTTGTGCTGTTATTGGACTTCAGCGTGCAGGAGACGATCGAACGTTATCAGATGCATGTGAAAGAAAGCAACACAAACAAGCAGGCAAACGGGCAGAACATGGAGGTTGTCCTTCCTTTCTCTTCCATGAAATAAGTGAAGTAATATGAACTTGTCTTGTTCAAAAATGGATTTCTGCATTTTTTTTCCAGAGTTCTTTGCGTAGAATCTCTAAAAAAGGATATGAATCTTGTTGGTTTTGGCTCTGTGATGCAAATTAATGATGATTGCTCTAATATAATAACAAAAATGGTGTTTTCCCCTTGATTTTCTCATGTATGTATATAAATCTGCAATGACAGCAACTGAAGGATGAAGCGGCTGGCATGATAAAGACGATAGAGATTCTTGAAGTTTCAAAACGGTTCAAAAGAACTAGTTTAAACCTTTTGTGCTTATGGTTTGATGAGTCGATTGACTATTACTATTAAATATTATAAGTAAATGTTTGAAATCTTAATATCCCTCAGAAAGCTACTGGGAGAATGTTTGGGATCGTGCACCATTGAGGACCTGCAACAAATCGAACAGCAGCTAGAGAGGAGTGTAAGCACCATCCGAGCTAGAAAGGTTTGGCCAAAAACATCATCGCAACTTTGTTTTTGCTTCAATTCTTGTTCAGCTGATAACCTAGCTGACATTGTCGTTCCTTGCCCGTGCTCAGACCCAGGTCTACAAAGAACAGATTGAGCACCTAAAACAAAAGGTATATATAATCACTTCATTTTTGTGCCAAGAACTAGTGAGCTCTGAGAAGTTGAATTTCTGTGAATCCAAATTATGTTTCAGTAAAGGTTCATAGCATGTTTTCTTCTGTTCTACCAAGAATTCCTTGCGAGCATATGGTGGCGTGGTAAATAAGATTTTTTGAAGACTGCTCCGCGAATTGCTGATATCTTACGTTCCATGTCCTATATTATGTTGTTTCAGGAGAAGCTACTGACAGCTGAAAATGCAAAGCTGTCTGAGAAGGTGAATAAAATTTTATATTTGCAGTCGCTTCTATTATTTTTGGGCCATCAACTTCAATTATTTCTCATTTATTTGTCATCGTCATCAGCAGTTGCATGTCGTATTACCCTTTCTCGGTAGCATAAACTCAAGTTACTAAATCGTTCTCTCTAATACGGATAGGAGTTTGAACTTCATGGGATTTGTGAAGATTTTCGATTTGCTCGCATAACCCTACTCTTTTTATCATTTCATTTCTGAGAGGCTACGTTCATGCCAAGAATCATGATCATCCTTTGCATGAGAAATGGTTTGCAAAATCCCCTCCATTTAGAATCTATATTAGTGTCATATTGAGAAACTAGACTGCTAATATAATGTAAAAATAATTTGAAAAAACATTACCTGTTCCTTGAAAAAAACAAAATTGAACTGAAATTAGAGATAATATAATATAATGTCCAGTCCTCCATAGATGAAAGAAATTGATCTGCATGAAAATGATCTGCATGATCTCACTCTTTGAGAAACAATTCAATCTCCTTTCATGGAAAAAAAGGGTCAATTTTTTTACTTTGTTTACAATTTAGTCCAATCAATTTGAATTGACAACTTCTAACAAATACAGGCAAGTTTGACGAAATTTTTTCCTCCGGAAAATGTTATTAGCTCAAACTCGGGGGGCTGATCTTCTTTTTCAACGTATTTATAAACTACAAACTTGTTTATATACCGATGTAACTTTTCCTTTTCAGTCTGGCGGGCAGCCATGGCAAGTCGCAAGAGAACAGAGAGAGAATTTACCCTCTGAAGAACAGAGAGAGAGCAGTTCAATTTCGGATGTGGAGACCGAATTGTTCATCGGTCTACCGGAAACAAGAACCAAGCGCCTCCCTATAAGCAATTAACCAGCGGCGAACGCCATCGTATTGTGAGACCAACCTTTTCATTTTCATTTTCTTAGACTTCTTAACTTTATTGCATTTGCGCAAGCGACAACCAAGGCAATCCTATTATTCTAAGAGCATTTTATATGCTGTCTATAAAAAAAACTACCAGCCTACCATGAAGGAGATTAACTAAAATTGTAATTTGGTATAATATATCATTAGACTTTCTCCCTGCATTTTTCTGCCACAGATTTTCTTCAAATCTGTCTGGATGCCGATTACACATCACGATCATTGCTGTGCGTGCATCTTGTTCAAAATATCTGGTTACTTGATGAGATGATGGTGAGACTTCATTCCTGTAGTAAATAACATTTCATTCTGGGCATTTTAGGACAATTAAATCATTTTATTAGCAGAACTATTAGGAAATATAGATGCTGTTTCTAAAGAGGATTGTCCATCATGAAATTAAAAAATACTGTTTGTATAGCTTGTTTGGAAAGTGGTTGCGGTTGTTTTTGAAAATACTTTTTTTTTGTTCAGAAATGCATTAAAATAATTTTTATTTTTATTTTTTATAATTTATTTTTAATATCAGCACACATGTGAATGATCTTAAAATGTCAAACAATTTTATTCTAAAGTAAAAATTAAAAATGTTTTTTTTTTTTAAATTTATACGTATTAGATTGAATTCTATGGCTTTCTTGACAGTTGTTCTACCTCGGACATGGCAATGGCTAACATGTGTGCCATGCTTGTATATCGACTATTATTGGAGTGTTTGATATTGCGCACTACATGATTTTAAATTTTAAAAAAAATATATATTTCTATTTAAAATATATTAAAAAAATGTTTTTAATTTTTTTAATATCACCATAAATGATAAAAATGCTAAAACCCATTACCGAAACACAATTTAAAAAGCAAAAGTAAACGGCGCAGTTGGGTAAAACTTCGAGGACTGCTGCTTTTGGGGGGTAGTGCATGGATAGGTCCTCTCTCTGCAAGCAAGATATCACCACATGCATTTTCAAAGTGTTGATCGATCCCTTGACTAGTTTTCATCCTGCAATAAGAATTCATAATTTTTATAATCATCTGTTTCACATGATATAATTTTATAGGATAAATAACGAAAAGGGAAAGAAAGTTACTCCATGACTTGGAAAAACAAATCATCAGCAATGAAATGGAAACCTGGCGATCCGATTTTTGGTGGGAATCGTTCAAAGTTCATAACATTTCTCCTTCGGACCTTCCAGCTCCAGGCAGGTGTCAGAATTGTGTCAGAATTGACGTCGTTCTCATTTAACAAAAACCCTAATTGATCCGGTAAGACATGCAGGGGGGGTTTGAAATATTTCAAACTGGTGTATTAATGTTTGCATTTAGAACCAATTGCAGGGGTTTAAGTTCTTCAAAACAGCTTACTTGTAAGTTATAACCTACTTCTATAGACTTTTAGCTTTTAGCAGTAAAGTTTTTACATATCTATCCTATTGCTTAGAATGAAATCCATAGCTTTACGGTACCCTTATACAGATCTAGGTCTGAATCAAAGATATTTGGTATTCCACTCACACAAAGGAATTACCAGCATCAGTTGTATCAGCAGCATATCGACTTTAAAACAAGAAACCTTTCCCTTGAATTCCTGCAAAAGTTCTGAAAAGAAGTAATTAATTCGTGCAACTAGGCATGAAGAAAAGGAACAGAATGTCTTTCTACTCGGACTAAACATGTTATGAAAAACATGAGCCAGTTCTTAATTTACATGGTCTTCTGAAGCAAACTTACACACCCCCACTGCCACTATTTCCAAGAATCAAGAGTCTTTAGACCAAATGAGAGCTTAAATTATCCTTAACATCGGTATAAATTCTATCCTTTGTATAGTATCTGCAGCCATCTGCGCCTTAAGTGACAAGTAAGGACTAAGATTGGGGTGGAAAAACTTCTCTAACACCACATTGTCGTCCTGCCGATCAGCACCTTCAGTCAAGAATTCAAGTTCCTCCTCTCTTTTCTACATATTTAAATGAATACGGTTCCATTGTATTATTCACTCTCATGATATTTGTCATAACCCAATTTTGGGTTATCCCCCAAAACTACCCGAAAATGACAAAAAATAAAATAAAAGGGGCTGGTGTCGGTTGGAAAATCAAGTTGAAATTTTTGGATGTTTTTGAGAGCTCGATCGTACCTCTTTTGTACCCGAAAATGAAGGAAATCGCAGATTCAAGGCTAAAATAATTTATTATCGGATAAATCTGTGTAAAAATTAAGTCAAAAGATATAATTATATTTTTATGGGCCAATTTGATTTAATCGTTGGCTAATTTAAAAGTGTGATTATGTTTGAGAATTAATTTATGGTCCAATCAAAAGATTTAATTAAGTGCAAGGGCTTGATTATATTTTAAATTTGCCAAATTAATTTTATTTAGGGCTTAATCGATGAGAAATCAAGTTCTTGAATTTAATTCGGTTTCAATTGATGAGATTAGAATTTTTGGAAACCGAGTTTGAATTTTCCAAGCCAATTATGCGAAATCGGGGGCCAAATTGAATCAATTGAGAGTCTAATGGTTAATTGGTGGTTAAATCGAGTAAATCAGAAACCAAGGACCAAAATAAAAAGGCGCGCAAAGCTAAGACTACTCTTGAAATTTTAACGGGGACGCAATTGTGCAAGATTGAAATTTTAAAACCAATTGAGGTTTTGATTAGAACAATTTTAAATCAAGGGACCAAATTGTATCTTGGTCAAATCATTGTCTTGCAGGCGTGCCTGCACTCTTTAGTTGCCTGAACAGTGTCAGGCACGCCCACCGCTGCCACTGGGCAAGGCAAGCGGTGCCCTCTCGGCTACACGCCATGGGTAGCTGAAGGGGCTGTTTCCTCTGCTATAAATATGCAGAGGCAGGGACGAGCAAAGGGGGAGAAAGGGAGAGAAGAAAAAAAAGGGAAATTGCACGTAAAAACTTTAGTTTTGTTTTACATCAGTCCAGCATCATCAGTTTCTTTCTTTCCTTTTCCTTTCTTTCTTTGTTTTTCTCTTTTCTCTCTCGGTTGGTTGACGGCAGTCTCTCTCTAAAAAACAGAAGAAACGCTCTCTCTCTTTCGCTCTCGGTGCAGCAGCTCCAGTCATCAACACCGGCCACCCCTCATCACCATTTCATCACCATCATCTCTGCCTTCACCCCAGCAGCACCGCCATCTTCTCCAGCGAAGCAACGGGACCAACAGCCACGACAACAACGTGACCAGTGCATCTTCCGACGTCCACTTCGGCCAACATTTCCGACGCCACCACGACCAGAAGAACCACCACGACCTCCTCTACCCAAAGGTGTTAACAGGTACGCCATTCCTCACACTCCAAAAATTCACTATTTATCATCTTCTTCCTCTCTGCATGCAGCGGGGAGTGAATTAATTCACTCCCTGCTGGGCCGTTTGGGCCGAGCTTTACGCCCGACCTGTTGCTAAAAGCAGGGCTTTCAGCCCACCAAAGCCCAACCCGAGGGAAAGATGGGCTTCTGGCCCATCTGGACTGAAAGCCCAGTCCGAGAATAAAATGGGTCGAAGCCCATCCTTAGAATAAACGAGCCAAGGCCCAATATAAGATTATTTGGGTCGCGAGCCCAGCTCAGTAGGTCGGGGTCACGAGCCCACTATTAATGGGCTGGTCGGCACCCAGCTTTCCCCATGTAGGTGGGTTGGCAACCAGCCCACCTATAATATAAAAAAATAATAAAAAAGGAAAATAATAATAAAAATATATAAAAATACATAATTTGCAAAAAATATTTTTATAAAAAATATATGTTGTTTTCTTGCATACGGCCAATACACTAGCATATTTTAAAAATTCGTTTTCTTTCAAAAATATATATTTTATCTATGAGTTTGAAGAAAAATGTGTTTTAGCATATATTTCGCAAAGAAAATCATTTCTTGCATTTTTGGGTTTTACAACATGTTTGTAGAACCCAAAGGGTATTGGCCAATATTTTAAAAAATATAAAAATCTTATTTTTGGGAATTTATTATTCACTGTCGGTATTTGGATAAATAAATCCTAAGGGGTTAATATCCAAAATATTCGGCGGGAATGATATGTTATTATTCACTGTCGGTATTTGGATAAATAAATCTTAAGGGGTTAATATCCAAAATATCCAGCGGGAATGATATGCTATTATTCACTGTCGGTATTTGGATAAATAAATCCTAAGGGGTTAATATCCAAAATATCCAGCGGGAATGATATGCTATTATTCACTGTTGGTGTTTGGATAAATAAATCCTACGGGGTTAATATCCAAAATATTCGGCGGGAATGATATGCTATTATTCACTGTCGGTGTTTGGATAAATAAATCCTAAGAGGTTAATATCCAAAATATTCGGCGGGAATAATATGTTATTATTCACTGTCGGTGTTTGGATAAATAAATCCTAAGGGGTTAACATCCAAAATATTCGGCAGAGTAATATCCCATTCATCATTTAATCAACATATTCTTTGAAAGATCAAAATCATAACCAAACAAAAAACACCAAGCAGCTTACCTTAGGTAGATGCACTAGAGGGCTTAAAACCTTCCCCTTTACGCAACCAGTCCCTTACCCTAGAATCTCTGAAAGACCAGTTTAGGTTTCCTAGTAACCATAATACTAGGTGGCGACTCCTTTTTTCACGAAAATAAAGAATTACCCCAAACATTGAAATCCCCGCTCACAAGGAGGGTCGTCACGACGCCGCGTTCTCGCGATGGGGTGCGACAATATGAAAGATGATATTTCACATCGACGTGTCATATTTTTCAAACATGTACCCTTATAATGTCAGCTCCATTCCATATGCTCACGATTCCTTTCCGAGCAATCTCAAATTTGGATCATAAGAGAGGCGACAACCAGCCTTATTATTAGCGATGTCCAAGGAAGCAAGCCGATGAGGAAAATGTTACGGGCATGATAGTGGACGCGTGGAGATACATTGGCACAGGATGACAGAGGCGTGGAGATGCACTGGGAAACGGGACAACGGGGGATGACAGACACATGGCAGTCACTGGAAAACAAGTCAACGACTGGATGGATGACACGTGGCGACCATAGTTACTTTATCAACCATAGTTAATTTATTAATCAACCCTAGTTTATGTATTTTAATTCAGTAACCAGTTATGTATTTTAGTATGTTATTTCAATTAGATTTAGTACTAGTAATGGACAATTAAGAAGGGGATTATGGCCATGACCTAGGGAGCAGTTACTTTCTAGAAGTGTATTTAAATTATCATCTGGTTGAATGAAAGGACATCTTGAAATTTAATCCTAAATATTGTCGTATGCAAAAGGAGGTCACTAGATCTTTGAAATTCCAGAGTTTATTGCGTATGTTAACCTTCATCCCCAAATCATAAACAAAAAACCCATAAAAATAACACAAAAAATACTTAAAACATAACAAGTGGTATCAGAGTAGGTGTTCCTGGCATGGTTGAGGGTACTCATTCAGCTCAATTAGCTGAAGCCATCTCTTCTATACGAGGTGAGACAAATTCCTTAAGGGAAGAACAAGGCAAACAGGGAGCTCTTTATGGAGCAAGTGTTACAACAATTACATCACTTGACATCAAATTATGACAGCCTATTACAATTATTAGATAAGCAAAATGCAGGTGAAGGAACTTCAAACAATGTTAGTGGAAACACTAAACCCTTACTGGAAGGACCTACTGGAATTTAGGCGAGGACTTTAAGATTGGATTTCCCTCATTTCGATGGAGGTGAACCCCATGATTGGATCCTGAAGGCACAATAATTTTTTGTGTACTGTCAGACATCAGAAGATCATAAGCTCCAAATTGCTTATTTTCACTTGCAGGGAAAGGCGTTGTCGTGGTAATGCTGGTTGATGGACTCAAGTCCAGTAGCTAATTGGGAGGAATTCCCGGTGGCCCTTCGAACCAGGTTTGATCCTTCGACTTATGAAGATCCTGTGGGAGCGTTCATAAAATTGAGACAGATTGGGAGTGTAGAGGAGTATTGAATAGCCTTCGAAGTCCTGTCAAACAAAATCACTAGTGTAAGTGAAGAATTTTGTATTAGTACTTAGTGGGTTAATTAAAATATGAGTTAAGAATAATTGTTACCATGTTTAGACCAAACACCCTCTCTGTTGCTTTCGGGTTAGCCAGATTGCAGGAGGAAGAAGTCGGTAGGAGACATCACCTTGTTCGAAACCCAAACACAAACCACCACCACCACCACAACAACAACAACTATTCTCCAGCTTACCCCAAACAAGCCCCACTTAGATTACCTGCACCAAATCCAATAATTCCCAAATTTCCAACCCCACCAAATTTACCCCAGTATAACCAAACTTTCCAAAAGAAATACCCCTCACTTATTAAAAGGCTTAATGCCAGCCAAATGCAAGAAAGGAAGGATAAAGGGTTGTGTTACAATTATGATGAAAAATACCACATTGGTTACAGGTGCAATCAACCTAAATTGTACCTATTAGAGAGAGTGGAAATAGGAGGAGGACAAGATGAGATAGAGTAAGAAATTGATGAATTAGACCAGCAAATACCAACTGCAGAGTTGTTGGTCATTTCTTTACATGCACTAGCAGGAGTGCCTTCTCCTAAGATCATGAGGTTGGAGGGGACAATTGAAGGCATTCAATTATCATCCTTATTGATACTAACAGCACGCATAACTTTTTTTTTTATATAAGAATGTAGTAAGGAAAATGAAACTACCAGTGAAAGATAGCCACTTGGCAATGCAGATTGCTAATGACATAACTTTTCCTTGCCAAGGTTGCTGTAAGACAGTGTTTCTTCAGATGCAGGGATGTGATGTGTTGGCTAATTTATACCTATTGACCTTGGGAGGATATGATGTGGTCTTGGGGGTTGATTGGCTGAGGAGCTTAAGGAAAATTAAGTGGAATTTTGTGGAATTAAGCATGAAATTTATAATCAAGGGGAAACAACTAGATAGCAAGGCTTAAGGCCTCCTATTAAATCCTTAGAAGAAGAGCAGAAACTAAATAAATCCACACTAGTAGATGCAGAGGGATTTGGTTACAACTCATGGAGGCAAAGGAGACAAAAAACTCAAAAGACCCTGATATGGCTATACGACAGGTTTTGGGTCATTTTCAAAACATATTTGATGAGTCTAAGGGTCTACCACCCACCAGGGGACATGATCATCAAATTAGATTATATGATGCAGCCACACCCACTTGTGTGAGGCCTTACAGATACCCACATTATCATAAAGAGGAGATTGAGAAGCTGGTCAAGGAAATGTTGCAAGCTAAGATAATTCAAACTAGCCAAAACCTCTACTCTTCACCTGTTTTGCTTATGAGAAAGGCAGATGGGAGCTGATGCATGTGTATTGATTACCGGGCTCTCAACAAGGATACTATTAAAGATAAGTTTCCTATACCTAACATAGATGAATTGTTAGATAAATTGCATGGGGCTGAATTATTTTTCAAGCTTGATTTGAGATCAGACTACCACTAAATCAGGATGAATCCTGAGAATGTGCCCAAAACAGCCTTTAGAACACATGAAGGGCATTAGGAGTTTCTTGTCATGCCCTTGGGGCTTACTAATACACCTTCTACAATTTAGGGGGTTAATGAATGAGATATTTAGGTCTCATTTGAGGAAGTTTGTATTAGTATTTTTTTATGACATACTAATCTACATTAAGTCATTAAAAGATAATGCACTGCACTTACACACTGTGTTAAATATTCTAAGATAGCATCAATTGTATGCTAAAGTTTCAAAATGTGTTTTTGGTTGTCGAAAAGTGGAGTACTTAGGATATGTGATTTCTAAGGAGGGTGTCAAGGTTGATCCCAAGAAAATTTCAGAAATTGTTCACTGGCATACATCTACCAATCCTAAGGCCTTAAGGGTATTTCTCGGTCTCACAAGATACTATAGGAAATTCATGAAGGGATATGGGGGCATTGCTGCTCCTTTCACTACATTATTAAAGACGAACTCTTTTTCCTGATCAAAGGAAGCTACTCAGGCTTTTGAAGCCCCTAAGGCAGCAATGTAATTCCTCATGTTTTAGGGTTGCCAAATTTTAATAAGCTTTTTGTAGTTAAATGTGATTTCAAGGGGAGGGATTGGTGCTGTTTTAATACAGGTAGGGAGACCCTTGGCTTATTTAAGCCAAGCTTTAAAGGGTAAGAACTTACTCTTGTCAACTTATGAGAAGGAATTTTTAGCACTAGACCTAGCTATTAAAAAATAGAGCCATTATTTATTGGGACACCAATTTAAAGTGCGAATAGACCAGTAAGCATTGAAATGTCTACTGGAACAAAAATGGGTTGCTAAACTGTTAGGGTTTGATTTTCTGCTGAATACAGATGTGGGAAAGAAAATAAAGATGTTGATGCTGTATCACGACGACTCACTAAGAGGTCTAGCTCAAATGTTCAAGAGTCCACACCAGCAGAAAGGGAATTAGAAGCACTTAGTGTGGTCCAAACTAATTGGTGGAAGGGCTCCTATAGGCATGCACAGAGATTCCCAATTACAGTAACTTATTAGCCGCAACCAATAGGGGGAGCTTGATCCCCATAAATACAAATATCAAGGGAATTTACTATTTTACAAAGGAAGGTTGCATTTGGGTTCTTTAAAAAGTTATCAAGAACTGATATTACAGCATTACCACGAGAGTCCCATTGGAGGACACGTTAGTACTCAAAAAACACATGTCTGAGTTAAACGAGAATTTTTCTGGAATGTGATGCGCAAGGATGTTAGGACATACATAAGGGAATGGGATGTATGTTAACGCAACAAATTCGAAAACCTCAAACCTGCAAGATTACTATAGCCCTTACCCATACCTAAGGAAGCAAGGGTTGACATCAACATGGATTTTATAGAAGGATTACCCACATCCAGGGGATATAGTGTTATAATGGTGATTATTGACAGATTAAGTAAGTATAGTCATTTCATTCCTCTTTCCCACCCATACACAGTAGTAAACATAGCATAGCAATTTATGGAGAATATATTTAAATTGCATGGCATTCCATAGAGCATTGTAAGTGACAAAGACACAGTGTTTACCAGTTCATTTTGGAAAGAAATTTTCCGCTTGAGTGGCACCAAGCTACTAATGAGCTCAACCTATTACCCGCAAACAAACGATCACACCGAAGCCATGAACAAATGGTTAGAAGGGTACCTGAGATGCTTCATGGGGGATCGACCCAAAGATTAGGTCAAATGGTTGGCCCTAGCCGTGTGGTCGTATAACACCTCTGTTCATTCGTCCATAGGTTTCAGTCCTTTTGAGGTGGTGTTTGGAAAAGCCCCTCTACGCCTACAACCTTATGAACCATGGTCAAGTGTTATCCAAGCAAAGGAAGATGAGATGAGGAGCCGAGATTTCACCCTCAAATTAGTCCAAGAGAACTTGCAACAAGCCCAACCCATATGAAGCATTTCGCTGATAAAAGCAGAACAGACAGAATATATGGTCGGAGATTGGGTTTACCTAAAATTGAGACCTTACCTAAGCTCTCAGCCAAATATTTTGGTCCTTTTCAGATAACTTAGAGGGTGGGAGCGGTGGCTTACAAGCTTGATTTACCTAAAAACTCGAAGATCTACCCGATCTTCCACTTTTCGTGCCTCAAGAAGAAGACCGGAGCTCGATTTCTTCCAAGCCGAGCTTACCTACTTTAATGGCAGATGAAACACTAGCTCCCAAGCTCCAAAAGGTACTAGATAGAAGAATGAAGAAAGGCAACCTCGCAAGAATTGAGCTTTTAGTTCAATGGGAGGGGACAAATGAAGAAGATGAAATGTGAGTAGATGTGGACGAGCTTCGTAAACAATATCCAAAACTCATGGGCCAGTTCTTTTGAAGAGAGAGACAGTTGTTACGAGCATGATGATGGACGCGTGGCGATGCATTGGCACGGGATGATAGACATGTGGAGATACACTGGGAAACGGGACAACATGGGATGACAAACGCGTGGCAGTCATTGGGAAACGGGTCTGCAGCTGGATGGATGATGTGTGACGACCATAGTTACTTTATTAATCAACCCTAGTTTACGCATTTTAATTCAATAACCAATTATGTATTTCAATATGTTCATCTGTTTGATTTTCCTCATCCATTGCAGTAGGAGTCCCAATCTCCACCAAACTCAATATTCTTTGGAGTGCAAGAAATTCCCCATGAGCATGCTCCAATGATCATAGTGCCTATCAAATTTTGGAATTACAAGGTGCACAAAACTACTTTCGGTTGTCATGGTGTTGTTTGTTGATTGATGAAAAATAGTTTTAACATAGTTTTGATACCAGATGTTATGAGTTTGAGATGGAAAAACTCAAGAAGAATAGTATATGTTTGCTAGAATAATGAATGCTTGAAGAAAATCTTATCATGATCAGACTGGTTCTAGGTTATAAATAGCCTTACAAAATGAAAAACAAAAAATGGAAATGTGCAGATCACATTCTTAAACCCTAGAGGCGTGGTGCATGGCTAAGTCAGAATCTTATCAACTGAATTATTCCTAAAGAATAGGTCTTATTAACAACAATTGAGATAATTAAGCCTAACTAACTTTTGCAGCTAATAAATAATAGGAAATCTTAACATGTAGGAGGCTAATTAATTTGAATGTATAATGAAACTTTAATTTAATTCTTTTGCATTATGTTTTTTGTTAATTTTTTTTATGAATTTTGTTATTTCTTGCCTTTGGCATATTTCATACTAACAAGAAATGAAATGGGTTTTGCTTATACAAAGAATATAATAGATTTTCTTTCTACAATTCAATAGAGAAACTTTGTAAGACAAACCATAGATTGAAAGATTTGAAAAGGAGCTTGTTATATAAACTTTAAATGGGGGTAGGGTTTTGATGGGGGGAAAACCCACACAAGTTGTAATCTATTGGTGAATACACACCTAATAATTCCCGTGGAAAGTTCACAATTAGTATATTTAAGTTAAAATCATTGGTCAATTCATATTGATTTACTAGTTTCTTGTAAAGTTGAATACTAATTGATAATTCATGTTCATGCTTCTTGTTTGTCTTTTGCTTGTAAAGGGGAGTTGCCATGTTATAAGTGGCCCACGTGCCTCTCTACCCCGATGACATGTGGACCAAAGCCTTGAAAAAAAACGTGTTGTTAGGTATGTGGGGTACATGGACTAAAATAATTTTTTCTAACAATTTTCTTTCCATTTCAACCGACTCGTGTGATTCGTAAATGTCAATTATAAACCCCAATATTTGATTTATTTTCTTAGAACTATATATGATATATGTATTGGGTTTGATTTATGAAAACATAGCTAAATATTGTTGTTATTTATTTTGTTTTGAGTAATTTGGAAGCCATTAGATTATATTTATTCACATTAGTTGAGTTGTATTGAATTATTTGTAACACGTGAACAAATCTTTTTAGCATGTGGACATATTTGTGGGATTGTTTTAAGACTTGTAATTATAATGCATTCACTATATTTTATTAAAAACTCAATCTAAGATTAGACTATCTATTATTGGTTTGGATATTTGAATGTTGACGATTGGATAGAATTGATGTGTACACATGTGTTTCTTGGTAGTTTTGTTCATTATGGTATATTCATTATCTTTTATTCAAGAACTCAATTAAAGATTGAGCTACTTTGTTATTGGCTCATGTATTTGAATGTTGATTATCAAGTAATGTAATTGATGGATAAACATTCATGTTTTTTAGTATATTGTTTTGATATTTTTGTTCATTGAGGTCTATATATATAATCAATAACTTAATCTAGAATTCAATGACTCGTTCTCGACACCAATTATTGATGAGATATTTGAATTGACAAATGCATATTTATATTAGTTTTAATTGTATGTCTTTTATCAAAGTGAGGATTGGGTTATTTTCGTGCCCAAATCCAAAACTATTTTATAATATAAAAAATAAATAAAAATCTTAGGTTCAAACAATCCTTAAAATAACAAACACATGTTATTTTAAATAAATAACAATATAATTTTAGATAAAATAAATAAGATAATTATAGTTTTTCTATTAAATAACCAATCATTTACCCAACCCTTTACCTAGATCTTTTAAAAATACCAAATGATCATTAATTTCCTAGATTATTTATTGGTGTTAAAAAAACAAAGAATAAAAAAAATCTTAGATTATTTCTAGAGTAATTAGTAATATTTATTCTAGAAGAGATAGATACAAGAAAAAATAAAATAAAAATAAATCTAGGTAAAAATATTATGATAGATCATATATGATATTTTTTATTACTTATATAAAATAAATATTAATAGTTATATTAAAAGTACTATTTTTTGGAAAAACAATAGTATTATTAGCGTCGGCATTGGGTCCCAGCGTGAGAGAAAAGGAATATCCAGATTCCAGCATGCCGTGAAAAAACGACATCGTTGCCCTCTTATTATTATTATTATTATTATTATTATTATTTAATCTGTCTCAACATACGAGATGGAGAGAAGAAAAAATTGAAATAATTACAGTCTCCTACTCTCCTCACCCGCGTTAAGAAACGAAAATTAGATTAGATACCCAGCGAACAGAAAGAAATCTAAAGCTCTCCCTCTGCTCTTCCTCATGTACTGATAATTTCCTTTTATATAAAAAATTAATAACCTGACTTCACATTTTCCTTAATAATAATAAAAATAATATCCAATCATTGCATTTCCATTCAATAACACGCTCTCCCATTCTCTTTCCTTTTTATGTGTTTTTTCTATAGGTTTTGATAGGAGGCAATGGCGTTGAAGCGGGGGCTCTCAATTTCCGGCATGAACAAGAACCGACGTGGTGGATCTAGATTGCCGATTGTAGTCGTGATATTCTTCTGCGTTTTGTCGCCGTTGATTTTCTTTGTCGGTCGAGGACTCTATATAACAAGCTCTTCTACAAGTTAGTTTACCAGATCTTTATTTTTTAATTTTTTTTATGAAATATTATTTTTAGTTTATTACTTCTTAGGTACTTTAGTGGCATTGAGTTATTAGCTAGTGTGCTTTATTAATTAAGCTTCGGATTCGGTGTTTTCATTAATGTTGCTATGCAGATCAAAATTTGAATGCAGCTGGTTCTGGTAAGCAGGTAGATACTGTTGTCCTCTCTTTATCGTTATTTTTAGTGTGATGATCTGCTTGTCTGTGTCACATTGTGTAAATCTAAAAACAAGTTGGTGGTGTAGCAATTGAATTGGAGAGAACGGCTGGCCTTGCAACATGTGAAATCGATTTTCTCAAAAGAGGTAAGTACAAATTGCTCATATTTTACTCGGAGATTTCGTGTATTTTTATTCACACGCACGCACACATATGTGGTCGATAGGTTTTTGTTTTACTTTTCAATCACATGATGTGCTAATCAGAGAAGTCTCTTTTTAGGTCATTGATGTGATCACATCCAGCACAGCTGATTTGGGACCTTTGAGTCTTGATTCTTTTAGAAAAAACAATTTGTCTGCCTCGTGGAAAGTTATTGGCGTAGATAATACTGCAGTCGAGGATAATGCTGCTTCTGAGGTGAGGATGACTCATGACTGTCATGCTTTGATTGAATCTTGTGCTAAATACTATGTTGTGTGCACAATTGTTTGTAAGTTTTGTGTCAACCTGTGATTGCTGATTATTTGCAAGTTTTGGTTTTCTTACCTTTTCAAAGGCAAATCAAAAAGCTACAGTGTTCAAGCATGAATCACCTAAGGGTAGAGACGGCAACATTTCTGGTAGATACGATTCTCTTACCAGATATTTTCATATGGTTCTGCTTAAGTGCTAATCTGGTCTTCTTCTCTCTGTCCCCTGCAGATGATGATTCTCAATCTGGTGACTCACCTGCAAATCTAGCTCGTAGGGTAATTATCTTTCTTGGATGCATTACCTGGTTACTATTGTTCCTTTCCTCACTTCCCTTAAGATCCATAGCCCTGAACCAGGAGAATATTGGAGTTATCACTGTTTTGTTTAGCTTAGATAGCTTTCTGAGCTGTAAAATATGTTTCCCTTGAGAGTTTATGCAGCAATTGAGGGAGAAACGACGTGAAAAGCGTGCTGTGGAGTTACTGCGCCAAGATGATGAAGCGATTGCTAGACTTGAAAATGCCGCCATTGAACGCTCAAAACTAGTTGATGGTGCTGTTTTGGGCAAATACAGTATATGGAGGAAAGAAATGGATAATGAGAACTCTGATTCAACAGTACGCTTAATGCGTGACCAGATGATAATGGCAAGGGTTTATTTGACTATTGCAAAGATGAAAAACAAGTTTGACTTGCTACAGGAACTTCAGACTCGGATCAAAGAGAGTCAGCGTGTCCTGGCAGACTCATCAGCTGATTCTGATCTACATCCGAGGTAGAACAGTAGTGGTTGTTACTGTCCAATGTTGTTCTTTATAATCTACAGCTCTTTCTTATTTCATGTTGATGGTTATGTCAGTCTCTTGAAAAGTATATTATGTTGCATGCTTGATTTATGTTTAGTGCACCTGAGAAGATGAAAGCTATGGGCCAAGTTCTGTCAAAAGCAAGAGAGCAATTATATGACTGCAAGTTGGTGACTGGAAAGCTGAGAGCAATGCTTCAAACTGCAGATGAACAAGTTAGGAGCTTAAAAAAACAGAGCACATTTCTTAGTCAGTTGGCTGCCAAAACAGTTCCAAATGGAATCCATTGCTTGTCTATGCGCCTAACAATTGATTACTATCTCCTTCCTCTTGAGAAGAGAAAGTTTCCTAGAAGTGAGAATTTGGAAAATCCAAATCTCTACCATTATGCTCTCTTCTCTGACAATGTCTTGGCTGCATCAGTTGTTGTCAACTCAACCATTGTAAATGCCAAGGTGATGCAGACATTTATTTTTTGTGAGATCGATATTGTTCATTTCCCAAATTGAAAAATAATCAAATCATTGCTTGGCTATATTTCCTCTGAGAATTTATTCCTCAACCAACACTTTTTCTGAGAAATTCTTGGTTCAAACTCTATTCATTTCTGCAATTTGGATGCAAGCTGCTTGTTCTTCTAATATGCTTCTTGGTTGCTCCTACAGGATTCTTCCAAACATGTCTTTCATCTTGTTACTGATAAACTTAACTTTGGAGCGATGAATATGTGGTTTCTACTGAATCCTCCCAGAAAGGCTACTATCCATGTTGAAAATGTTGATGAATTCAAGTGGCTTAATTCCTCCTACTGCCCAGTTCTGCGTCAGCTTGAATCTGCTGCGATGAAAGAATATTACTTCAAAGCAAATCATCCAACTTCTCTCTCATCTGGCTCTTCAAATCTGAAGTATCGGAACCCTAAGTATCTTTCAATGCTTAACCATTTGAGGTTCTATCTCCCAGAGGTCTATCCCAAGTTGGATAAGATCCTGTTTCTTGATGATGACATTGTTGTGCAGAAGGATTTAACTAAATTGTGGTCAGTGGATCTACATGGAAAAGTGAATGGGGCAGTGGAAACCTGTGGTGAAAGTTTTCACCGGTTTGACAAGTACCTTAACTTTTCAAATCCTCATATTGCCAGAAACTTTGATCCAAATGCTTGTGGGTGGGCATATGGAATGAATATTTTTGATCTTAAGGTTTGGAAAAACGAAGGATATTACAGGA
Organism: Salix viminalis; assembly: GCA_029228465.1. NCBI lineage: Eukaryota > Viridiplantae > Streptophyta > Magnoliopsida > Malpighiales > Salicaceae > Salix > Salix viminalis. The sequence goes on from CM055427.1 coordinate 6,879,621, forward strand.
ATATACCATAAGTGGCAAAACATGGTAAGTAGTTGAAACCCTAGTATTATGCGTGCTTTGTTGTGCTCTTACTTACACATGCTGTTTTTGTTCATAACATCCTTAAAAAAATTTGTTGTGGAGAAACTTGTCTATTTAAAACCTGCATTTCATATTTTTGGCACTGCTTTAGCAAATTATATTTTCAACCAAAATTAATTATTTTTCCTCTTCATTCATCGAAGTAGGGGCATGTGGGTATAGTTTTTGTTTTGTTACTTTTTGAATGGACTAAAAGGTGAACATCCTCTGTTTTAGATAATCGTGAAGTAACTGCAGTGCAATATAGTATTCTGATCTCTGTTTTTGATTATTATTAATTGCAGAATGAAGATAGGGTACTATGGAAGCTTGGGACATTGCCTCCAGGGCTGATTACATTTTATAATTTGACACATCCTCTTGAGAAGACGTGGCATGTGCTCGGACTGGGTTACAATCCTAGCATTGATAGGTCAGAAATTGAAAGTGCAGCTGTTGTCCACTATAACGGTAACATGAAGCCTTGGCTGGAGTTAGCAATGACTAAATATCGATCCTATTGGACCAAGTTCATCAAGTATGATCATCCGTACCTTCGAAACTGCAACCTAAGTGAGTAAGCTTTTAAATGCCATGAAGGTACTGTCAAGTTCTCCCCCCTCCATCTCTGTAGTTGAAGGAACAGTTAATTGATTTAGCTCAAGAGGAATGTGGTTGAATTTTCTGTGCTGCATTTCGGTCTTCTATCCCTGATTGATTATTCTTTTCTAGTAATTCATTAAATTTGTAAAGCTCTATGTGCTTTTGATCTGTAAAGTGAACCCCCCCACAAGGCACTGATTCTCAGTCTCTCTTTCGCTGTTTCTTTGTGGCTCTGTTTACTTTGGACAGGAATAGTAGCCGTCATACAGATGTGAATTTCTTTATTTTGTTAAACAATGGCTAATTTTTGTGTTGGGTTTGCCTTTCAATAACTCTTGAATTTATTGTTAATTTGTGCTCAAAAAAGGCTCGAGAAAGGAAGCTCTACAAATTGGTCGAATATAACCTGACTGCTTTCTTGTCAGTGACTTGGAGCGACTTGGACTGATTTCTCATTTCTCACTGGCAGAAGGGCATAACTGAAACTCAGGTTTTGTGGATTCCAATTGCTTTGATTTTTAAAATTCAATGTCAAGTTGTATGAATGTTTTACTCTTGCCTTCTCCCCAAACGTGAGGATGTGAAATATCGCCCTGTATTCTGAAGGAAACGTGAAATGATGGGGGAGAACGACAGTGAAATGAAAAAAAATAGGGATTGTAGTGGGCTGGGTCTGCTTTTGTCCTCCCTTCTGTTCTTCGTTTCCTGTTTGGGCAACTTTTAATTTATATAAAAATAAAAATAACAGGACTGATATTAAATTAGTAGGGTCAGATGGTGGGTTGAAAAGCAGGCACAGCCGACAGGCTGAGGCTAATTATCATCGTTCCTGCCTTGTAAAATAGCCAGGTAGCGAGGAATAGGAAGCTGGTGTTGAGATATTTTTTAAAGCATTTTTAGGGAAAATTATACTTTATTTAATATTTTTTAAAATTTTCAAGTTTGTAACATTTGACACCCTTACTCTAATAGGTCACATAAAAGTCAATAAAAATTCGAATTAATTATAAAATTATCATTATATTATCTTTAATGACAACGTTTTTATATTAAATAAAATTAAAAAGAAATATCCATTCTTTTTATTTTTCTCCTCCTTTTCACCCATTTTTTGTTGGCTAAAATAGATTAGTTCATCTCATATAAAAATGAGATTTGTAGTGACTTTACCCATGTTGGGCTACGTTTGAATTCTTTTGATTTGATTTTGAAGTGATCTCAAACCTAATCGAGCTTATATTGGGCTCAATTTGACTCCTTTTGAGCTTCGTTTAGTTATACAACTTGGTTTTCTCATCTTCTTTTCTCCTCTTTAATTTATCATTATTCATATCAACTATCTATATGTCATGTTGTATAGACCACACTTTCATCTACATCATTTAGTTATTAGTTATTTATAATTCGCAATGAGCTACTCCTGATTATTTTCTTCAAGGTAAACTATATAAACAAGGTAAATAAAAGAAAGGAGGTAATATTCTCATTCACAACTATAGATCTACAAATGCTCTCTTTATATTTTTCTTTTATATATATATATAAACTCTTTAAACACTATATTGATTTAGCATCAAAGTATTACTTCGCAAGTAACACCTATATCTCCAACCCAATATTATTCTAAAAAAATGTCTAAATCTAAATGAAGTTCTTATGAGTTCGATTAGTTTCCATACTATATTGCATATTAAAATATCTAGTAGTTGAAATAATCGATGATTCATTGGGTTTTGTTATTTACAAAAGGAAGAGAGGAGAGCACAAAGACCAATGAAGGGAAACGGAAAGAGAGAGAAGAAATAATATGGTTTGGTTAACAATCTAAAACTTGGTTTGGTTTTATATAACGAAGAAACAATTTTAAATATAAAGCGAGGCTAAGATTTCTAGGGTTTTTTGAGAGATAAATGGATTAAAAAAAAAACATGAATAAAAAACTTCACGAACCTTTATCTACTTTTTCCAATTCAGTTAAATGGCAAATCATCTTTATCGAACCCACCTAAAAAAATAAATCAATTGACACCAAGATTTTTTTTTCTTATTGCTAGAAGTCGGAATGTGATCATTCAATTATTTTTTCTTTTCTCATTATTTTCAGGAGACTTTTTCCTTCTTCTCTCAACATGGAAAGACTAAAATAAATAAACAAATAAAAGTTTAGAATCATAATATGAATTGCTAAGGTAATATGGATCAAATAATAAATAAACTAAAACTTAAGGAGCAAAGTTAAGTTTTCCACGCCAAAATCTAAACTGGGTCTTTTATGTTTTTTATTTTATTAAATTTAAACCTCATTTTATTTATTTTTAACAACAACCTAAAGTCATATTCTACAAATTGATTTTTAATATAGAATATTCCACTTCGCACATGCAAAAGCATGCAATATGAAAGAAATCTAAATGAATAAAAACAAGCTATTTTAACATAGAAGAAAGGATGGAAATGTAAGACATGAAAAAACTTACGCTCTATTCACACGAATAATGCAGTCAACAAGGCAATTGATGCACAGTGAACAACACTACTATTCTTTTTCACTTGGTATACAGGACCATTTTGTTTTTGTTTTTTTTGTTATTATTTCAAGCTGGCTTTCACTTGGTATGTAAACTGTACTATCGTTGCAAAGTGCTGCCTGTTTGAAATACAAGAGGTTTTAGGTAATTTTCCTCTTTTTTTTTTCTTTTTTTTTTAATACTTACCAAAGTCATGGAAGAGAAATCGCGGTCTTCTTCATGAACAGTTTCAAAAGCTGAGTACGTACGGGTGTTGTACCGGCCGGAATTTCAGAGCAGAGAGGTATCAAGAGTCGCAGATAAACTTGTAATGGAATCCCAAAAACAATATAAACGAATCAAATCCATGTAGGTTTAACTGTCATATTCTAATTCCCATATCTTGCACAAACAGCCTTTTTAATCCACTTCCATTTCTCCTTCATCTTCCAAATATCCGATCAAAGTTGGCATCTTTTTCTGCTCCCCATTATCTCAATAATGACCGGCGTCCCCACCGGGTTTCCATAAGCAAATTAAGCAACCCATGTAGGGAGCTGTGGGGTGAAAAGGGTTTTGACGTTTTTGGATAAAATTTAAGTGAATATATAACAAGTTTGTCTTGAGAATCTTCTTGTCTGATCGTATCGTAGAAAGTCCATGCTCATAGGGTCCTACTGTGTATAATATGGCCTTGCTTTGCAGAATCATGTGCTCCAACTTTTTATTAGCGAGTATCCTGTTTGGCAAACCATCTTCTTCATTTTCTTTTTAGACACTGTGTTGATTATATATATAAGATCCTGAAGTTTGTTGGATGATCTTTTGTAGATTCATTTGATAAATTACTGTTTTCTCTACCTGAGGACAACATCATTTGATAAAAAAAAACATCTGTGCTGCACTTATTTTTTTATTTATCGAGTATCAAAATATTATAAGATAAAATGGTCAGAAAATATTAAGAGAAACCCACAACATCGGCATCACTTATTGTAAAAAAATTAAAAACAATTATAAATATACCATTTCTAGAATGATTTACCATTTTGGTATTGAATTATATTTTTTATCATTCATTAAATGACCTTATATCATGTATTTAAAAAAGAGTACATCACTTATCTAACATATATCATATATCACTTAATATTTAATATAGAAATTCAATATATAATATTAAAGGACATTAATATAATAATTTTATATCATCACCATCATCATCATTATTATTATATATCCATATTTAAAAATTAAACTTAAACTAAACTTAAATACTTAAGATTGATTTGACAAGGTTGTATAAAATATTTTGATGATAATTATTTTATATTTTTTTTTAAAAAAGGATTTTAGTTAGTTTATTCAATACATTAAGTTTATAAGCTATAATCATATTTTTTTTTATAAATTTTATAATGATTATATACATTAATAAAAATAACTAAAAAACATTAAAAATATAGGATTGGATAAACCCTTGACCTATTTGACCCAAATAAAACTGAATAGGTTCTTGTCCAACCAGGTAAAAATCCAATTCAATGAGATTAGGTGAGGTTGAAAATACCTAACTCTTATCAGTATCCTCTGCTACGTTTCAGCAGGCCATGTTGAAGGACTAGTGAGTATTTAATATTGTATTTTTTTTAAAAATAATTTTTATTTTATGTTTTATTTTAAATTATTATTTTTTGATATTTTTATATCATTTTAATGTGCTGATATCAAAAATAATTTTAAAAAATAAAAAAATATCATTTTGATATATTTATAAATAAATTAAAAAGCACTTTAAAAAACAATCTTAATCTCATTACCAAACAGTCACAGTATAGTATATAGAAGTCATGGCCATGAAAGAATATGGAAGCCAGGCTTTTAGCTATGGAAACCACTGTATAGCCAAAATGGGTGGTCTGGTGGCCGGATCTTCACATGTACGCTAGCTGTCCAAGAATTGATGATTACTGGTCATATAGCACTTATACACTGCGGCACTTCTCTTTGTCGAGCAACATATCCATATATATTCTTAATTAATTATGAACTTTTCAAAAGGGTTTTTGATAATGATTTGATTCAACTCCTCCACAGTTTAGTTCCAGGAAGATTATCAAGGGACTCCCTTTTCAACATAGAGAATGGGAAATTGGAAATTAATTGTTAAAGATAAGAGTTCATGCTCAACCTTATAAGTGTGAATTCACTATTCTTTTAATTATTAGTTACTATCCAATATCAATATTTATTATATTAACACTTGATTAATATGTTTTTTTAATATTGAATAAAAAGCTTTATACACACACAAACACACTCTATATTTACAAGAAATAAGTCATGTTCTCATAGAAACCTTTCGAGATAATTTAATTATTTACAGCACTAGTTCCTCCCCGGCTAAAATCAATAATATTTACATCGATCAACAAAGGAACCATGATATATAGGATTAACATCAATAGTAATTAAACCATATAGCACTTCAAATGTGACAGATTCTGATGGTTTAAATTATTGGATCCCACAGCATCACATGATTTAAACCAGCAAAAAGCAGCCATGTCTGTTTCCAATAGGAAGATGGCAACTTTATGATATTGTGAGCATGTGCAAGTTTCAAATCCAAATAATTTTCATATGAGGAGATGTGTTAGAGAATAATATAAATTATATTCTATGACTTCACGTAACAACTTAATCTTTTAGATGAGATGGTTTCTTAACATGTTTTAAATAAAACCAGGAGAGAGCTGCATGCCCATTACGACCAGAGGAAAAAACAGTAACGCATCTGGTGTATTCACCCGGCATAACATTTGCTTATCATACCAATGACAAGCAAGATAGGCTCCCACTTGCTTATTCTAAGGTGAGGCGATCATGTGGATACTAATTAAGAGCCCTAGATGACAAAACTGAGTGAGGATAAAACTAAAGCTGCTTTCAAACAAGCCACATATAAATGTATATATATATGTGTGTGGGAGAGCAATCCAATCCAGCTAACTTTCTATATAAACACACCAACACACACATGTTAGGTGTACAGCTCTTCTCCACTCTACTGCTACTGCTAGGAAACATTGATTGCGATCAGCTTATTGAGTGCTGGTTTTGTTTCGATTCATATTTTAAAGCTCGATTCACAGTTGGCATCCTTAGGGTTGAAAATGAAGAGCGAATTAGAGCCCAGAAATGGTCTTCGAAACTCTCAATTATTTGGACACACACACACCATGAAGTGAGGAAAAGCTGGCTAGGTTCCACACCACCTGCTTGCTTCACCAAAACCCTGTTCATTTAGCTGACCTCTTTATTACGTCATCTGTGTATTAAATAATGAGATAAAACGAATATAACCTTTTATCTTTCTTTCTTCTTCTTTTTTATCAAATTGCGAGCCCTCGATTTTGCATGTGGTAATTAACTGGCTTCACCCAACTTTCTTATTTTAAATGAAACCTTGGATGAAAGTAAACTGGAGTGATTAGAATTCTCGTACGATTTGTTGGGTTCTTTTGTCGTGCGCATTAGAAGAAAAAGAAAGACAGCATTTGACATATCTTTCCAAAGAGAGAAATTTTATGTTCTTTTGGGTTACTCTAAGACTCGTCAGCTAATTTAGATCACACAACGATAGTACCACCACAAAAACTATAATTAGTTTTCGTGTATTAATATATCAATTGAAATTTATAATGACATTAGCTTTCATTCCTCACCTTATCAATTTTAAATTCAAACCGATGGTTATATCAATTCTCATTAAGGTTCCTCTTAGATTGAGGGTTAAATTACATTAATCTTATGAAATATTAAGAAAGTAAATAGAAACTCCATTCACATTTAACCCAAATACCCATACCACTCACATAAAATTAACAAATATGTACAAACTCAAATACTAACGATAATGTTTTTACGGTACGTAGATTATGATGAACTTTACCGATGAAATAGTCATTTCCTATGTCTCTCAGTAAACAATAATGGGAATATTTCCTCTATATATATTAAGAGAGTTACAGTGAAAAAAAATTAAAAAAACTAAAAGTTACACCGATATATCATTTATACAGATATAATTACCGATGAAATAAACGTGTCAGTAAAATCTATATGTAAATCCATTAGTAATATTTATGTTATGACCTAGTTAGCGACTCCCCTCTTCTATTTATTCTTCCTCTATTAGCTCTCTACACACACAAAAAAAAAAAAAAAAAAAAAAAAACCAGTATAACCTTCATCCCTTTATCCTATTACAAATCAACCTTCCACTACAAATCCAACCACCCCAACAAAATTTATAAGAACCCCTGTTCTCATTTGATTATTTTTAGGATTCCCCGCATCAAGAAAGCTAAACTACCTCTTTTTCGTTTGAACTTAATTTTAAAATATTATTTTTTATTGCATCTTTTTGTCATATATGTGGTTTGTTTGTGTGCTTACTTGTTTATAACCCTTTTCTCATGGAAATTGTTGTATGAATGTATTATTTGTACATGCTAAAAGTTTGTTTGAGATTTTAAAAAATTGTATGTTTGTCATTTGATAAAATTGATTTTGATTTTGTGACTTAAGTGTTTTGTAATGAAATAAATATGGACTTATTTAAAGCGGTATGTTTTATATTTTGTCAATTTTATTATTGATTTAAATATTTTGATAAATGTCTGAGAGTTTGAATTTATGTAAATAACTGATAATAATTTAAGATTATTATTAAAATAGATTGAATAAGTTTGGGTTAAATCAATGTTAACAAATCTAATTCATTTACATAATGGATTAATACATGTTGTTATCAATATTCTATATAGATTTGATACAAGTAACTGATGATCATTTTTGGATGTATCGAGATTCATCCAAAAGATTGCGTAGGATGAATTATTGTAATGCAACTGAGGGTTTTATTAATCATATTATCTGGTTTGAGAAATATTAATAGAGGTAGTATTTAATTTTCATGTAAGAGGTGCAATTTTTATTTTCTAGATCTATATGTTGTTAGAGGCATCTTCTAAAAAACGGATTCATGGAGAAATACTTATGTAGAATTGCATATGAAAAACTATATGTTCCTTACAACACCATGAAAGAAATGATGGTTACGTCAACTTCTTGCTCTAGCAATATATATAAAGTTGTAGATAAGAACAATAATCCTTATAGGAATATGATTATGAATGTGATGAGAATGAATTAGGGTTATATAGGTGAATATTCAATCATAGATGAAGAACCAAGTGCAGACACAATCAGATTTTTTGATATCTTAAAAAATTTCGATAAATCATAGTAAATCATCAATTTTTGCACAAGTGTTGATCATCAAGTCAAATCATGGGTTTAGTGAGGTCGGTTATGATAAAATTCTTGATTCAGAAATAAGCATTTTATCTAAAATAAATTGGTTGTAAAAACTTCTATACTATTAAATCCATGATGAAACATCTCAACCTAGTTAGGGAAGGACTCTTGTCGTACATGGAAAACTTTTATACATCTCAATCACTTCTAGATCGCAAGGTTACTCATATCTCCATATACTAAATATTGAAAAAAACATGTTTGAAAATATTTTTAACATGATTATGAACATTAAAGGGAAGAAACAAGATAACATGAAAGTTAGAATAGATATACCTTTCTTTGTCATCGTAAAAATATAGATTTGATTTATAATGGGACATAGGTGGCAAATCCAACTTCACCTTAGATAAAATGAGAGAAAAAAAATGAGAGGTTGAAAAAAAAGCCCCAACGACAATCCATCCCACAACCTCCGCATGTGTCACCTCAACAAGAAAAAAATGATGTCGTAAGGATTCAAACAACATGGTAAAAAGGTGATTCTACTTACTAAAGGATGTCACACGAGCTCCCAGGATACGTCATGCATTGTGCTTAGATATGTAAATCAATAAAAAAAAACCATTATTTCCCTAAATTAAAATAAATTTAGCAAAAAAACCTCAACACTTGACATTTTTTTCAAAGAAGCATGTAGAATGTTATGAAAACGGGCCCCCAAAGCATTGATTTTGTATTGAATGCAATCCCCATTACCACTGGGATCATGGTTTAAGGCATCAAATTTGAATACAGTACTTCCGATCAATGCTTATACAAAATAAAAATAAAAAAAACAGTACTTCAGATTTGTACTGCCGGCGACAGAATTTCGTCCGGGAATCTAATTAGTGAATATTGTTATCTTCCATATAGATAGTCGAGGCTGGCAGAATTTGGTGGTGGCCAGATACATAAGTACACAGAATCTATGTCGAGTTAGCAAAATGAAAATAGCATAACAATAGGAAGAAATGCATGGAGCCCATTTCAAATGTTTATTCCTACAATTTGCTTCTTACAGGCATTGATATTATTCTCGCCAACACTAACACACTAGCAGCTAATTACAGTGCTGGCCTCTTGTTTCGGTTCTTCTGCTGCCTTTTTCTTCCAAGTACACGCCATGAAGAACCCAGACCCTCCTTCACTGCACTAGCATTGTCCACTGCTATAATTTCACTTTCCTCGGCCTAATTAACAGGGAGGGGGGGACCCTCTCAATTGTTTTTTTGTTGGAGCCAGATTGTGAAGACATCTAGGGTTTTCATGTCGGCCCTGTAATGTTTCTGTGTGAATTCCGACAAAGTTGGCCATGTGAAGTCAGGATACACCCTCGGATTTTTAGAGTCAATCAAGGTGTTTGGTGGCTTCACCACCTTATCCAGTTTTGGACAGAGAAAGAAAGCAAGGGATTTCCTTACTGTTACATTATTGACCACCGCTCTATGCAAGCAACTCTTGAAAATGCCATTTGATAGAGCCTGAAACAACACAAAGTCTATTGGTTAGTAATATTAACTGTACGGTGATTCTTTGATTCGACATGTACTATTTTGGGATATATAGCCTGGAACAGTGAGATTGACTCTCTTTATGTGACGTAGGAAGAAACAATTGAAAGGATTCTAACTAGCTTAGCTGTTTTTTTATGATCTTACGTACCATGAAGGTGTCACCGATGTTGACGACGAAAGCTTCCGGATCAGGTCTGACGGAGTGCCATTTTTCATCGACGAACACTTGAAGGCCACCGACCTGATCTTGATGGAGGATTGTTAAGGATGTGGGATCACAGTGAGGCCCGGTGCCAAGAGTTAAATCCGGCTTTTGGCAAGGCGGGTAGTAATTCAGTCTCATTATTGAATCGTTTCCTTCGAAGAAATCTCTAAAATATTCTCTTCCAACTCCCAGACTTGCTCCTAATAGCTCCATAATCCCAAGGGAAAGAGTGTTCATGGCTTCACAATATTCTTGGTAAACCGTCCTATCCATAACAAAATCACAAATTATTGTAGTGTCTTCACTTGCTAATAATATAATATATAGACGACATTGTGTAATATCTCATTAATTAGCTGGGAATGAAAGATATATTATGGTTTCTTACCCGAATTGTTTGAAATTTTCTCCCATTACATTCGAGAAGTATTCTTGGACGATGTCAGAAGACTGATTGTCAGCACAGTATCGGAGAGAAAGTGTTTCTTTCCATGGAAGTTTGGAGGAGAATCTTCCAGTGAAGCTACTAGCATACCCATATTGCTCTCCTATCTTTCTTTGAGCTCTTTGCTTCTCTGAGAGTTGTTTGCCAAAAAACATGTTCATATACTCATGAGCTTTAGCTATAAGCTTTGAATCAACTCCATGGTTAACAACTAGAAAGAATCCATGCTTCCTGCACGCCTCATTTACTAGCTGAGTAGCCTTCGACACCGCCAGAGGATCTCCTGCGAGGAAGCTTCCAAAATCAACAGGGGGGATTGCAAGTTCTGGGGTTTCAAGGCATGGTTTTTCGTGGTCAGGCCAAATGAAGTGAGAGGGTATGCTGGCTTGGTGTTGAAGAATTGAAACATCAAACACTAATGGCTGTCGAGGAAGAAGAGGAGCCATTATCATGTTTGTAGCGAAACATCAACGGCATATAATGATAAATATATGCGCGCGCTCACCCACAGGTATATACATGTATTTTCAATTTCTACTTCGGAAAAATATATATCATCGGAATTAACTAGAAGGTACTTATCTCTAGTTTAGCTGATGAGAGAGATTGAGAGGAGATCGTGTATCACTGAGAGGGGATAGAGGAGGTAAGTACAGTTTAATAGGAAGTTAGAAGCTGGCAGAGGATCAGGGAAAAGCCAAGGCCAGTCGATTGTGAAGGTCAGCGAACAATATTCGAATCTTATTGTTTTCAGTGTTTTTTTTGTGTGTCACTGTATTTTAAAAAATATAATTTAAAAAAAAATATTATTTTTGTTTTTTATTTTAAATTTTTTTTATTTTTTTGATGTTTTTAAATATTTTGATGTGACGATATAAAAAATATCATTTTAATATATTTTTAAACAAAAAAACAATTTTAATAAGACTCTCAAATATGCAACTCATATTCTAATCTCATGAACACAGACGAACCCTGATCTATGGATGTAAGAACCGATGCCCTTGTAACTTCTTTTTTCTCCCGGAAAGCACCCGTGTTTGGATAAAAGTTAACTGAAATTTTTCATAGAAAAGATAGAAAGATATATACTATACTTGAGACATTATACACAATAATTTATATACAGATAAGTAGGGTCCAATTTTTTAAAAGAAAAGGAAAAAAATAAAATGATTGAGGTCCTATGAGAAAAAAAGGTTCTCTACCTCGGATACTCCCACTAAACTAGAATCTAGTTGAGAATTTTCTGTTAATTACTTTGTGTAATGGCCCTACGTACTTACACTTGGTTTAGATATATGTTTATTTTTGGGTACATGCATGCATGTGATCTCTTTGTGTGTATAGTTATTCCATGAACAAATATATATTGATGTTCTGCGTGTGTACGCAGCACGGTATTGGACAAAAGGAAGATTCTAAGACCGGCTTGCCGAGTGCCACTGGCTTCGGTCGCTGAAAGCGGTGGAGAGATTTGAAAATATATGTGTTTCATGGGACAGATCAAGAAGGGCATGCAGGGTAAATAATCAAGATAAATTACACCCAACTTGTTTAATTAATTCTTCTTCTGCCCACGAGCTGCATGTCTTGTTTCCCTTCCTCCTATTTGTGTGGTAAAAATTACAGTATATATATGTAGTAATTAAAGTACATTTGTGTGATAAAAATTATAGTATATGTAGTAATTAAAGTATATTTGTGTGGTAAAAATACGTGCGTTTCATAGGACACTGATCTTGTTATCAGATTAGGGCATGCATTTGAAGAGGTGGATGCTGAGCTTTTGAGCTCCATGTTTTGCATTATAGCCACGTATGAAAATTAAACATTAATTAATCAGGACAACTTCCACCTTTTATTTTCAAATATCATCGTACGTGGGGAAAAGATTGTAGCTAACAATTAGTTATTTTCTGAACATTAAAATCAATACTAACAATTTAAACTACATATACATTATTAAACTATGTGGGACGACATAGTTTAATAATGTGTGTAAATAGTTTTTAATTTTAATTTACGCAATTAATGAAACAACTTAATTCACACATGAAAGAGATCAAAATACCCTTACTGTGTGAGAAAAGGAAACATAGTGAATAAGAAAAGGATTGTCCGAAAGGACTAGCATAAAATTAGTGGTACTATATATTTTGTAGCTATTTATTAAAATAAACAATTAAAAAACGTTGTAGAATCACTGTGGATGCATGGAGAAAAATTGATTATTTATTACAACAGTGACTCTCCAGGCTTGCGTTTTTTATTTTTTTTCTCCTTTGCTGGGTTATAGGGTCGCCTTCTTTGCTGTTTTTAATTTCTATTTGTTTGGGTTGTTGGGTCACTTTTTTTGGCCCTCTTTTTTTAGGATTTGGGCTACGGAACATATTGCTCAGTTGGGCTTTTTTATCTGTTTGGTTGGGCTTACGAGAGAGTTTTTTCCACTTTAGTAGTTAAGTTTTTATTTTTAAATTGAGTTTGATACATAAAAAAAAATAATTTTTACGTGGTTATCACATTATTATGAACCATGTAGATTAGCTAGTTGACTTGAGTTTTTTTTTACATTTTTTTAGTTTATTATAATTTTATTTTACCCTTCAATGTCAAGTTGATTGGAAATTAGACTTCATAATTTATTTTGATTTACATTCTAAGTCTTATGAGCTAGGTAATGAGTTTGGTCGGTTGACTCGAGTGCTTTTTGTGTTTTTTTTTAAATTTTATTCTTTAACATTAGGTTGATTGAAAATTAATCATCTAAATTTATTTTGATTTGTTTTTTATAGAGTTATTCTAGTGTCATGACTCAAGTTTAGCAGGTTAATCTGGTTGATTCAACTCATTTTCTTAGTTGATTGTTTTCAATTTCATCATTCAACATTAAGTTGATTGATAATTATGCTATTAGAGTCTCTTGATCTATATAGTAGATTTAGTGGGTTAACCTAAGTTGATTTTAGTTAATCTAATATGTTATCATTTTAATTATTTTTTAAAAAATAACTTGTTGATTTTTTTTAATTAAACAATGGTTTTTTATTAGTTGTTCAAATTATCTTTAGACCTGCCAAGTCGATCGAGTCAATCCCTATATAATTAAAAAAGTATTAAAAACCACATTAACAGCACCTTAATATTTCATTTACATCAAAAAAAAAAAACTTCAACTCTACCTGCAGCGTAGCGCGAAAAACAATCTAGTACTTATCTATAATAGGGGATAAGTATAAATTGATCAATATAAAATTTGAAATGGTAAATCTTCTTGTAGTCTCTTTAAATTTCAAAAGATAGTTAAATCAACTCTTACACTATTAATATAGATATGACAATACTTTCAATTTATATTATCATGTGTGATACCCTTTTATACAATTCATGCTTATTGGATGCCCATCATATGTGTTATTATGGTAGTGTTATTCTATGATACAAAAGATGAAGATAATATAGACAAAATAAAACAAGATAGGAATATAAAATTATATTTAATAGTGGTGTATAAGATAAAATAATTTTTTTATATCTTGTTTGATTGATGATAAACACTACATAATAAAATATATATAAAAAAATTACCCTTAATATGTATTACTGTAAAACTTGCATATTTAAAAATATAATTAAGCATGTTTTTACTTTGTGTTTAGATTAAGCAATGAAATTAATGAGATTGACTGGATAGGTTGACTTGGGACCTGACCAACCTAGAGCCTGAACTGGTTTGAGCTTAAAAAAAATAGATGGAAGGTTGGCCGAAATCTATCTCAGTTAAAAATTCATGTCAACCCACAACCCAGTCAACTCTAAAACCCCCCGATCAAAACTCGAGTAAAAAATTCAATGATTTTCTTAAATAAAAAAGAAAAATGATCAAAACAAAGTCATTTTGATCCCGTTTTCAAAAAAAAAATGGAGTTAACCCTTCTTGCCCATGACCTGGACTTTATCCTGACCTCCTTGTCAAGTTTTAATATTACAATGATAATTATTTTTATTCAGTTTGAGAAGTCTAAAAAAAAAATAATGATATTTCACAGATAAAAATATAATAAATGTTAGTTTTGAAAACTTATATTTTCTATACCTTCTAGTTTTGAAATACAGAAATTAACTCTAAAACTATTCCTAAAAAATAATTTATTTTTATGTCTATATATCTTCATCCAAACATTTTTATATTTCGATTGTCTCTCTATCTCTTCTGTTGATAGCAACCACAACAATATGCACCCATTTGAACAGATGAAGGAAGCACACATGATCAGGGTTATCATGTTAATAGTTAAAGTAGAAAGACTGATTTAAGTAATTTTCAAAACTTAAGGTGCCACCTGATTAATTTATCCAAATTCGAAGGAATCATTAATGGATTTACCTAAAAATGTCTTAACTAAAACATATCTTGCAAGAGGAATAGTCCAGAGCTCAGCTATCAGTTGCTGGACTTTTGCAACTGATAGCGAGCAGCTAGCTAGCTAGATTTCCAAGAAGAAGCAATGTATCCAAGACAATGATGCATTTAAGGACTTCAATAATGAAATCAAACATTTAAGGACCATAATATCCATATCTAAATACTTGAGTTAATTCATGAACAATTAACCAGCAGCTGCATACAGAAAGATTGTATCATTCATTCATCCAATAATACAGGAGAAAGTAAGGGTTTATTTGAAAAGAAAGCTTCCAAATTCCCAATCACAAGGTCAACCAAAGCCATCAAAGTTTCCTCAGTGTGGACAGCTCTATGCGGTGACAGGACAACATTGTCTAATGAAATGAGTTCACTAGGAACATGAGGCTCATTCTCAAACACATCCAGTCCGGCACCTGCAATCTCTCCTTGCATCAAGCACCTCACCATTTCCTGCTCATCTATAATAGCCCCGCGTCCGACATTAATAATCAATCCTTTCTTCCCCAATGCTAACAAGACTTCCTTGTTGATCACGTGGCGAGTTTGATCATTCAATTCACAACAAATCATGAGGACCTCGCAGTTAGCTGCTAGTTCACAGACATTGGAGTAATAAGGATATGATACAGATGACTTCTTGTTCCTTGAGCAGTACAAGATATTGCAGCCAAAGGGCTCTAGCCTTTTTCCAACTTCTAGGCCAATGCTTCCAAGTCCAACAATCCCAACTTTCCTCCCTCCCAGCTGAAATCAAACATCAACATCTTAGGGAGAAGCAAATTACAACCATCAATGAAACAGAAATTGGGTATTTATAGTTAAATTATTAGCATATAAATGACAAGTCTTTATTTTTTTTTAAAAAAAAAGGAAAAACGGAAAAAAAACGATTCGACAGAGTAGACATTTGGGGTGGGAGGAACCGAAGTAAGCACTCCAACTTCTAGGATCTGAAAGCTTAAATTTGTGGGTGTTTGGTATGTAGTTCAAAGTGCTTTTTGTCCGGGACAAAAAAAAAAGCACCGGATTGATAATTTCTAGGCGCGCACATCGGAAAAACACTCAAACAGGCATCAATTTGACGCCGTAGCAACTCAAACGTGTTTTGAAAAGATCCCAAATCGCAGTACAAGACAGTGAGTTATTGCTGTATGAAATGACATGTTGAGAGGCATTATTTCTATTGTTTATCACCAATCAAGACTCAAACCATTCTCAAGTTTTCAATCAAATTAAAAATGATTCAAAAAAGATATTCCGAATTCCAGGAGTTTCCTAACAATATGCCTTTTTCCCATTAATTTCAACACCTAGTTGACTTGTCTCGTTGAGAATCAACAATTTCTTTTCAGGTGCCCAATAAAATTTTCTGCAAGACAAAGACCAATCCCTCACCTTAGAGCCAAGAGAAAAATCTCCGTTGTTAGCCCACAATCCTTGGGTGACATAACGATTGCCAGCAGATATCTTTCTCAGCGCATCAATCAACAGCCCTACTGCTATATCAGCAACATCTGCAGAAAAAAGGTTTCCAGCATAAGCCACGGATACCCCTCTCCGACGACACTCTTGCAAGTCGATTTGGTCCAGTCCAGCACTTGTAGTCACAATAAGCCCCAGAGATGGCAACAGCCTTATAGTGTTGGTGGTGACTGGACAGCTTCCATGAGAGAGAATAGCTTGGACTGAGTGTGCATGGGTGGTCAAAAACTGTTCTAAAGGAAGTGGCGAGTCCCAAGCTTTCAAGAAATGGAATTTTTGGGAGAGTTTCTCTTCGTGATATATGAAGACTGGTGGTGGTTCAAGAACTAAGACTTTTGGCTTCGGGAAAAGGTTTTGGTCATGGTTTTCTTGACGATAACCATTGCAGTCCATTTTCAATGTTTTGAGGAGATTATTAAAAGAAAAGGATTTCTTGCTATAAATATTAACTACAGAGTTTATTTATTGAATTGGGTTGGGATTTTAGCGTTTCGTGACTCTTTTGGGCCATTTGTCTCACACATGGGCTTTAACAGGATGGCTGCAACATTGGGCCCTGAGGCCTATAAAATTGAGAAAGCTCGAAGAGTCAATAGCCTTCCAAGTTCCAACTTCCCACCCTGTGAAATTTTGTGGGGATTTTGCATACCCGTTACTTTTTAAATGTAAATTAGTTGCTAAAAAATATTAAAAATGGAATTTGCATTAAATATTTTCTGATGTGAATTTATCTTTACTAATTTATATGTAACAGATAATTCATTGAAAATAAATCAACGAAATATTCATTACTAATTTTTCGTTATTGATTCAAATTCAGCAACGGAAATTCAGTTTGTTGATTTCCGTTGCTGAGCTTTTTTTTTGTTATCAGTATTTAATTATCCCAATTTATTAATTGTTTAATTAATTACTAATGGATATTTTGAAAATACTAAAATATATTTAAATATAAATAATATTTAAAACTAAATATGGTGCAAATAAAATTAAAATCCATAATACAATTAAAAATTCAATTGAAATTACATGTGCAAATAGATCAACATACAATAAAAAGATACAATTATAGTGGAAACAAACTAGGATATTGTAGATGAGAGTGAGATGAATTAATATATGGTAGTCGAGACCATGGTTGATATACTGGTGAAGACGTGGGATCTAGAGATGTCATTGTATTTGGTGGCATCAATGGGGACACACGTGTTAGCATACTTTGGCTTATATTTATTGGTCTACCATAGCATCCATGATTGTTCATAAGAAATTCTTGTATAGAATCCATCTCCTATTTTATTTCTAAAATAAGATCATCTCTTTTCTTCAACTCCCGATAAGATGAAATAGGATATGATGACTCCACTAAGTAGAAATGTGATGAAGAACTTGTACTAACTATATATTTTGGCATACGAGGTGGACCAAATAATCTACCCTTTGTAACCCCTCATGTCGCCACATACCAAGTTACTCCATCAAATGAAGGATTAATTTTCTGATCAATTTCATACTTTGAAATCATCTCCTTTTATAATTTTCATGTAAAACAATTATGTAATATAAATTCATTTGAATGTTAAATGATATTTAAATTGTATTAAGAAATAAAAATACATACAACCACAACCACAACCACTTTTTTATACTTGTTATCTATGAATGTGCTAAACTCCTTAGCACTTTGATACAAAATTGAAAATACATGATCTCATTTGAGGTTCTTTCTCTCCTACTTTTTCTTGCTATCAAAATTAAAAAAAAAATAGAAAAGATAACTATTAAATAATTAAAATTATTTATGTTGAACAAAAAAATTCTTACCATACTAGCTTGATATGATGCAAATGGCATTGTACCACCAGAATGAGTGCTTATTTTTTCATCTGTTGTAGTTAATCTATTTCTCTTTGAATAGATAACTAAAAGTAAAGCATGAGTGCTTATTTTTTCATCTGTTATTAAAAGTAAAGCATGAATGAGGATAATTGCTCGCCAATTAATTGATAACTAAGCGGGGGAGAGCGTGTGTGAAGTGTGAACATATGATCTTATGCATGTTGATAGCTTAAACGGATGAGATTTAAAACAGGTTTTGTAATTAGCATTAGAAAATCAATTGCAATGTTTTCTCAATCAGCAATGGAAAATCCGTTACAGATTTGAAACAATCTCATTTGCAATGAATTTTTTGTTGCTAAACAAAATCCGTTGTTGACCCGTTGCTAAATCAGCAATGACATAATTCCATTGCTAAAAAATTTCAATCAGCAATTGATTATTCATTGCATATTTAAAACAACCACATCTACAATGGATAATCTGTTGCTAAACACATTTCATTGTTCATCCGTTGCTAGATCGGCAATGACATTGGTTAAAATGCATTGCTAACACCCTCGTTTTTTTAGTGGTGAAAGGTTACAAGAGAATATTCACAAGAACGTCATCTAAAAGTATGAAAGCATCTGCAAGAACAGTGTAATCTAATCTCGCATAGTGTACCCACTAGTTAGATTGTCCGCACTACATTACAAGCTTAACAAATAATTTATATAATTGTTAGGATTGAAAGCAATTAATAGGATTTGCTAATTCAAAAATAAAAAATAACATCTATACATCCAAGGTTTGATATAATGAAACAAATCAACACATTCAATTATAACAGCAGCAACATCAAAGTATTAACATTTAAAACTATCATTACTATTATTGTGAAAACAATAAAAATTATTAAATTACCCAAAAAAAAACTCAAAAACATTAACAAAAAAAAAGCAAGGAAAAAAAACTAAATTATTATTATTATTGCATTAATAATAGGAAAAAAATAAATAAATCAAAGAATAAAAAAAAATCCCAAAAACTTTAACAAAAGAGGAAACAAAAAAAATGATAAAACAAAAAAAAATATAACATATATACATGCAAGGTTTGATATAATAAGAAACATTAATACTCTATATTATAATAATAGTAACATTGAAGCCTTAACATTTAAATTATCATTACTATTACAGCTAAAACAATAAAAAATATTAAATTACCCTGAGAAAAAAAACTCAAAAACATTAACAAAAGAGATGCAAGAAAAAAAACTAAAATTATTATTAGTATTAAGAGTATTGCGTTAATAATGAAAAAAAACAAAATTAAATCAAAGAATAAAAAAAGCCTAAAAAGTTTAACAAAAGAGCAAACAAAAAAAATTAAATAAATGATAAAACAAAAATAAAAATTATGAGCTGAAAAAAAAATCATTTGACTTGAAAAAAAAACTAATAAAAAAACAAAAAGAAAGAACAAAGAGAAAAAAAATATCAATTTTCAAATGTTCATAAACACAAACTAAAATTTAAGAACTAAATTTTTCAAAAAAAATACCAACTCAACAAATAAGAAAATAATAAAAAATAAAAATCAAAGCTAAGAGCACATATATATATAAACACGGACAAAAATAGAGACTATTTCGGAAATATAAAAAAAATAAAGGAATTAAAATCAAAAATTAAAAGTATAAGGACCGAAATGAAAACCAAATATATTATGAATTTCAATCAAGAGACAAAATTGAAAAAATCAAAACTTCTATACCGAAAATAATTAAGGGATTGAAAATCATCCCAAAATTAAAAGACTAAGGACTGAAATGAAAACACAATATATAGTCAATTTTTATCGAATGACACAATTGAACGAAATCAAAAACTTATATAACAAAAATCAGGACCATAAAAACTATTAAAAGTTGAGGGATTGAAATGAAAACACCATAAACATAAAGGTTTGCTTTGAAATTTATCATGTAGGGGAGAGAAAATGGCCAAAAAAGTTAACCAACCACCATCACGATCCTGTCTATTGTGTGAGGCCATGCGTCATACCATGAGGGAAGAGTATATGGCGGCACATCGAGTAAGATGCCAAATGAATATTTTTTACCACCAGACGACGACGCACGTGTCGCACGAAGTGTGCATGAGGCTAAATACCGCCAGCACGTGTGTTAGACACGCAAACAGTATTCGGCATAAAAGAATAATAGGAAAATGGTAAATTATGTAAATACCCATATAGTCAACTCTTCTATTTTGTCTTATTGAAGAGCAAATAAGTATTTAGATATTTTAAAAAATATGAAATATCCGAAACACCCCCGCAGGTAACCCTTGGTTTTTGTCTTATTGGAGGGTAAAAGGGTTAGCTTATTGTGCAATGAAATGTGAAATTACCGTGACACCTCCTCTAACAACTGTTATTTTTTGTTTTATTTGAAGGTATAAAAGTTATTTTACCGTGCAAAAAAAAAAAAATCAAAACAAACCATGACCCGCCAGAATCAAACCGACCAAAAAACACTATTACAATTCACAATAAAAACACTCACAATGCACAATAAAAAAACTGATTTCTTTTATATAGTATATACTACTTGGTGGATATAAACCGCGGGGGGATCGCTCCATCATGAAGCCATGGCTAGGGTTTTAGGATGTAACCAGCATCCAAATAATTCTGATAAGAAGGTAATTCTGCATGGCTATGCAGTTATATCATTCTGTTCTGATCTGCAAGCATACAAAAGAAAGTGAAATGATAACTGGAAGGAATCAAACAGAATTTACCAAGCTGAACCACATCGGAGATAGGTTTGATTATCCAACATCAGAATAATAGCCATGTAAGACATCGTCTGACTTCTTAAATGCTGGGAAAAGAGATTGCTTGTCGGAGCTTTCTCCAGAAATTTGTTTACTGATAACCAAATATCATACATGAGATACTTAACAAACTGACCTGCGAGCCGATGAGTTGAAAATTATTCGTTGTCCACATATTCGGAGAGTAAAGGCTCATTTGTCAAGAAAGCTTCCAAATTCCCTACCACAAGTTGGCTTAAATCCTTCAAAGATTCAGGTGTAAAAACAGCCCTGTGCGGTGACAGCACAACATTATCCATCGCGAAAAACTCTTTGCGAACATTAGGCTCGTTCTCAAACACATCCAAGCCAGCACCTGCAATCTCCCCTCGCATCAGACAACTCACCATCTCCTTCTCGTCGATAATATCCCCGCGTCCAATGTTTACAATGAATCCTTCCTTCCCCAGTGCTGACAACACTGGTTTATTGATCATGTGGCGGGTTTCGTCACTTAATCCACAGCAAATGATGAGAGCATCGCAGTTAGCTGCAAGTTCACAGACATTGTGATAGAATGGGTACGAAACATATGGTTTTTTCTTCCTGGAGTTGTACGAAACAACACAGCCGAAGGCCTCAAGCCTTTTAGCAACTTCATATCCAATATTTCCCAATCCAACAATCCCAGTTCGCTTACCTCCGAGCTGCAATCACCAGACACAAAGAATACATATACAACTAGTTAGTACAACTAAATGACAAATTGCTGGTGTCGAGCCCTTTCTATCTCCATTTTGTTTCCCTTTTTAGAGATCCATTTTTATCATTATTTTGTTTCTTGGAGTGGAAAGGCGCAAAAGGATCGATATAGCCTACCCCATCTAGTTTGATGTCGAGGATCTGTTGTAGTTGTTTTGTTTCATTGGCAAGAAATGGAGTGGTTATGCAGTAAACCAATCAATACATGTTTTCAGAGCATTTTCATTTCAAGAATTAGACATAAATAATTAAATAAACCAAAAGTACTAACTTAAAATCTAGTGTTCCTTCCAATCATCATTTTTTTAAGCCATTAAAAACTAAAAGTGACACATATAAAGAGAAGATTCACGAATCAAAACCTTGGAACCATGAAGATAGTTCCCTTTATCAGCCCAAAGCCCTTGCCTCACATAACGATCACTGGCCGAAACCTTTCTCAAAACATCAATCAACAAACCAACAGCCAAGTCAGCCACATCATCAGAATACACGTGGCCTGCGTTAGCAATTTTGATACCACGGCGGCGACACTCAGGGATGTCAACATGGTTAAGGCCAGCACTAGTGGTGACAACCAAACCAACCTCCGGAAGCAGCTGGAGGATGTCAGCGTTGACGGGTGCACCAGCGGAGGAAAGGATAGCTTTTATGGAATGAGAGTGAGTGGACAAGAACTGGTCTAGAGGGAGTTGGGAGTCGTAGGTTTTCAAAAATTGAAATTTGTTGGATGCAAAGGATTCTTCGCCGATGAGTGAAAAGGCTGGAGGTGGTCTTAAGAGCACTACTTTTGGTAGATCTTGCTGCTCCTCTTCCTGGGTTTTGTCAGAGTTTGTATTGCTGACTCCCATCTTTCAGTGTTGGTCTGGTTTGGGAACGACAACGGAAGCTAGGAAGGAAGGGTTTGTCTCAATTAATGGTGCTCTGCTTTTCTGGCACTTCTTTACGACTTTACCGGCTTACAGGGTAAGTTACTTTTAGAAGTGGGAGATTATTTTTTAAAATATTTTTTTATTAAAAATATATAAAAATAATAATAATTTTTATTTTTATAAATTATTTTTAATATTATAAATAATCTAAAAATCTTTAAAAATTTAATTTTAAAAAAAAATTCTTTTGAGACACAATATAACTTAATCACACTCACAAGAAGCCTTTTATGTGGTTCTCCTCTGTTCCTCCATTGCGTGTTTCTCCTCTGTTCCTCCAACTTTTTAATCTTTTGTGATTACTGTCTAATTTGTGATTACTGTCTAATACTTTAATGTCCAATAATCTGATTCATCTCCAAGAAAAAAAAATGGAACTTCCAGCAGCTTGAAACGAACATTCCAGAGAATTTGAAGAAAATATAATTTTGCTTCTCCTATTCCTTGTAATGTGAGCTTAAGTGATTGTGTTACTTGGAGTTCCACCGTGGCAGGTAAATAGCCATCTAAAACACTTGACGCCAATGTATATGAATCCAACGGATCCATCCGTGTAATCTGATTCAAAGGTATAGAATTGTGATTGGTGATGATTATAATTAAATTATGATTTCTGTAATATACACACCAAGACACTGACACGACAGAAATCATATATTTCTAGTTTTAAAACATATTCCAATAATATTTTTTATTTTTTTTTAAATATTTTTAATATCAAAATGACACAAGAGTCCTTGGATTTGTTATCTCGGTCAGAAGCTACTACCTCCAATTCCAACTTAACGGTCGGCTGTTAAAACCCTAAACCTGCAATTTTTAGAGCACTGAAAACTAAAAGTTCAGTACCAGAGACAAGAGCAGAAGAAAGATATAATAATAGTAATAAAAAAAGACATATACGAAAGCGACTTTACACGCCAGGTATAACATGTCCGTAAATACATCTATCATGCGTTTCCAAGTACAGGCCACCAGTCAACTGGGAAGATAGGGTTCGAAAAGCGTTGCGCAGGGATTTGGATCATTGTGCAAGATATCTGCAGCACGTTCAAATTCTTCTCTCAGAACTTTTATGCTGAATTTATCCACAACTCTGCCAAGGTCATGAGATATCTCAAACGGGTCCTCTATGCATATCAAATGCCGATCATTCCCATTCCTCCTTGTCCATTCCTTTTCGTGTTTGCTTCAGAAAAAATTATCACAGTATTACAGTCAGTCAAACGCCACATAACATCACAAGGTGACTGTAAGGCATGAGCGCAAAGAAAACCTTTTGAGCTGTGAAAAATAAATTAAATAAAAACTAAAGTTGGTGATAATATCTGAAAATAATCAAAAAAATAACGTGCTTGTTAATCACGTCTCGTAATTAGGCAGATAGAAATCTTATGAAAAGACACTGGAAAGCACATATCACCTGAGTATGCTTCCTGTGCGAACAGATATAACAGCATTTGCATAATCATGATTATATGCCCAATAGTTGAAAAATCCCCATACTAATCGAGCAATTGTTTCCTTGTTTCCAGATCCAAAACCACGGAGTTTTTCAACTTGATCAAAGTAAGCACATTGAATGTCATCTACAGTGACGGAGTATGTATGTCCTATCTCCTGAAAGAGAGCAGATCACAATAAAGACATTTACAGCAAAAACTAAGAGAACAACCAACAAATGTCACTTGGAAATGCTTGTTCAGGTAGATAATTTTGAAGCTTAATAATGCTATTGTCCAAAATATTTTCCGCAATATGAGTTTCCCAGAAAATTATAACCATTTGATGTTCATCAGCAAACTGATTCAGTGTAAAACTTATTTCAGGAAGAATACATTGCTTTTCAAAGCGAAATCGGATACAAGAATTCACTTCATAAACCAAAGCGGAGAATGATACTCAATATCCTCTAGGATGCTCCCTCAAAACAATGCCAAGTACCATATAAGGCTGGAAAAGATAATGTTTTGGCAACACAACAGAGAACACCAACCTATGATGTAATCACTAACTAAAATTGAAATCCTGAGCACATAACCAGCAAAAGTTTCAGGATTCCCATGATAGTAATTTTGGGTCATTCATCTATTCAACCGAAGTAATATAATAAGGGTGAAAGAAATCAAAAGAACATCCAATTCACTCAACCTCCGGGAAGAATCACATTAAAGATGATATGAGCACATACTGAAATGTCAAAATAACTGAAATGCTAAAAAAGACCCAATCTAGAATTCTGAAATAAACAAGCAGAATAGAAATGCATACCTGTAAGCATGGAAGGATGGCAGGTCTACGCTGTTGTAAGAAATGAATGCACATTAAAACATACCTGAAAAGAAAGAAATATCATGCACCAAAAACTCAGTAAGCAAACATGAACGTATACAGGCCCGTGACAAGTTCAGGAAAAAATGATAATTCTTAATGATGACTCACGCATAACTAGATAGGGTCCCTTGGTAAGTTGCGTTCACTCCTCTTGACTTGGCCCAGTGTTTCACTATGAAAGCTAATTGCCGTAATCTGACATCTATTTGTGCATAATCCCGAAGAAGCTTTGTATTCACAACAGCCAAAACATTGTTTATGCAAATGTCACAGGAGATGCCAGTCAACGGATCCATAAGCTTTACTATGGGAACCCTGGCCCGAGTCAATGCCTGCACAGTAATGGGATTATAGACTCGAAAATAACATCAAAAAAGAGCCATAAGACATCCAAATAGTACAGCAATTTTTACGGAGAATAAACTAGGATCAACTAGTGAGGAAAATAAGACTTAAAATTTAGAAAGAAATGGATAGAGATTAAGTTATAACTGGATTGACAGGGTATATAAGGATCCAATGTTGTCTTGCATATCTCTAAGTTATTTTCTGAGAGCATGCCCTCACCTTAAGGAATTCTACCTTATTTTTTCAGAGCACGTTCTTACTTTTAACCTCATGCATTATCCAAACAAGATAACTATTTCTTTGAGAAACCTCTAGATTATATATAGCTGAAAAAAGATGGCTAACCGAATGAACTGCACAGGTTAATAGAAATTGCATTGATCATCTTAGAGTCGTCAAAACGCTTGCAAACAAAATTTAATATAAAAATGCAGAAACATGAACTCACCATGAAGATGTAATGGCACATAATAGTTCCATGACCTCATATCACTAGGCTTACAAAATAATAAATCATTCATACCTTGACGATAGTTTTACTCAAATGAGAGGAAAAACATATTCACTCCCAACAAAATACTGAAAAATAAGGGCCCAAATGGAACAGGTAGGGAAAACAAAGTATGGAGTAAACAGAACACTGAGAAAATAAACTGCCCAGGTTAATCCAATTCTCGAGTCAATGAATTGACGTGCCAAATACAAACAAAATGAAGATGCAACTGGAATGTGTGGGTAGCAGGAAGAGGGTCATTAATTGGCCCACATGTGTGAATGTGTGTCTGCACACACACAACTGTAGTAATAACATTTTTCTAAAACAAAATTACCAAAGCAGCAATTTGTAAACCACAGCAGCAACCATCTTATCAAACAAGTTTCATTTCATTACCTAACTGCAACAAGAGCAAAATCCTCTGAAGATGTCTAATAGAATAGGCAACCAAACAACAAAATGAAAAATATCAAAATAAGCAGCAACATGTTAGATTTATTGCGAAGGTTTACTTCTCAAGCACTTTAAGGTAGGCATCATATAAGCTCATAGTTCATAGATCACCTAAATTGGCTAGTTGCAAAGTATTGCAATCAGCAACATGATCTTTAGCAGAATTAGTTAGCCTTTCATCATGGAGTTGCCATGATAATCTATTTATGTTATCACATCAGAAGCAACAAAATGTAATATCACGCAATTACTTCCTCTTAAGGGCATAAATACAATGCAAACAGCTTATCAAACCCAAAAAAGATGGCCAGTGACCAAACTATGCAATTCAAGATAGTGTAAAAATAATCGTTAGTATTACATATCTTTCAAGTATCAGTATTACATATCACTAATGATATGTGGGGGACATTACAGGTGAGGAGTTGTTAATGATCTATTTGATGGGTTTGGACAAATGGAAAGACATCGAGACATTATGGTAGGAAGCTTTCTTTGCAGCTTTTTGCCTTTTTGGTGGTGGTTGATGGAGTAGAGCTATAAAAAGTTTTGGAATGGAGCATTTCAAAATCAATTCTGGTGGGAACTGCCATCCCTATGCTGCTCCACTATGGGGGCCTCTCCAGGGGTTTCTTTGTTGGGCACTCAAATTTCAAAGTGATTATATGGGTCAGGACTCTGTTTATCGTATCAAACATCATCCACAAACATAACAGGTGTAACGTCAAGCATCTGCAGCATTGATATTTAATCTGCATGCTCCACGATTTACACCTTCAATATGGCACTAAAGTTAAGAAGACACTCGGTTGTGTGTGCAGCATGCATGCGTTTTTATATAGTCCACCAGGATTTGAGGAAAATGATATCAGGTATGAAAAATAATATTCTTATCTTCTAGAGTGATTCTACCTTAGAAACTATCAATGGTAATTCATTAATTAAGGCACTGCATTTAGAAGACTAGTTAATAGAAGGTACACATGACAAGAAACTAATCCTAACATTCAGATAAATGAGCTAAATGAATTAACGTGTATAAAATTATATTATAAAAGAAGAAAACAGGGGCCAGCCCTTGAGAATGATAGAACTTCATCAGAATGCGTGGAAGCTAATTTTACACGTCTGCATATAATATTGAAAAAAACACGTCAGGCTACTCATGGGAGGAGCTCTAACAGAATTCATTTTCTTTTACCCAGTAAACATTCTGGGAGTTTGATGAAAACCAAAAATGTTAAATGGCATTTATTGCATTATCTCTGAATTCATTGATCCTATAAAAGGTTAGCAATCTGATTTACCTGCACATTCTGGAGGTTATCTGACTGCAATATATCAGCCAACTTTAACAAGACCTCAGACTTATTAATCTCAGCATCCTCAATTGCGAGGCAAACATCTATATCACTCTTTGAAACTCCGAATGAATTCGCACATGAACCATATAGGTATAATCCAGCTTCAGGCCACTCCTTGTTGACTAGTTTCTCCAATAACATGAAAAAATGCTCCTGCTTCACCTTTTCTTCCTCTGACGGTATTAATGACTCATAAATTGCAAGAAAAACAGCATTTAGTCTGTTGATATCTAAACGACATTGCATTTGCCTTTTAAGCATTCTCATCCTCCGACTAAGTATCTTTTTTCCCCTGCTATCTGATCTAGACTCCTGGTTATCAAAACCACAAGAAAATCCAATAGATTCAAAATTAGAGAAGGAAACTGAAGCTGCTACTAACAATAATTATATTTTCTTACATTAAACTCAGTACCGATTTCATTAAGAACGACAACTGAGAATGCCCATCGAGGCATATAATTTAGCTAACTAATGCAAGATTCACATTTATATTGAACTCCTAGTTACTTCAAATTTCAACTCCTAGAACATCAAGTACAATTCAAAGATTCACATAAAGTAACTGACTTTAAAAGTCAATGCCCGGATAGAAAAGAAAACAACAGACCTTTCTGCTTTGCTTCTGGTTTTTCTTGCCTTCAGATTGACCATCGAGCAACAAAGAATCCACCAACTCTTCACCGAGATCATCCAACTCCCCTCCATCATCCTTTCCATCTTCACCATTTTCACCATCCAAATTGGTCAAGGATTGCCCAATCTCCGAACCCAAAACCGAATGCAGATTATTCGTGTTTGCTTGCTTCTCGAGATGCCAATTCCTTTCCAATCCATTGAAGTTTCTGCCCCCTGGTCCTACTTCTCGCACCAAATTCGCATTCACTAAAACCTCAGCAGGGCTTTGAATCTCACTAGAAAACGAGCCAAACTGTATCTGTCGAATGGAATTGTCATTATTATTATTATTATTATTAGATATAGTCCCCACACCTAATCTTTGCGAATCCTCTGCTAAATATTGATTTCCATGGGGGTGAGGAAAAGCATGTTTTTTCTGCGGAAACCCGAGATTATGGGGCCATAGAGGAGGCGAATTAGAGACACGATCACGGCCGTTGGGTTGCAACACTTGATGAGACCGTACAGGTAGACTGGGGCCAACAGCTGCAACTGCAGGGTCAAAACCGAGAGGCTGAGGCTGGGGACCATGATGATTTTGATTGTGATTTTGTAATTGTGGGATCATAGAAGGAGACTGAGACTGTTGCTGTGATGGTGATGTGTGATGGTTAGGCCTTCGGAGTAAAGAGAGTAAAAATTCGCCGCCATTATTTCGCCGGCGGGATAGGTGGAGCATCGCCGAAGCCACCGGTCATTGTAATGTAGTGGTAGACTAGAAGGTTTCTACACTGAAAAGAGTGGAAGAAAGAAGGTGATTTTTTTTTTTCCTCGCTCGCTAGAATCGATCGAGTTGTGCTGTTATGGTTGATGAGGCTTGGGTGTATATGCTTGTATGTATAAAAGCAAACCTATTGAATGGGATTGATTTACTGGCGGTTCATTGAACGGCGTTGATTGGAGTAGTGTAGTAGTTTGGTGGTGGAGGGAAGGAGAGTGAGGGGATGGTGACTATGCTTCTTGAAGTCTGACGTGGATCTAACTTGGCAAGGAAGTTGTTAGAAAAGCGAAAAGGTATTTCACCTTCAAAGACATCCGAATCCGAAGCTTATTAGTGAAACTTTAATGCAGTTTATTCTTGAAAGTTTTTTTTTATTTAGAAATATATTATAATAATATATTTTAAAAATTATTTTTTCATATTAACATATTAAAAAATAATTTAAAAAAAATAATTTTTTTTATTAAAAATAAAGCTTTTTTGGTGTGTTAAATCATTTTAATATATTAATGTTAAAAATAATTTTTTAAACATAAAAAAATATCATTATGTTATTTTTCTAAACTAAAAATACTGGAAAAATAATCTTAATTACACTCTTAAAGAAGACATTAATATTGTTCAATGTAATGGTGATTTTATTTCTCTATCTTAAGGATATTCTCAATAGTATGATTATATTTCTTTGGATAAAAATAAATTTTTCTATTTTAATTATACAGTAAAATAACTAAAATATTATTTATATAAAATTAAAATTTGATTTTAATGGGTATATTTTT